>JAVXUL010000009.1:5718242-5754867 GCA_035590515.1 Trichilia minutiflora | reverse complement strand
TTTGAAAACAAGTACTAATGCCTTGCGGGTTCTAGGAGTGCATTCTAAATGATAGGATGTGTTCTTGGGATTCGCGATGATTGTCATGTGACCAACTAAAGTTGGGGCATGACACGTTCGATTGAATCGACGGGAATGATGATTTTGTCCTCTTCTAGAAGTTTCTCCTTAAGAAAACTTAAGGACAAAATGATAATTTCATCCTTTTTCTATAAAAAGGGGCTGAGACCTCAGGTTTGGCACATTTTCTTTCTTTTCTCCTTCCTATCCTCTGTTTTTCCTTTTCCCTCACATTCTCTCTCTGCTTTCTCTATCTACCACCCTCCTTCTTGTTGTATTTTCAATTTCTCACCATCAATTACTTATATTTTTCATTTTTAACTCTCTAGAGGCTGTAAGGCTGAAATCTTTAAGTCCAGAACGTTTATTAAGAACCTGTAAGGCTGAAATCATAAACAAATATAATGCAGTTTCAAAATAATAAATAAAGCACTTCCAAATTCAAACCATCTATAACATCCAAACTTCAAAATATTTCAAGAAACATTTAGATTCTTTTCCACAAACTAATCATCAAAATATAGAAATAATAAATCTCAAGCAAATTGAAAACAACATTTAAATCATTATACATTGGTTTCCATTACTTAAATGAAAATACAATCCACACCACAAAACTATTCCAGTGGACTAGTCCTATCTAAGTGAGTCGATTCCAGAGGTGTATACGTACAACTCTCTATGCTAGAAGAATCACCACCTCCACTTGCTAGCAATTACGTGAACTTGAAACTGAAGGAGAAAGGGGGTGAGTATACCCACTGGCCGTATCATCAACATATATATCATTGTTAAACATAAATATATCAAAAATTGAGAAAGGTAGTCTTCCTAACGATATATTAATAACCAAGCAATAAATAATGTAAAGGCAATGAGTAAAGAGAGAGAGAGAGAGAGATGAAAACTTGGTTTATAGTGGTTTGACATAATCTAGCTTATATCCACTCTCTTAGCTTTATCCTCAAGCTGAGGCTCCACTAACTCTTAATTTGTACGGGTTAAGAGGAACCCAGATTACAAAGTATTTCTTTTTCTGAGGTGAAGAGCACATAAAACAACTTCTTTATACGGGTGAAGTATAACCCAAATCTTTTTTTATCTGCGTGAAGAGTAACCTAATACAACTTTTTTCTATGGTTGAAGTGAAACCGAAATGACAGAATCAAATGTTAATACAATAGAGTTCTCTCTCACTAGAGTAGATAGTTAATAATGCTCTTTACAATTATTTCTCTTACTAGAAGAATAACAACTTAAGGCTTAATTCTTGCTTGGCAATTCAGAAATGATGATCAATGAACAACTTCTCTTTAGTTCTCTTTCTTCTAAAAAAATGAAGCTTTTAAAGCTCTGTAATTAATCCTTCAATGACTCTCTTTGTTGTACTTAATGCTCTATATTAAATATTCTGAAATTAGTCATTATAGATTGAATCTGCAAAATGTATTGATACTTGACGAGTGAGTATCGATACTTTTTGCTCATTTTCACCCCATATATTGATCCTTGTGGTCTTGGTATCGATTCTTTGTTATGTTACGTACTCTGGGATTTTTCATCTCGCTGTGTATCAATATTTGAGCTTTAGGTATCGATACTTTTGCGTTTCAGAAATCATATATCAATATTCTTGCTTTTGGGCATCGATACTCGGGTGTCTCATTCTTCAGATTCTTTATATCGTCTTCAAGTATCGATAACTCTCCCAGATGTATCGATACTCGGGGCTTCTTAAGCTTCTGGATCACCGCTATGTATCAATACTTATAGATTGCGTATTGATACTTCATTCCAACACTAAGTATTAATGCTTTCCTGTGCTAGTATTGATTTTTTTGACTTGTTATAGGCCTTATCAACCAAACCATCAAGTGTAGCATTTACTTTTTGAATTCATCAACATATATGCTTAAATTAAATTGATCAACACTTATTTATCAATCAACTCAACACATAAATAAATCAATTTTATCTAATTAAGTTTATATAACATAACACAATCAATTCAAATTCATTTGCAAATTAATCCATTAATGAATTGAATAGTTTTGATCTAATTAATCCAAATGAATTATTCATCATCAAAAACACATAAGTCATCAATTTTGTCATTTTTTAAAGGTTAAAAAATTACAAAATTAAGCACTTTTTCTCTCTGTCAATACTTGGCCAAAGTAAGAAGAAGAATTCAGGGTTTGAAATCTTAAAGGCTTGTTGTTTTACAAGCTCATCTTCATTAATTCACTAAAGGTTAGTGATTCTTCCATTATTTATGATTAATTTGATGTAAAAATCTTAATGGCATGTTGATTTGAATAAACCCTAAATTAATGATTAATCATCATTTTATAACCTTTTAGAAAATACTACTCTATGGTGAAATGATCAAATTACCTCACCTAGCATAAAATAGGATTTATAATTCTACCTCCTAAACATAATTTTATCCTTAAAATTCTACGTATTCTAATATTAAAATAGGTGAGGGCATTGTTATCACATCTAGCTCTTGGGCTTCGATGTCATTTTCTTAACTGAGGTGCTCCGTCATAAAATTTTCACCATAGGTATAGTTTTGTTCCTTATGACTCACTCTTGTTGGTTCAAAATTGTAATTGGTTGAACTTCGTAATTAAAATCTTCTCGAAGCTCTATAGATGGAGGTTCAATGATAAACGAGAGGTTTGTAATATACTACTTCAGCATAGATACATGAAATACATCATAGATCCTCTCTATTTTTAGTGGTAATTGTAATTTATATGCCATTGGGCTAATCTTTTCGATAATTTTAAAAGCTCTAATATATCAAAGATGGAGCTTTCTTTGATTTCTAAGTTAGATCACCCCTTTTTAAAGTGATACTTTCAAGAAAACCTTATTGCCTACATCAAATTTTAAATATCTTTACCACTTATCTGAGTATGACTTCTATCGATCTTGAGCTATCTTGAACCTTTCTCAAATAATCTTCACTTTCACTATGATGGCTTCAATTAGTTCCATATTATCCAACTTTCTTTCTTTTACTTTATCCAAATATAGGAGTGCTTTACACTTTCTCCCATATAGTGCTTTATATGGTGTCGTGCCTATGCTGGATTGTTAGTTATTATTGTGGGCGAATTCCACTAATAGAAGACATGTCTCTCAACTACCTTAGAAATCCATTACATAAACCTTTACTATATCTTTCAATGTCTAAATAATTTTCTTAGACCGGCATTTGTTTAAGGATGAAAAATAGAACTTAAATTCAAAGTAATACCCATTACCTTTTGAAGTATAAGCTAGAATAAAGATATAAATCGAAGATCTCAATATGATACTATAGTGAAAGGTACTTTATACAGTCTCATGATCTCTACTATATATAATTTTGTCAATATTTTCACTGAATACTTAATTTTAATTGGCAATCTTCTTTCTTGGTTTCTTTGTGAAGTCCTACCACTTAGGATAGCTAATGATTTCATAATATCGTTTTTTTTTTAATGACCTGTTTTACCATAATGAGTACGTACAAAGTTATTAGAATTTTTAATAGATTATCTTTTTGGACTCTTTGACGAGCCGGATGATAATCCTTATAGAGTTTGGTTGGCTAGCATAGCTGAGTCTCAAAGATTAGATGAGAGCTTTCTATTATCTATCTTGGTTGATATTCTCTTTTGACATATGCATATGTGCTCTCCACATCAAGCTTTAGATCTTTTCTCAAAATTTCTCTACGGACTTGATCAAACTCAAAATCTAGTCCACTTAGAAAATATGAGCTCAAATCCTAGCCATTGCAGAATGCAATTGTATCGCTCTTTCAATTGTTCCTTCTTGAGAAGTAGTCTTATGATCAATTTCCTAGAAAATAGCAATAAGTTCATTATAATATATTGATAAAGGTCGACCATTATGTGTTGTAGAAAAGGATCTCTGGTTTAGTTCAAAAAGATAAGTTTCATCTGTTCTATCATAAAAGGTTTTTGATATAATCTCCCATATCTCCTTTGTTGTTAGAAGACGGATGAAACGTTACATCAATGACAGACTCATTGAATCAATGAGCCAACTTTTCACTCTTTGATTTTCGATAATCTATGTCATAAGATTAGGATTTTCAGGTGCTTTTTTTTTTTTCGTTTTTCTGGTGAGATATCCATCCTTGTTACAACCACCAATATACATCTCCATAAGTTGAGAACATAATGGATAATTGATTTCATCCAATATTATGCTAGTAGGAAACAAAGAATTATCTTGTTGGATAATAATATTTTATGCTAGTTTGCTAGTTGGATTGTTTGGTACGATTGGAACAATAGAATCTGAATTTGTTATTTTGTTTTAGATCAATAAGAAAATATGTGATGGTGATTTCGGGTATAAACTTCAGAATACGATATAGAATGTTGGTTCGGCAATCCCATTTTGGAATTAAAATCACTCTGATACCATGTCAAACATTGGTATTTTAGAATAATTTGAATTGATTATTTCTCATTTCAATTTAGAGTGAATATATAGATATATACTTCAACGTAAAAGTAGGAAAACAGAAAATAAAAAAGAAAAATGTACGAAAATTATCACTTTTTAAAATTGATTTACGACAATAATCATGTTTTAAAAAGGTTAACCAAATAAATCAAAAATATGTGTTATAGACGATTTTACCCTTGTTTAAAAGTGAGTTTTTTTGTCTTATTCAAAAGTGCATTTTCGAACACAGTATATTTATATGTTTGAAAGTGGATTTTTTTGTTGTGTTGTACTTTCGAACAAGATAAAAAAAACCCACTTTCAAATAAAAATAAAATCGTCTAAAATACATATCTTTAATTTAATTGATCAACTTTTTTAAAATATGATCATTTTCGTAAATCGATTTTAAAAAATAATCATTTTCATATAAAACCCAATAAAAAAGTAAACTAAGTATTTTATATTCAATACAAAGGATTGGTCAATGAAATTGCGAGGAGTATATAATCAATCTTATTGCTAGAATTACTAAATCAATCTCCAACCACATACACAGCTCATGCTGAAAAATATTTTATTAGATATTTCATTTGTACAAACCGGTTAGCTTTTCCTGCAGACTTCATGTCCTCATTAGAGCTGTTAAAACGGGTTTGGCCCGACGGGCTAGCCCGTTTAACCCGCAAAATAAGCGGGTTAGGGTCAATGGATTTTGGTCCGCGGGTTAAACGGATCGGCCCGTTTAATTCGCGGGTAAAAGGGTTCAAACCCTTTTAACCCGTGGGTTAAAAGGACCGGTCCTATTATAATAATTAAATATTTAAAAATATTTTTTTAATTAAATATTTATTATATATTTATAATAATAAAATTTTAATTATAAAAAATTAAATTAAAAATATTTATTGTTATATATTTATAGTGTTTTATTTTTTTATTAAATTTGTTAATTTTTTTTAAAATTATAATTATTAATTAATTAATTAATTAAATATAAATAGACTGACCCGTTTAACCCTGTAGTCTGACGGGTTGGGTTAGGATTGAGAATATCAATCCATTTATTAAATAGGTCGATCCAATCCAGTCTGTTTAAATGCTTAGCCCAAAACGACCTGGACCGATTAAGTTTGGCCCAACCCATTTTATAACCCTATGGATAACTCATGTTCAGATTAAAAAAATAATACATAAATCTTTAAATTAAAAAAATTAATATAACTTAAGATTTTGAAAAAGATTTAATATATTGGAGTTCGTGTTGTAGACGTTTGAAATTAATGTTTTATTAATTGGAAGCAATAAAATGGGTCTGAGAGCGATATTGGAAAACTTATAAAATTGCACTTTAAATTTGTTTATTTTTATATATTTTAAATAATGGGAGTAAAATTATCAAAATCCATGTTTAATGATTTAATTGGTTAAGATTTTTAGAATGTTGTTATTTTGGTAAACATGTTAAAAAAGTTGTAATTTTAGTAAATTTCCCATTAATAATACCAGTTGCTAGGATTTATTAAAATTTTGTGGAGAAGTTATCGGGTGGGTATCTTGAAACTTAAATTAAATTACACCATCGTAAAACCAAAGAACAAAGATTATTCATCGATTCTCTTTCTATGGGATTGCGGAAGAAAAGCAGGAAGAAGCGCGAATATGATGATACACTCACATCGTCTTCTTCTCCATCTTCTTCTACCTCTGACGATTCCGAATCTTCACTGAAGAGGCGTCCCAGGCACCGGAAAGAGCGTCAAAGGGCCGACCAAAGGAAGAGAGAAAGGAGGAAGAAAAGGGAAAGAGAGAGGACTCGAAAAAAATTGAGACGGGAGGAGAAGAAAAGGAGAGATTATGAATCAAGTGATAATGGATCTGGGTCGGATTCAGAGCAACCGGAACAAGTGGTTCGAGATATGTTCACTGAGTTTCCGTCTGTTGGAAACGATCTCAAACAGGTATTGCTAAGTGATTTTAAGTTTTTTCTCTTGCTTACTCGTTCAACTTCGTGATGAGTTCTTTCTTGATTATACATGTAATTCTTTCCTTTCTAACTAGTTGCTGTATCGTTAATTAACTGAAATTAGTTTAGTTTGGATTTAGAGTGATTTAGCGTACAAATGCAATATGCTGGGTTAAAAAGTAGTTATTTATACCGATTTGAGCTGTCCAAAAGGATATAAGAAAGGGATGAATGCTGGGATTCATGTTCTTCGTTTTCTCTAAGTGGCAACCTATCTTGTATCCATTAAATATCTTATTTAATGAACTCAAGTGAAAATTATGAGCTCGGACATACTTGGGTGTTGTAATTTAATCATTTTGGTATCTCTGTGTTGTTTTAGGTGTGTGTGTTTTTGAGGATTTGTAGATAGATAAAGTGATAAACATAAGCTTGTTTTTTCATGTAACATTGTTCTGGATGTAGCTTCTGCAAATGATTGACAATGGACAAGCTGTTGACGTAAGAGGCATATCTGAAAGGTCTCTGAGTAAGCATTTAAGGAAGCTGTTCTTTTCCTTAAATCTTAAGGAAAATGGGGATGGAATTTTCTTAAGGCATCCAAAATCTCGTCCTACTTTGGATGTGGTTGGAACACTTATTCAGACTCATATGGAGTCTAAAGAGAAGCATCTTGATCAATCCACACAAGTGAAGGATGTGCAGTCAGAATTGCCAGATGCTGAAGATGGACAAGCCACAGATAATAATTTGGAGATGCCTGGACCTGGGGATGATTCTTCTGGTCCTAAAAGAAGGTGAATTATTTCTTAAAGCTAGACAGACAGAAATTTTGTTTCTTAGAAAATTCAAATGCAGGGATTTGCACATTCAGTTATTGCTTCCATATATCATATACTGTAGCTTATAAGATAACCAGAACTGATGCAAGCGGCTAATTAATTGGTAAAGGTAGCAGAAATTGATTGGAAATTTTTTTCTTGGTTTGTATATTGGCAAGAAACTGTTAGTCAGTCTTGGAAACTAAAAATAAACAAGTAGATGAGTAGCCTAGCATCTTGGAAAATATCCTAGAAATAAGCCAATAGAATTTTAATAACCAAATCGAGGAATTGGATCTATTAGATATCCAAATAATATGGCATCTCACCATGCAAAGTGCTAAAGAACAAAGAAAATTATTTCCATTTATACAACAAATTGAAAAGTTCTGTTCATATATATTGCTTCATAAGGGTGAATGCTTAAGATGTGGGAAGTAAAACTAGTAGCTTACAAGTGGCTGACAAATAGCTGGAAAGAAGTTATCTGGCAAACAATTCACAAAGCAGGTTCTTAATCATAGCTCCAAAAAATAACAGCTGTCAAATCAATACCTCTTCAGAAGGCTGCTGATGAATGAATGAATTTTATTGCTGCATTTTTTACATTCTTTACTTCTAAAGTTGCTAAATGCATTGTATTTATCTTTCTTACTTTTCATGACAGAAAGATTGGCCCTGAAATGCCATCAGCTGAGTTACTTGCTGCAGCAGCTAAGTTAACGGAAGCCCAAGCTGAACTTAGGTATTTCCTAATGATATATTTTGTCTTTGGATGTTTGGAGATTTTTAAATATTGATCATTCTGGTTTTTTCTCAAAAGTTATTGGGGGAAGATATTTTCAAGTTTGTTTGTGTGAAAATTTGAATGCTGGCTGATGTAATGTGAGATTCCTGTTTTCTGCAATATAATTTGCAGAGAAGCTGAGTTGGAGGAAGATACTGAACTATTTATAGGACCACCGCCACCTGCTGTGGTTGCTGCAGCTGATTCAGCAAATGAAGCAGAGCGTTTTGAAGAGGTTTGCTAGTTTACAACTTGCTCATTTCATCAAGTTTACACCATTGATCTAGAACCAGGGATTGTATGAATTGGCTTGGAGTATCATATATGCTTTTTTCTGATCATAGCTTGGTGCCAGAACCTTACATGATTTGTAGAACCCGTTTAAATTTTTTCAATATATGATATTGAATTACTGGACTTTATATATACAAGACATGGACTTTAAAGTTTTTGCAAGATTCATGCTTTCACATGGTAAAATTTTCTAAAGGTTATTTGTAACCGAACCTCAGAGTAAAAGTTGTCTTCAGTCATCAGAAAGTCCTGTTTGTTCTGTCCCTTCTTCTCCTCCTACTTCCCTTCCCTTAATCTTCCTATTTGTTGTTACTGCTTAACATCTTAATGACCTGCTCCTGAGTTGTATTGTTAATGACTTTGCTATATAGTAGCTTATATGCCCTTTATAAGTTTTAGTTAGAGATGTTCCAATTTTTCATTTTAACCGTTGATTTCTGTATAAAATAATTTTATGATGATGAATTAGTGATTGCTTATTGCTTCACTGAGTTCATCCCTTCTCTTTTGGGATATTTATATTGTTATTTATATTGTTAGGTCACAAGAATTATGGGAGCTGAAGCTGATTGCCCGTATGATGTTATAGGAGCCAACAGAAATATGTCTACTGATAATATAAAGAAAAGGTAAGGTTTTCATTTGTCTGAATGTGGGTATTATCTTGCTCTATTTGAGCTATAATGTTCATAATTTTTTGTTCGATAGAGAAAGTGGAAGTTATGTATAAAGTCCTTTTGAGAACTTTTTATGTGGTAATACTTCTTGACATGTTGATACCACTTGATATTCTAAGCTAATACACAATTCATAATCCCCATTTAGCAGTAAGCCCAATCGACAACAAAAGTTTTGTTTTAATATGATCATTCATGTCCAGCAAGACAAATCAACAATACACCTCATTGAAGACAGAGAAAATGAAAAGAAGGGATGTGTTCAGTAGTAGGCCAAAACAATTGGAGAGAGAGAGAGAGAGAGAGAGAGAGAGAGAGTAGCTGTTGGTGAATGAGAAAGTGGATTGGGTTGGGTGGGGGGTAATTCAAATTTGAGGGAACTGTGAATGAGTATCGGGCAATGTAGAAGTGCTCACCAAAAGAAACAATAGAAAAGGTAGGAAAATTAGAAGGAATAGGGGGGAAAATAACAATCTTTATTCAATAATTTCAAGTCTGACTTTGGAACTAAAACTAAGACCCTAACTGTACTGGCCAAAACCCTAAATAAGAAAGGAAAAGAACTCTACTTTCAACAGGGAAATAAAAATCCTACTCGAATAAGTCAAGCTAATAAAAGACCCAAACACAACTCTAACAAGAAAATAGGATCCAATTCAACTAAAAGTAGACTAGCTCGTTTGACATCAAGAAGTTAATGAGTGTCAGTTTGTTATTTTTTGTTTGCAAAGGGGAATGGGAGTTGATGCAAGTTATGATTGTCGGGTTAGTTTGCAGTGATGTTAATTTTATATATTTAGTCTACCCTTCGTTGTAAGTGAGTCTGCATCAAGGTTGAATTTGTGAAAATAGGGGGGAAGCTAATTCATACTATATAAAGACATAAATATTCCAATTTGAACAATAACTTTGTTCTAAATACGGAATTAAAAAAATTGAAATTAACGTGCCATATTTTAGCAATTGGATTTAATTTTTACAAAAATTTTCTATTATCTTTGTTTAGTTTTAATCATGTATTGAATCTATGTTACTATACACTCAGGTATTGGAAGCTGTCTCTTTTGGTGCACCCAGACAAATGCCTTCATCCCCAAGCACACCAAGCATTCATTAAATTGAATAAAGCTTTTAAAGAATTACAAGACCCAGAAAAGGTGAGCTTCTTAGACGACCAAAATCTGTATCTGTAGTTAAAGATGCCTTTATTTGATCTTTGATCATTTTGTATATTGCTTTTCCTTATCTTTTCATGGCTAAAGAAAAAGAAAAGGAAAAGTTTGTCATGTCCCTGAACGAGGGGCATATGCAACAACCACCACGGCCTTTGATATGCATTTTACATTCCAGAATACACATCAAGAGCCTATAAGGCTTTTAAAATACTTGTTTACAAATCAAATCATTTAAAAATACTCTCAAATATTCATTCTACACAATCCAAACTCCAGCAGACTATCATCCAAATCTCATCACTTACAATTCTCGAAAATACATCATTATACAAATGTTTATAAAACTTGCAGTGGACTTAAAATTTAAAATTGTGAGTTGAGTATAGAAATATACATAAGCATTTTAATTCCTGATACAATCACCATTACACTTCCTTTGTGCTAATCTCGGATTTACCTGAAATTGAAATGTGAGGGGGTGAGTATACTGATGTATACTTTATGAATGGACCAGTAAGAAAATATATATGCAAATATTATATAAATATACTTATGCGTATAAAATTTTAGTTTTGAAAACATATTTAATAAAAAGGGTCTCAAGCTAACAAAATATGATAATATAATGCTTTTCAATATATTTAAAACTATGAAATGTTCTATTTGAAAACCATCGGATTGGTATTTTTTCCTCGACAATTACCTTGACTAAGAGTAACCCCAAGTCATAAGTGGGATTTATCTCATATGGACAAAACCAATGATGATGTCACAAAAACATTATATATATGTGTGTGTGTAACAATAATATGATTATTTTATGAAAAATGTGTCCATTACTGACATTGGCCCTCAAGTAATCACGTGATGATATCTGTGACTATCTTCTACATAAATATGGCTCCAGATGGGTAGTCACTTGGTATGTGTGTGTGTAACAATAATATGCTCATTTTATGAAAAACGTGTCCATTATTGACGTTGGTCTTCAAGTAATCACATGCTGATATCTATGACTATCCTTTACGTAAATATGGCTCTAGATGAGTAGTCACTTGGCACTAGATCACCTAGACAACCTTCTCGAGGTCTATATGAGACTTTCTCAATATGGTCCCAGGCGAGCAATCATCTGTCTCACCTGGGCATTAGATCACTTAGGCGACTTCTTCGAGGTCCAACCTTAAGCTACTACTACTTCTTTACATGGCCCTTAGGCGAGTAATCATTTGTCTCACTTGAGCACCAAATTACCCAGGTAGCCTTCTCGAGGTTCAACCTAATGTTATTTCTCAATATGACCCTCAGACGAGCAATCATCTATCTCACTAGGTACTAGATCACCTAAGCTGCCATTTAGCGTTCCTCTCTTAGGCTATTTCATAATCCTCTCACCTAGGCGGTTTCAACCTAGGTCCACTCTAAGTTACTAACTCTCTAGTTACAGCTTTGGCCTCCTCAACCATATCACCGTAGAACCAAAAGAACTGGATTTTTGACCTCATCCTAATATAAAATCATCATCAAAATGAAATTATAATAATCTTGGCCTGTTGGCCATCTCATCCATGTAATCCAAATCAATTCAAAATCATCAATCTTATATACATCATAAAATCAATAATTTATTTATAAAATCATCATTTATCATAAATTCAAATAATAATCAATAATTTTATCACGCCCATTTGAAAATCATCATCTATAAATCCATCATCAAAATTATTTTTAATGATATTTATGCCAAACCAAATATCAACTCAACATCTCCAAACCATATTACGTCTCTTGGCCTCCATCTCATACAATCAGAACATAGACTATATTTATTTATTTAATAAATAGAAGATATATAAACAATTTACTAACGTCCTAAAACATTGAAAATATTTAAGTTTGAAATGTATTTAAAAAAAAGGAAAAATAGTTGAAAGTTCACTCACACATATGGAGGATACGCACTCCCTATAATTCTTTGCTGTAGTCGGACTCCTCTCTCGAGTGTTTGATGCCTAATTACACATCAGTTTTTAAATTAATCTCTATGCTTCAAAAGATAACAATATAATTCTATCCACTTGATTATACACACAATTTTCGAAAATTTAAGTTGACACCTATTTATTATGTTCAAATTCATTTTCGCTCATTTATCCGATTTTTATCAATAAAATCCTATGGTCGTTCTCCTAACAACATTCGTTCCTCAATTTTGAACTCAATTTAGTATTCAATTTATGGTTTATTACTAACTCCACAAAATCGAATATACTTTTTTACAAATAATCTCCTAATTACTAATTCTAACTCATAGACATTTATTTCTATCTTAATTAGTCACAATTAAACAAAATTAATCTCTAAATGAACACATAGTGATCCATTTATTGCCTTATTCAATTTCCATGAGCCAAATTTCAATTTCTTACAATTTGATCTGAAATATATCTATTCTATATCTTAACTAACACAACTGAAGTTAATTTATCAAAATTAATTTGTAAATACCTAACTAAGCAATAACCCTAAAATTATATAATTTGTCCAAAAAATTAAAATAACGCTAGAAAAGTATTAATAAATTTACCAATTGGTTAATTTTAACTATAGGGAGCTTTAATCTTTGTCTATTGTTGAAAATCTCCCATGTGAACAGTAAACCCTAACTTCCTCCGAGTTTCTTTTCTTGCCAAATTGACAAAACTAGGTTTATAAAATGTAGAGAGTGTTGAGTTCTAGTGATTTTGAGTAAGAAACGGAAATTTAATAAGTAGAAAATGAAGAAATTGAGAGAAAAAGGGAGATTGCAAAACCCGTG
Organism: Trichilia minutiflora; assembly: GCA_035590515.1. Taxonomy (NCBI): domain Eukaryota; kingdom Viridiplantae; phylum Streptophyta; class Magnoliopsida; order Sapindales; family Meliaceae; genus Trichilia; species Trichilia minutiflora. Next base: position 5,741,790 of record JAVXUL010000009.1, on the reverse strand, counting down.
GGAAGGGGAGAAAACATTGGGGGAGAAGAGAAAGAAGAATGCATAGTGCAGGGGGTTAAGCCCTATTTATAATGCTTTGGGAAGTTACCAGAGTACCCTTGAGGGTAAAGAAGAAGGAAGATTTTAGAAAGGGGCGAAAATGGGATTTTAGGGTCAAAAACACATAATCGGGCCGTTTCTTCGGGTGGGGTTGGGGTTGTGGGGTTGTGGAGATTGGCCCTATGATTGGCCCAATATCCGGATCTGATCTTCATTTTCTGGCCATAATCGATACCAGAATCGGCGTCGGTTTGGTGGTAGGCTGTTGGGCCGGTTTGGCCCTTATCTTGCTTAGGGTTTTCAGCATTTCGGCTTTTGTCTTCTAGCGTTATTTTCTCCTTCATTCGACATCCATTTTTCCTCCTGTTTCTTTCTATTTGATCGTCTCTTTATCCTCAATTACCTCAATTTCCTTTAACCTGGTTCAGAGTTTTACATGGTTCTCTTCATGACTAAAGCAGAGAAGGAAGATGGAGACATCCCACTAGATATGCCCTTTTGTATGTTCTCTCACATCTATCCTGGCTGTTGAGAGCAGTAACTTTGTTACACTGAATTAGAAAAAAGGGAGAGAAGCACTATACATTCTGCCCCTGGGCATGACAACTTTTAGCTTCGAAAGAATTTGTTAAATCTTCTGAAACACTAAAGAATAGGAGATAGCCTTTTCTTGTCCTTGTCCCCTTCTGCTCTTGTTGTGAGCATTATTCTGTTGTGGGTGTTGTGTGACAGGTGATTACTTGGCTCATTGATGCCCAATGTTGGCAGCTCCAGGCAAAGATAAGTAACATTTATAATAGTATGGCATGCTAGACTATTCCAATTAACATTGGAATTTTTAAGTTTCTAACTCTGACCTTTCATAAATTGCCATATTTATGGCTGAAGTTAGGTAGCTATATGATCCTCTATCATATATTCTGTTGGGTTGCACATGTTGTGAAATTTAGAATCAGAAAATGCCGCTTGATGCAAGCATATTACGGCATTATCACACTCGTTTTCCATAGCTATATGGAATCTTTTGTTATTTTTCATGCATCTTTTGTTATTGCTATTTATCTGTTGGCTATGTGATTCAATGGGTTCTCTATTTTAATGTATTATTTTTGTATTTATTCCTTTCTGGTCCACATTTTGCAGCGAAGGGCCTTGGATGATAAGATTAAACTCAAGGAGGAACAGGAGGAATTTAAGGTTTGCATTGCTGGCAATGTTTTTGTCTTGCTATGGTTTGAGGTAATTACTTGATGGACTATATATGAAACAAGTGAATTCTGCTTCTCTAGGTTGGGTTGAAAGCAATGCAAGAAGCTGCTCAGTGGAGAAGATTGCAAGGTTAGCTCTTTTGTGCCAATTGTAAAGTGTCCTTTTAGTCATTGATCTCTTTTGAGTTTCTCTCGCTGAGGTGTAGATAGAAGTAGTTTGATTTGTTGTCCTTTATCACAGAACTGGATTGCATTTCTTTATATTGGTAAAACATATTAATCAAATGAATATTTGCAAAAGATCCATTTGGCATAGTGATGCGGATGACAAAAAGGTCAAAAAAAAAATAATGGTTAAAGACCGAGTTAACATATATATATGGTTCAAATTTGATGCAAGACCCACTTTTACCTTGTATGCTAGTTTCCTTGTATGCTAGTACCCTGCTCTAAAATTGTATCACATTCCTTTTTTGTTGATTCATTCCTTGCTTCTTGTATAGCCCGGAGGTTGCCTGAAAATTAACAAACTGAACCATCCATTAACAATATTTTAAATTAGTGTAATGGACTATCCATCTTGTCTACACTTTGATGCCTGCACTATATTTGCTTCATGTAGTGCTATTTAAGTTTGCTTCACAATCATGAATAGTCGAAAATGAGGATTGTTAACTTTACATTCTGTTGTACTTGTAGGTATATCAATGGAGGGAGATGATGAGCTTCTCGCTGAAATGGAAGTTAAAGTGGCTCCGAAAAGAGATGAATGGATGACAACACTACCACCAGAGAGGAAAGTAAGGCCTTTCAGTCTCAACAATTTCCTTGCGGCGATTGTTACATTTTGCTAGATGTAGGTCCTGCATTTCCTACTGAAATTGACAGGAGTTGTTTCTTCTTGTGACATGAAACCTGGATTATCTCTTTCCATATTCTTAAGGCCACTACAAATCAAATCTTAAATGTCTAAGAAACTCAAGATATTTTTATTGAATAAAAATATCAATAAAGGAAAGGACTGCAATTGAAGAAGTTCAAGAGAAGTTTTAGCAAAGTATTCTTTTAGTTATAATAATGACTGGTGTAAATTGTACCCGGATTTACTGGAGGTATTTAATTTATGAACCAGTAATATGCATGTGTGTGCTTGTCCTAGCTCTTGCCTTTGTACCCTTAAAGATTGCTCCGCAATTTTGGTTCCACAGGAAGTCCGAAAATCTGTGTCATGGTTTATCTACTTTAGATTTAAAATGGACATACATGAGTTCAATCGGTTGGCTGGTCCAATGTATGAACGCATTCCAATCTTGAAAAAGAGATTTGACGCATTCCAATCTTGAAAAAGAGATAATTGCAAATCTCAAGCGCTTTTGTAACCTATGCTTTAGCTATGGTGATGTGTTGGACAACTTGAGCTTGTATTGGTGAGATACACTACCATAACGAATGAACTTGCAGAAGTTTGGTATTTAGTCTTTCAACGTAGGCATGGATACATGCTTAGGAACTATTCACTGAGGGATTTGACTCTCTAGAACCATTTCTGTTTTCATTGTTCTTGAAAATTCAATGGTCTGCACCCATTCCTAACTGTCAGTGTTTTTTTTTTTTTTTCAGCCTGGTATGCCTATGCATTCGACATCATTTAGCAAGACCTCTAAAGAAGGGCGTGGTGATACTAGTGTCTGGACTGATACACCTTCTGACAGAGCCCAGAAAGCAAAAATGAAGTAAGATTGCTCCATGTTACAAACATATTTTTTTGGCCAATAATTACTTGGTTAAGTATACATGTTTTGGTGTATTAATTATTAGTTAAGCATAAATGTTTTGGTGTATTTACTTCTTTGTAATATGCAGTTATTTGGAAGCTTATAATGAAGCTACCGCACTTGCTTCAAATGAAGAAGACAAGAGAAGGACAAATGAGGATGCAGATTTGGTGGATAAATATAACAAAGCAAAACGATCAAAATCGTTGGTTCAGAAACACCAAGAAGAGAGTAGAAGTCATTCAAAGAAAAAGTTGAAGCAGCAGCCAGAGAAAGAAGAATGGGTAGGCCAACATCCATGGAAGCCTTGGGATCGTGAAAAGGACCTGGTAGCTGGGAGGCAAAGTGTAAAATTGGATTCAGAAAATATGGCTCAAGGTTTGTCTACCCGGTTTTCTTCAGGGAATTTTCAGAGGAGCTTCCTGTAGGATACGGATGGGACTTATCTAAAGGTTGGGCTATAATGTATCTTAAATTTAGCTCAATGATTTAGATCACTTTGTGGTCTTATGTATGTTATGTGTAATGAATGTTATCTATTATTTTTTTCTGCCTTATATTTGAAAATAACAAGGTAGGAGATGAGGAGAATTTAAGATTTTTTTTTTTCGGTTTTGTGAAAAGAGGTGAGCAAAAACATATTTCTAATCTCTACTTACTCCGTAGGCCAACAAGTTAGCTTTGTAAATGTAGCTCTTATTAAATTTGACGTTGTTTTTGTATGCTATGTGATATCAATTTGATTATTGTATTTAAGTGTAAGTAGTTTTATTATAATATAATTCAATGAGTTTAAATATTGTATTTATAATAAGTATTTTTTTAAGAGTTTAATTAGGTTATATTTAAGTTAAAGTTCAATAGTAAAGGTCTAAAATAAAAGTGGAATAAATGATAGATAAATTTTAATAGAAGAATTACTAAATAGATATTAAATATAAATTAAAATATTAAGATTTTGAAAATTGATATTTTATGATGATGGTAGTAAATTAGATCTTTTATATTAATTTAATTGAGATTAATTAAAAAGTTATCTTAATTAGAAGATAAAAATTATTTTATACATGAAAAATATATTTTTTTCGAAAAATTAATATTTGATTAAAATTATGTCTTTAAATTAATTAGTAAAATTACATAAGAAAATTATTTAAGATATTTAATGTTTAAAGTATTTTTTTTGTCATATGCTTATGATAAATTATGAAAAATATTTTTAAGCATTCAATGTACTAAATGTATAAAAAAAAAAAAAAATTTTAAATGTTTAAAAATACGTTTTAAAATATGAATTTACAATTAACAAAAGAAATTTAATATTGAAAGTAAAAATGAGATTTAGAAAATATACCATACATCTTTAGTATTAATTTCTTAACTTTAGTTAGTATTTTAGAAAGTCTTAACTTTACTTAGTATTTTAGAAGGAGATACAGATGAGAAAACAAAATTTTATTATGAAAATGTATTATAAATTAATTCTATTACATTTTCTAGAATATAAAATAGACCTCTTATTTATATAGGCAAATATGAGAGTTAAATGTTAAAGTAGGTAATTGTAATTTATGATAATTACTTTGAAAACTTTGATAAATGAAGTTGAAAGATTTCAGCCATTATAAAAACGTCATAGATAATTTCAAAGATTAATGATTTAGCTTTCGTGGTAAACATGAAAGTTGTAGATAATTGACTCATCTTTCAATTATCACTTGTATTAGATAAATTGAAAATTTCTATTAAAAGATATGGACAAAATATTAAATTATAGTCTAGCTAAATTAAAATAGCAATTGAGCTTACTTAATAGCTTTAGAAATATAATTTAAAGTTTCAATGGATGATTAGATCAAATATAAAACTTTTAGTTTAAATGAGTTAGTTTTCTATTGAATCAAGATTCACTTCAATAACTCTCTTGGATAAAAAATTGTTGTCTTTTTATATTCAGTATATTAAAACATAAATTAACTAAAATTATAAATAAAGTAAAATTTATATCAAAGATTAGAAATATATATAAATAGAGAGTTAATTATATTTTAAAGTGTAAAATGATAAATTTAAATTTTAGTGCATATACACTTTTATATACTTATCACATACCCCAACCATCTTATTGCTACTTCTTTAGCAATATAAAGAGTTAATATTTGATAATGAATTAAAATAAGAATTTACTTATAAAGTATTTATTGTTTCACTTCTTTTTGATATTTTTAAATAAATAAATTCTTAGTCACAAGTCTCAAATGTGGTAACTAATCCCTCAAACAAGAAATATGTATACCTTATTTTGTACTTAAAGTGACACATAAATTATAAGGTTTTATTGAAAAAGAAAACAAAATTCATATAAAAATTAACATCTTTTGGACAATTTTATTTAATAATTATATTCTTCGGCTTCATTTATTTCGAGGTAAGTTGTGTTCTTGTTGGATTGGACTTTTTGTTGTTATTAATGTTTTTTCTTATGGTGTAGTTGAAATTCAAAGTTTATCAATTTTCAAGATATTCAAGGTGAATGGCCATCAACTTAAGCCTTTCTACGAAGGTTTTCAAATAGAGAATGTGGCATAATTGGATCTTGAGGATCCAATTTATATTGATTAAGGAAGGAAGAATTGAGTGGAGCCATCGACAATAAACAAAGGCGCTGCCTGAGAGGCAATCCAAGGGAAATTTTTTTTCTTTCTCTTTTCTTATTTTTAAATTTATATTTTTAGTTATTTTTGCCATTTTCTTTACATTTTACCTTATATTGGGAACAATGTAAGTTTTAAGCGGGTGGGGGAAGCTTTTTAATTTTGTGGTTTTCAAAAAAAAAAAATTTTTTTTAGTTGTGTATGCCATGAATAAGATTCAATTAAGCTTGAAAAATTTATAACATGATTGAATAAGTAATCTTTTAACTTAAAATTAATTAGTTTAGATAGTCTCCTTGAAAATGGTAGTGATTAAATTTGATAGACAGAAGCTGATGAGATTTTGAGCCTATAGACTGACACATCTATATCAGTCTCATTATTTTCTTTTATGTAAGATATTCTTCCGTGGATTTGTTTCTCTAGAATTTTCTTTGATTCTCTTCGATGTCACATCAACACATGCATGCATGATATGATTAAGGCCTTCTTTGTTATAAGCTACATAAGCCAAATAGCCAACCTTGTAATTAATTTTTTCCTTGTTGAACCCCTTTGAGCTTTATTATTTTCTTTTCATTATTCGTGAACCTACGTTGCAATATTTAAACCTAAAAAAAAAGTAATACCTTTACCCAAGCCGTAAAGCTAGTGGAGCATTGTTTATGATTATGATATGTATAGGTGTGCGAAGAATAAGTGTGAGGTTGTTTAGATTTGTGGTATTGATGTAAATTCAGACTAGGGTAATTCTATTTTGAATTTACTTCAAGATAAATTCAAGCTTATGATTATTTCAAGCTCTTTTTCAACCTCACAATATTGCAAGTTGCAAGATAAGGTAAAAGTCTATCAAATTTGTCCAACTCATGATTGCCTCCACTCTTACCCATCTTTTGGGCTCAACTTGATTACTTGGAGTCAAAATTAGAGGTCAACAGTTGTATGACTCATTAAACGAGGTATTTGACAACAATACATCTTATTGGACCTTAATTTGGTGATTGAGATAAAAGAAGGCCATTGAATACGAATTTGGCATGGAAAATGTGTAGCCATTCATTACTTAGCTTGCTCCTTAATTGTTGAACAAGCTTGTATTGCCTATTAAAAACCCCTTTATTTCATTTGAGACATTGATTGAATGAAAACTTATTTTCTTTTGAGTATTTCTCAAAGTTTCTTTATTTATCCAAATTCTAATTAAATTTGATGGTGAATTTTTATAATTGGTGATATTATCTTTAAGCTTGAAAAACTTTTGCGGGTGGCTTTACCTTTAGGCTTTGATACTTTAACCCTATTTTCTTTCATTTTAACATCATTGCAGAGTTTTACCCTTTATTAAAATCACAACTAGTATAGTAACATTTCAAATAAATCTAAACTCCCTCTAAGCTTTTGTTAGACGCGTAGGTAGCCTTAAGGAATCAACCCAAATTACCAAAGAAATAATAAATATTATTGAAAAACAATTCAATTATTAATAATTATTTAGATTATATATAGGCAAGTGGGCCAATAAAATTGTACAACGAAAAAGACCTAGGCTGGGAAGTCCACGATTCAAGAGGACGGATGAATTATTTAGGGATTAAATTAAATTAAAACTTTAATTATAATTTAATATAATACTTAAGAATTATATAATTCAATTTGACTCAAATTATCTTTAAAATAAATTAAATTAGATTATTTTCGAATTAAACTTTGAACATAAATTTAAAACATAACTGAAAATTTAAGTTAAAATATATAAATAATTTAAATTATATCAAATTTAAACTCAAATCTACATTTAAATATGTTAAATAACATTATTATATGATTTTAAATTTTAAAAAATAATATAAATAATTAATACAACAAATAAATAAATTTATTTAATGATAAAGTAAATAATAATAAATAATAAATAAATTAAATAAATAATAAATAACATCATTATTTTTTTATATTTTTTAAAAAACACTTTTCCTACAAGTTTTATGAAAAAATATAAAAACGATTTAAAATAATAAATTTATTTTTAAAAAATGATAAAAATAAAAAATAATATATCATATAAATAAGTTAACCAATTTATAATATAATTATATTTTTTATATTAAAATAATTATATTAATTTTTATTATTAAATTTTTTATTATAATTATTATTTAATTATTTTTTATGAATTTAAATAAAAAATTAATTAAAAATAAAATTAATATAAAAATAACATTCTTTTACATACATAAAAAATAATTTATAATAATAAATTAATTATATTTAATATAAATTAATAAATTAAATTAAATGTATAATTTTATTTAGAAATAATAAATTATAAAATTTTAATAATATAAAATTTTTAAATCAATCTGAATCACATTAATTATCGAATTGATTGGATTTAACGTGGGTGTGGATAGACTGAAATTTACCTGACAAGCGTATGCGCCGGGGCATCCACAGTGACCCACTAAACTTACACTCCTTTGCCAGTTTAGAGATTTATTTGAAAATAAATAAAAAAATGTAAAACGTTTGGAACTCGAATGTTATTATCCTCGAGGAATAGAACATTTTAAAAATACAGTTGTAGTGTACGCGTTTCCAAAAGTTTCAGGCTTCTGTTGTATTTTCAGTCAAATTTGATTTCAAGCACGCGAAGATGACTTCAAAACTTGGATTCGCACATACAATCTAAAAGATTCAAAATCTTTTTGTCATTTATTTTTCCATTTTTCTGATTCCATATAGTTTCATCGTCTCCGCTCTGGTGAAAACCGGATTAAGCTAATCGTGATCTTAACGGAAATGGACAAGAGCAGGAACTTCAGCAGATTAGGAGTTCTGTTTGCTGTTTTAGTATCTCATAGTTTGTGTTTGTCGTTGAATGACGAAGGTGCGTGATTATGAAATTTTCTTTTTTTCTTTTTCTTAATCTCATGTTTATCCGTTTGTTTCGCGGGAAAGTGGAGGAAAGTTTCTGCAATTTATAGCGCTGTGCGGTTGTGAGTGCAGGTTTGGCGTTGTTAAGGTTAAAAGAGAGAGTTGTGAGTGATCCGTTTGATGCTTTAGCGAGTTGGAGAAATAGTGATACAGAGAATAATCCGTGTTCGTGGTTTCACATCGAGTGTTCTGATGACAAAGTTGTAATTCTGTAAGTAACCATCTGTTCTTCTTGTTATCTTAAAGCTCAATGGTTTTTCTACTTGGTTGCTAAGAGAAGAAACTAAATTTTGAGTCTTTTTAGTGTTTTTCATACTTTTTCTTCAGTCATCGTATGGACGGTTCCAGATCTAGCTGTCTTAGGCTCAAAATGGCTGTAATTTTTTTATAAGATCGTAATCAATTTAGGTAGAAGAAGGATATTGAATATGAGTTATCGGTTATTGTTAGAGATTATTCACTACATATATTTGTAATATTTAACGTGTTGTGAAGAGTTTGAGATTTAAATATTTAAGTAGAATAATTTGTTCAGATAGTAATGCCCTATAATTTAGGTTTGAGACTTAAAAAGTATAATAATTGATAGTTATGGATCTTAGTGATGGAGTCAATTTTACTTAAAACTGCTATTTGTTTCAAGTCAATGGGAGATATCAAGTGATAATGGTATTGCAATTTGACTAGTTATCAATTAAATCATTTAGAAAGATAAATATGTCTAATTTGCAGGAACTTGAAAGATCTATGCCTTGAAGGAACTCTGGCTCCTGAGATGACTAGTCTAACTCACATAAAGTCCATGTAAGAATCTGTAGTTTGCTAGCCAATTGCCTGATAATTTGTGTTCTTATATTTGAGTTCTCTATGTTATATCTTTTTTCTCGGTATTGGGATGATTCTGTGTCTTCCTACAGTATTTTACGCAACAACTCTTTTACCGGAATTATTCCTGAAGGATTTGGAGGGCTGAAGGAATTAGAGGTGTTGGATCTGGGATACAATAACTGTAGTGGTCCTCTCCCCACCGATCTTAGCATTAATGATTCACTGACAATTCTGTGAGTTGACAGCATTTAATGGTTCAATCTCATTGGAAACCACCCAATTTTATCCCCGGTGTAGTGACTCAATTCTCTGCTTACTTTGCAGTTTATTGGACAACAATGAGATTCTTGGTAGCTTATCTCCCAAACTATCTGGACTTCGAATGCATTCTGAATCGCAAGTAGATGAAAGCCAGCTGTCTAATGCTGCTAAGAAAGGATTGTCTTGTAATGAAAGATCCATTATACGGTATATTACTTGGTAGACTTAATTTTGGTGTCTTCAAGTTGGTATAATATGCCAACTGATAGATCATATATTATGTCGTTTATTGCTCAGTAGGTTTAGTTTTTGGCATCTTCAAGTTGGTATGATATGCGTAATGATACATCAATATAAAGAGCTATTTTGCTTCCAAAGCCCAATGAAAGCCAGCTATGCCAAACATGCCTGAAGTCTTAATTGAATTTTGGTAGAACAAATGTATTATGCATGGTTCTTACATCTTAAAACATGACATGCACTTTACATTTTAAACATAACTAAAATTTATAGAAGAAATAATCTGCTTCCTTTTTCTGTAAGACTTTTTAGTGAACTTTGATTTTCTTTTCTTGTATATGTTTTCACTAGTAGTTTCTTTACTATCGCTTGTGTCTCTCAACAACAACACCTCTCCCCCTCTCCTCTCCTCCCCCTCCCCCCTCTCTCCCTTTCTTATGCTTCTTTTATCTTTGCTAGTAATGGTGTCCATCATGAAGATCCCGTTCAAAGGAGACTGCTGCGAGATAGGGATGGCTTCCGTAGTTTACATGGTCCCCCCCCCTCTTCCCATTCAAAGCCTCCACTGTCAGATCCAAATCCATCTGCTTCTGCTGCCCCCACAAATGACGCAGAGGGAGATACAGCAATCACTACTGGCCATGGTTCTGTTTCACCCAATTCCACTCGAACTCCTTCCTTTTTGTCGGCTTTCTCTTCACAAAGCCCCAAAAAATCTGGTGGGCATTCTTCAAAACACCTGCCAGTTCTGGCTGGAATCATAGGGGGTGCCATGTTTTTCATTGCAATAATTGGCATATATCTCTACAGAAGCAATAAGGTATCTACTGTCAAACCTTGGGCCACAGGGTTGAGCGGACAGCTTCAGAAAGCATTTGTAACTGGTAATTCTTCTTTCTCAGATGCCAATCATTTCTAAGGATATCTATGGTGCCAATCAACCAAGTAAAAACAGTCAGGCAATGGCTGAAAACAGGAGACTTTCAGAATATTGAAATGTATCCTTTAATGATTGGCACCAAGCTACTTCCCAGGCCTGGTACTGAACATACATATCTCACCATAGACTCTTTTGAAGGCCACACTGGTATTACAAGTTATCAATCACAAAAGATATTTAAAGGCCATAAGCAACATAGGTTAAATGGCTGTGATCTTAGATTTTCACATTGTACTGGCAACCATGCAAATTGTTTTTTGTTATGGTAAATGCTTGATCCTGCATGCCCACTAAACTTGAGCCTGCCAAATCGCATCTCTGCATCCATTCCCCACTCCCTTAGCTATACATATTTTTATCGTGCTGATATTTCAGGTTTGTGTCAACATGGTTATATGATTTGGAATACTCATTTCAGGTGTTCCAAAGCTCGAGAGGTCTGAGATTGAAGCTGCTTGTGAAGATTTCAGTAATGTAATTGGTTCTTCACCAGTTGGTATGGTGTACAAAGGAACACTGTCTAGCGGTATAGAAATAGCAGTGGCCTCTGTGGCAGTGGCATCTACCTGCGATTGGTCAAAGAATTTGGAAGTGCAGTTTAGGACGAAGGTAACATATCAACAACCATTTATCTGTAAGCGACATTGATGACCTTTCTTAATTATTTCTTTGGTTACGGTTTCAGATTGACACATTATCAAAAGTGAACCACAAAAATTTTGTCAATCTTATTGGTTATTGTGAGGCAGAGGCGCCTTTCACTAGAATGATGGTGTTTGAATATGCTCCTAATGGAACACTTTTTGAGCACTTACACAGTAAGTACTTAACTATTGTTATATGGCTGTCTATTGGAAAAATTCCATTTATGGTTGATTTTATTTCACTTGATTTCATAAGCCTGTTTATATTTTTGAAAATAGTACTGTCCTATGAAGAAAGTGATAAATTTCTTTGTTACAGTACCTGTAAGGAAAATACAAAAGAACCAGATGTAATATTCTGAGTAATTCCAACTAATATGACCTCAATATAACTGAATAGAATGTAACATTTTAATATGTTTCAGTCCTACTAGCTCTAAGTTTAATGTTTTATTCAGGAGAAGAAAACTATCAGTTCATGAAATTAAATTTGTAATATTCACATCATTCACTTATGGCTTACTCTATACTGGATATTCCTTTCTGAAGTAAGCTTTGCAGCAAATCTTGCATAAGATGCTGATTTTTTTCGTCCTGTAGTTCGAGAATCAGAGCACTTGGACTGGGGAATGAGACTGCGAATTGCAATGGGTATGGCTTACTGCCTAGAGCACATGCACCAACTGAATCCACCCATAGCTCACAATTACCTAAACTCTTCAGCGGTCCATCTCGCTGAGGATTATGCAGCCAAACTGTCAGACTTTAGCATCTGGAATGTAAGACATGCAGCTGAAGTGGAAATGACTAGCATGAAGCTTTCAAATGTGCCCTCATCAAATCCAGAAGGCAACATTTACAGCTTCGGTGTATTATTATTTGAAATGATAACAGGCAGGCTCCCTTACCTGGTGGATAACAGCTCTCTTGAAGATTGGGCATCTGATTATTTGAATGGGGAACAACGCCTTCGTCAAATGGTTGATCCAACTCTAAGCTCTTTCAATGAGCAGCAACTAGAGAAAATTGGTGAAGTGATAAAATTTTGTGTTCATCCTGACCTTGCACAAAGGCCAACAATGAGAGAAGTTACTGCAAGATTGAGAGAGATTACTGGTATAACACCCGATGGAGCAAACCCGAAACTGTCTCCACTTTGGTGGGCAGAACTTGAGATTTTGTCGACAGATGCAATGTAAGTATGAAAGCTTCAAATTTTTCTCATCTACTTTAGTTGGTTAGGCACAAAACTCAATTGCCTTTAGATCAATACCGTTTGTATCTACCGTAGGTTAATGGAATTCAGTTGTACATATACGAGATTTGAGAGATCGGGCAAATCTTTCCTCCCTTTTTTCCCCCATAAAATTTGGCAGTGGAAATGCATAAGAAAGAACACGTTGTACCATTTAATTCTAAGAGTTTCTTTTATTTTTGAATGTTGACATGCTCAATGAATTTCTTAGTATTCTTACATTGTCCCACTTTCTTCTTTTCCATCTCTAACTGTTTCAACCATGGACTTGTAAAAAACTGTAGATAGCTGAGTTTGAAAGTTCTGGAGATCCAGAATTAAATTTGAAGGAAATTTCACGCGGTGCCGCAAATTGCTATTCATAAGCAAAGACAATGTGGGAAGTTCAAACTAAATTCTAAATTATGTGATGATTATCGGTTCTTTTATAGTAATACTATTGCCGTGAATGTAAAAGACATGAGTGATAAAAGGATTGGGATTCGTTCGAAATTGTCGTGTTAAGGATTAATGTAAAATAAAATTAATGACGGGAAATGTACATGTAACCATTTGCCACATGATTTAACTTATAATAAATTGTTTAATACTTTGAAATTAATCAAAGAACAGAATTTTTTTTACCATATGATTTAACTTCTAATAAATTTCAGAAATAGAGCTGAAAATATTTAATAATTAACCTTTCAAAATTAAGCTAAGAACAAAACGTTTACAAACTGATCATTCATCACTTTTGTTTAAAAAAAAATGTGCCTAAAAAATGGTTTAATCAACTTAAAATCCAAGCAGGCTAGTCTTTAGAAAATAAAACTTAAAAAAAAGAAAAAGAAAAAGAAAAAACAAAACACCTGAGCCGAAGTCTGGGCCGATTCCCTATCCAGTTTTCTCACCACGGCTTAGGTGGCCCCATCGACTCAGACCAACCCTGTATGACTGTATCTATAAGACTTGGGCATATCTCTCCTTCAATCGCCAACACACACAAAATTGTAAAAATAAAACAAATTAAGAAAACCTATCAATATCATGCCAGCCAGACATCATAAAATCCTCTCATTACACAGAATAAAGAGGACGAGAATGTTACTTCAAATTGTCAATAATAATACAAGCAAGGTGACCTTCATGTAAACAACAATAGAAGAATATCAGTCGTTGACATGAAGCTTAGTAGCCTACACGTTCATCAAATTTAACACACAACAACAAACTATATATACCCACTTCATCTGATGTCTCCTCATCTCAAAAATTCACACAGCTTTCTTCTCGGGATCTTGAATTCGGAAAAAAATGGCAAGCAACAACCTCAAAATTTTCATTTCATCACTCCTGATGTTTCAATTTGTCTTACCTTCCTTTGCTACTTATGAGAATGACCAAACAGATGAGAAGAAAGTCGAAGTGGTGGTTGAAGGCATGGTGTACTGTCAGAGCTGCAAAAATTTTGGGACATGGTCGTTGTCCGAGGCTGAGCCAATCCCTTCTTCTAAAGTCAGTGTTGTCTGCAAAAACCAAAGAGATCAAGTCAGTTATAACAAGGCATTTGAAACAGATGGCAATGGCTACTTCTATGGAGAACTTGAAGAATTTAAGATAAGCATTTGTTTGTTGGAACATCCCCTCCAATCATGCCATGTTAAACTAGTTTCATCTCCTCTTCAAAATTGCAGCCTCCTATCCAATGTTAACTATGGAATGTATGGTGCCCCACTTCATTTTGAGAAGAAAAGATCGATGGGAACGAATTATGAGGCTGTGATTTATGCTGCAGGGCCATTGGCTTTCCGTCCAACTAATTGTCCTCCCACAATTCAGTAATAAAGCTACCAAGAAATACCAATTTTCCTCAACTTTTTTTTTTTTTCAAAACAAATACCAATTAATCTTTAATTTTATTTTCGATATAACAGTGCCTAATAAATTGTGCTCTCATCGTGTTCTTTTTCTCGAATAAATTGAGTTTTGCTTCTATGCAGCATTGACTTTTAACCTCCTCACTTCCTTGATTTGTTTCTAAAATTCTTTTTCAGTTGTTTCTCGATTAAGTGTAATCTAAGAGAATAAATGGTTGCAATATTAGGAGATCCTTGAGTTCCACACAAAATTAGATTTTCACGAGAAGCAGGTACAGAGCCATCTACTCAAGATGACTGCCAAATCAAATTATATTCAACTAATAACTTAAAACATTTATAGCAAGCAAGAAAAAACTTACCTTTTCTTAGAAGTTCAGCGGCATTCCAAACATCTTATTTATCTCATCCATGGCCTCCTTTGTAAACATAGTTGGCTCAAACAAATCACAATCCCTTGATTTGCAGAATGATTTTGGTGGAGCCTGACGTTGTGGTTCCAAGTCATCATCAGGCAGAATGGAAAACCCAACAGGATCTTGATTTCTAATTGGTGCTTTCTCCTGTTTCTTAGGTCTCTTGGCCCTCACAAAATCAATTGGCTCCCCAAACATGTTGTTGATATCATCCATAGCCTCTTTCAAGTTGATAGTGGGATCTACTAAGCCATGGTGACAAACATTTTCCACCTGTGGCTCATCTAAAATGGCAGACCCAACAAACCTATGAACAACTGTATCCTCTCTAAGCTTTACTTGAGGTGATCTCACTGCATCCAGATCATCAGAACTTTCAGATGGAAGATCATTAGGACTTGTAAACACAAAACCATTTAAAGGTGTAGAAGAAGATGAACCGGAGCCTTGAGACACATTTTGAAGTTCATTCTGTTCTAAGTTCTCTTCCTCGTCATTTCTTACTCCAATCTCATCACTTTCTTCGACATCAACAAAAATTTGGAATGGCTCTTTCGGAGGCTGGAAAATTTGAGCTCTACCATGTTGCAGCAGTGAAACGCCCTTTTCTTCTCTATCTGATGACTCATTTTGTTTATCTGCATCTTCATCAACGAATACCTCAAATCCATTTTCCAACCTAGCATTTTGTTTACTTTGGCTTCTGTATGAGCTTCTTCCAGTTGCAGCCACATCAAGAGGCTCTCTGAACATGCTGTTAATGGCATTCATAGCATCCTTCATGTTTATTGTAGGATCCAACAAACCATGATGGCAGGCATCTTCTGTTGCAGATTTTCCAACAACGGCACTGTCAACAAAATTCACCATGGCCATATCGTCACCAGCTGATATTCCAGGCTCATTAGATTCTCTATTAGCAGTCATTTGCTGCTTGGTTATACTTCTACTTCCAGTTTTACCAATATCTTCCTTTTTCATGCCACTCAATCCAACACTAGACATTGCTGCCAAAACCTTAACATGGTTAGATTTAATTAGTTGTTTCACATTCTGAGAGCTTTCACTCAATATCTCCTTGGTCTCAGCATTTTTATCATCAGGAAATGTACATCGACCGTCAACTCTTCCTATGTTTTCTATCTTGTCTTCATTCTCATTGGAATGGACAGTAATACTCCTAGCAGAAAGAGGCCTCCGGAAAGTTCTCCGTTCCTGCTGCAGGACATCTGCCCATAATTAGATAACTGAAAACTCTTTGCCAATATAAATAGACACAATATGAATAAAAAGGCAAAACACTA
The DNA here is from genome assembly GCA_035590515.1 of Trichilia minutiflora. NCBI lineage: Eukaryota > Viridiplantae > Streptophyta > Magnoliopsida > Sapindales > Meliaceae > Trichilia > Trichilia minutiflora. Next base: position 5,725,430 of record JAVXUL010000009.1, on the reverse strand, counting down.
CCTGGATTTTCTTCTTATTGTGTCTCTCCATTCGATGAAGAAACTGCTCATAAGATTTTTGCAACTCATCAGAAGGCTCTGCAAAGCTGTTCCAAGTTGATGGAAGGTAGAAATAGCTAGTCTAAGTTTCCAAATTTCTATTTAGGAACTTGAACAAAGTAACCAATCACTTCTACATAAAACTTACCGCAGGTTCAAAAATCAAACAGCGATGTAAATATGCGCATAATTGAAGGCTTTACGAGCCAAATTTTATATTTTTATCAATGAAAATTTCAGATAGACAGGCTTACTTTTGCACGCCTAGATGATACATTTTCTCGGCCTCCTCATATTTCTTCACCTTCTCATAATACAGAGCATACGCTTGATAGAACAAAGACCGTTTGGTACCGATACGATTCGCCTCCATGGATTTCAACAGCGCTTTGGGATCATCCACGAAATCCATCTAATCAATCTCAACAGACGCACAAGAAAAAATATTTAAAATTAAAATCTCAAATTTCCTTGGCGGCAAAATTTTGCCCTAGAGAAGCCAATTAACCCTAATTCGACTCTTTACTTCGCGCAAATAAGCAACTCAAAAGGATATAAAAAGTTCAATCAGTACCAACTCTAACCAAATGCGAAGATACCGCAGGTCGTTTCGATAACGCCGATCGGACTCAAAAGCTTGAGTGCATTTCTGCAAAAAGCGTGGCAGCTTCTCCTTTAGCAGATTACCGGGCAGTGAGTCCTTCATCTTCTTAATTCCTCTATCAATATCGTTCAGTTCACAGGTACGTATATCGAAAACATAAGGTACAAATTCGTAAATGCAAAAAAAAATTTAAAAAACAATGGAAAGGAAATCAGTGAAACGACATCCTGGATTAAAATAATACCGGAGCCAAGGGAGAAGAGGATCGGTGCCGGAGTAAGATTTGATGTCTTGAATTAAGGAAGAGAATAAATTATTGAAAACGGTGTCCGTTTTTGCCATGGTTTTGGAGAGAATTGGAGTTGAAGACGGCGAGTCTGGAGTCTGGACCTCTCCGTGACCTGATTTTGAATTTGTGTTAATGGCGCTTACTTGTGATTGGGGAGGAATGTGTGCTGACCTGGAACTCCAATCATGTTTTTCGCTTCTCTGTGTCTTTACACGTAGTCATAGCGTTCATCATCATTCACTTTACTTTAATATTTCACCTAAAATAATTATCCATTTGTTTTTTATTATTTAAATATATATTTGGTTATTATTTAAAAAATAATAAATATTTAATACAATAATTTAAATAAATTATACATCTTAAATTTGTATTTTAAATTTAATAATTCAAATAATATATTATTAATTAATTAGAATTTTTTATAAACTCTAAAATTATTTTTATATTATTTTATTATTCAATTAATGAATATTATATTATTTAAGAAAAATAAATTAAAAATGTGTAATTTACTTTAACAATTTATAAAGGTGATGGAAATTATTTTTTTATTATTATTTATTAGTGATATACAAAAGAGAGGAGTTTTCGTAATTTTTTAATGATTTAATTTTAGTTAATTAATAATTAATTAATCTTTTATAATAAAATTAAATATATATTTTAATAATAAAAAATAGTAAATAATTATCAAAGCTGAGACGAATTGAATGATAATAATCCTCGATCATATTCCTTCCCTTTCTTACAATTTTTTTTTTCCTCGTATTGTTAGTTTTTAGATTTCCAATTGTTTACTTTAAATATATAAGTATATTTATCCCATACGGTGTACTGTTCTTATTGTACAAGGCAAGGGAGTAACTTACTCTCTTCCCTGTTAAACTTCCGCTTGCAGACCCAACGTTTCACTCCATAGTGACTCCACGACTCATTTGCGCCTCTCTGTCAATGGCTAACGCTGGCGGCAATCCCGACCCGGAACTAAAACCCGAGGCACTTAATCCAAATTTAAAGGTGGAAGAAGAAGTGGAAGAAGAAGACATCGAAGAAGGCATCGAAGAAGACGATGATGTTCCTGAGGAAGAGTTCGAAGCGGCCACACCAAAGCTGCGAAGAGACCGGGAGACGAAATCCCGATGGGAAAAGTAAAAACTGGAAAACCTTTTCAGGTGGTTGCAAAACGGTTCCATTCCGTTGCGCGTCCACGACGTGATCGTGAAGGGCAACACGAAGACCAAGGATTACCTAATCGAAGCCGAATTGGATGCGATAAGGAACGCGACTTCAATGCAAGAGATTATCCAGGCAGCGGGTGTTGTTAATTACAAGCTGCGGGAGCTGGAGTGCTTTGACTCGGTCAATATCACGCTCGACGCTGGACCTCCGGAGCTGCCAGGTACGGCGAATGTCATCATCGAGGTTGTTGAGACTGAGAATTCACTTTCCGGTCAAATAGGAACTTACACGAAGGGAGAGGTATATTTTTCGTTTTGCTTGCATTGTTTTGTGGTTTAGGTCTGGTTTTTATTCATATCTATCATTGTTCACCGTGCGATGAATGTGTAGAATCTGAGAATTCGGCAGAAATTATGGAGGAAGTATAAACAATTTTACACTTTGAATTGTTGCATTGTTCAGGTATTGATGTGAGATTGCTAATATTTGATCTCGTGATTGTATATACTGGTTGATGGTGCGTTTTGCGTAAAGTGAAGCAAAATTTATTTTGCAGAGAATAATTCATATATTAATTAAATCAGTTTGGTAAATATAGAGCTATTCAAGATAATTAGTACCATGTATCTTAAAGGGCTTTATCCTTTTTGTATTTTTCTAGTGAAATGGCTATACAGAAGATATGATAATTATCATTAAGAAAACAGGAAACAGATTGTCATGTGAAGCAACAAAACATTTTGGTAGTTAGTGTGAATATGTATAGTTGTTATTGTCTCTTATTGGAAAAAAATAAAAAGGAGTTTAGTGGTTAGAATGAAAAAGAGGAAGTAAGAATGAGAGCATGTTTTCTTCTATCTGTAGCATGCATGTTGTTTGCTTGATGCAGGTCTCAAAAACTTATCATTGCATGCTACAACTCTTTAATGACAACCTTGCCTTTATCCATGCATAAAACTAGATATTGGGTTTCAATAATTTGTGTCAATAGCATGACTTAGATGGTAATATAAGGTAATTATGTTAATGTTTGACTATTTAACACTTGTGTGATGCCTTGGATGAGATGCTCAATTGCCTTGGCCTGCCTTGACTTGAGACCTTGGCTACTCTATGTATAACACTTCGGTTCACACTTGCATATAGCCAAGCCTTGGGCCATGCCCTGCGTGTTCTTGGCATGTCATTTTCGGCCGTGACAATTTGGATCTTAGGATATTTTGTGATCATTTAATCTTTGAACCGGCTTCTATGTAGAAACCTTAGCTTCTTATATGCTTATAACCATGGTCAGTGATTGTGGGTATGAGCTTGCTATTTTTCTGAATATATTGAACCCTTTTGTAGGCTAAATCTTCATCAGTTGAAGGATCACTCAAGTTCAAAAACATTTTCGGTTATGGGGATCTGTGGGATGCCTCTTTGGCATATGGCTTTGACCGGTTGGCAGAGGTTAGTGTGGGTGTGTATTTTCCAAGATTTAAATTTCTTGTCAGTCCTGTGACGGCATGAGTATATCTGCTAGCGCAAGATTGGCTAAAATTTTCATCTTACAAAGAGCGATCATTGGGACTCTCTCTCAACTTATTTTCAACCAGGCATCATGACTTGGTGTACAATCTTGCATGGCAAACCTTAACAGATCCATCACAAATGTCGTCCGATTCTGTAAGGAGGCAGCTTGGACATGATTTTCTTTCGTCTTTGAAGTATACATTTAAACTTGATAAGAGAAACTCTCATCTGAGACCGACTCGAGGATATGCTTTTGTTTCTACCAGTCAAATCGGTGGCCTTGTACCTGGTAGTCGGTGCTTACGGTTTGTACGCCAGGTTTAATACTTGTTCTCGGCCATCTTGTTTTCCTTTGAATTGGTTTAATGAAGTTTTTGCCATTTATTCTTTTGTTACACTTTCATGGGTTTTTACTTGCATAGTTTAGTTGAGACATAAGTTTTGACCTCATATTGTGGTACATGATGTGCACTAGGTTTTGTTATCTGAAACCTTGTGGCCATGACTTTCTTTCTATCAAATCTTTGGCTGTTTTGTTTGTTCTACGTGCAAGAGATCAGTTTGGCATTTTATATTTATTATTTAGAAGTGTGCTGGATTTGGATTACATGCATTAGCCCTTGGATGTGCAATGATGACAATATGGTTCCTGTGGTTATGTTGGGATTTCTCTGATTTCATGGTCTCATAATTTTATTGCCGAGTTCACAGAACAAAACCCTAGATAATTTGAGAAAAGAGAAATACAAACCATTTTTCTGCCTTAGCATTTCTTCTCCTCTTTCATTGTCTTTAGGTCACAGCAATTTATTTTCACCATTGTTTTGCTAGGAACCCCAAATAATAAAGGAGACTGTCCATCAGTAATGTCACAGACTACACATGGGATTTGACTCATCTTTGTTTCTTCACTGTGTGTGTGTTTTCATGTCCAAGTGCATGCTCCCACCTTTGTTTGACTTTGGGTTTTCCTAAATGATTGAGGTGTGTTTTGTGTGGATTTAACCTCTTTATTTTTTTTTTTTGCATGTCATTATAACAGGAGATTGATCTTCGTTTTGCTGTACCATTTGGATTTTATTGCACTGCACTAAATTTTGGGGTATCTAGCGGAGTTCTTCTTCTGTTTGGAAGAGAATTCTTGAGTATGTCTTCTTTTTTACCTGAGAGGTTCTTCTTGGGTGGTAATTTATCTCCAATTTGTTCTTTTGGAGGGCCATCAGGATTGTGGGGGTTTAAGTCAAGGGGACTGGGGCCTGTAGAGCCAAGAAGGCAAGTCAGGGGCAATCCTAATGATCAGAATGCTGATGCTTCAGAAAGGGATTTTATTGGAGGAGACCTTGCTGTTTCAGCTTTTGCAGATCTTTCTTTTGATCTTCCGTTGGGGTGGTTTCGGGAAAAAGGAATTCATGGACATCTTTTTGCTTGTGCTGGGAACATTGCCAAGCTAACAGAGAATGAGAACCATAATTTCTCTTTGCCAAAATTTTTAGACTCATTTCGAAGATCTGTAGGAGCTGGGATTGTTTTTCCCACAAATCTATTCCGCCTAGAGGTGAGTTATCTGATCTATTATTTATTGAATTTAATTAAATATGCAATCCTTTGGTCTACGTTGCTGTATGATTGAAGAAGAATATCTAATGCGATACTAATTGAGCATCTGAAAGCGTCTTTGCAGACTCTGTAAATGGTCATTTGGAATTCTTGAGAACCAATTTTTTTATAAAGAAAAGCAATATCGGTTAAAATGCAGTTTAAAATTATTAAAATTGAATATTTAGTTCCAAAATTTTCAAAGTTCAAAAAAGGGGGGGAAGGGGCATTGAGGAATCTAACACTCCCTTACCAATCAACCCAGCAATCTGCTTAAGTTCTCTGGTTGTTAAGGGAAATATTGAATTTTATTTTATGGGTCATTGGCTATAAATCATCTATGTAAACAAGTTTAGCTTCTCAACTGGGAAAGATCAGTTGGATTTTATATGTCATTGTGCTATTTGTATAGTTGCCTAAACGAGGTTTCCTAAAATAGACTTTTCTTTCTTTCTTTTCTTTGCACCTAGTCATTTGGCTATTTGTTTTAACAAATTCAAGGCCTTATGTCCCTTAAGTTGACGAGCTTTGCTTTGTTAGGTTAACTATTGCCACGTACTGAAAAAATTCAGTCATGACCATGGGAAAAGTGGCGTTCAGATTAGCTTATCTGCTCCCTTATAGAATCTCTTTTGGAATTATATCTGATGTCCGGCAACCTTGACTTGACAGAAAGCCTGTCATCTTCAGGTATTTGAGTTTTTTTTTTTTCTTTTTCTACCATTTGATGGTTTTATTCTTGTGGTTTCGTGGATACCCTCCGGAGACAGCAATTATTTCCTTCTTTTAAATGTGTTATTATATTTAGGCAGGATGTCTGGAAAGTAAGTGTGTGTGTGTGTTTATATAATGCATGAGGATAAAGGGAAATGATGTGGGCGCCTTTTTTCTGGGTGTTGGACAAAACTATTGAATATTTTAATTTCTGAACATGTTATTCTAGGGAATCAATACTTATCCTTCTGTTCTTTGACTAAATGCTTAGTAACATGTTTCATTTATTATATGTTTTTTTCCTCTGAAGTTCAGCACAATTTGTCGGTGAAGTTTATTTATTTACATATTGATGCATATCATGTGCTTGGTTGCTAGAATTGTAAGACGGGTTTAATTTAAAGTTTCCATACAAGAACAAGATAGAACTCAAAGAATACAACAAATAACTAACTATCTTTTCTGGGATTGTCAAATCCTCTATATTAAGGATTATATGATTTGTGTTATTTTTATGATCCATTAGAAAGCATAGTTAATGAAGAATAATTAATTTCCAGTAGACTTAACCCTACAATAACCAAGGGATTGAATGGCGGGTAGAATACCGAGATTTTGAGATTGGGTTAAATATGTTCTATGATGAACACAAGTTTGGTGTGTTTTTCAGTGTACCTATTTCTCTGAAGTGGTGTATATTTTATGATTACATGGAAACGGAAACAGGTTATAAAAGATACAGTGTTTACTCTTCCCAATGCTGCAATCAATGTAAGAATTGAAGATCACTTTTTCTAGAGTCATATATATTGTCATTGAAATGCAAATTGTTCCCACCCCATTGGGTATCAGTGACAGGTAAAATGTCACGTTAGTAGGGCACACACTGATACAACCAGTCTTGGTAAGGAGGTTCAACGCTACAATACACAGCAAGACAAGCTATACATGCCTAATGATCTAATTACAAGGCAGCAAGTTTCAAGGTTTAAACAAGTAATACAAGCTTTTGTTCAAGGTCAAATAACAAATTAAATACTTGAAGAGGCTGAAACATCCATGGAGGAACACCAAGGCATGCCTAAGCTTGTAACTTTATTAGAGGAGGCGTATGAAGGGGTTAGTACTTAACCAATCTAGAAGACAAGCCCAATATTTCTCTTTGGAAAGTGTTTTGTAATAAATTAGGCTTATGATTTTCTATCTTTAATTAGGTCCAAGAACATGTTAAGGGGCTGGATATTTATTA
>JAVXUL010000009.1:5695453-5718142 GCA_035590515.1 Trichilia minutiflora | reverse complement strand
TTAAATATTTAATATGATAATTTGAATAATACTACACATATCAAATTTATACAATATTACACATTAAATTTACATCTCACATTAACATATTAAACAATATAATATTAATTCTTTAAATAATATTATATTTATTAATTAATTAATGATTTTTTAAACATTAGTGATCTAGAGAATTTTTAATTATTTAATTAATTTTTTATTATAATAATTAATTTTCGCTATAAACAGTTTGGTTAAAGTTATTATATTCAATAAGTTATAATATTTAATATATAAAAAATGATAATAATCCTCCATTATATTGTCTCTTTTTTTTTTACTACAATTATTTTTATACGTGTATAATTATTGGGTTTTAATAAAAAAATAGTCATTGTTTATAAATCAAATTTTAAAAAAAAATATTTAATAAAATTTTATTTAAAAATAACTCGTATTACTATTTTAAAATTAAAATACTTTCATTAAAAAACTATATTCTTTCAATTATCCCCTATTCCACTTTACCTTAACTTAAACCCTAATTTTTATTTTCGCTTTTCACTCATTTTCTTTTACCGTTTCTTACTATCTCTGATTTGCAAACTTCCATTGACAGCCAAATTTTTGCTATTTTCAAAAATTTCGTCAATATTTTTTAAGATAAGTTTAAAACATTACTCTATATATTATTTATTTTACATTTAAATTTGTAAAATTATGTTTGATATTATATATTGAAAAAAAATAGTAATGATTGTGTTATGAAAACTTTGATGAAGTGTGTCATAGGGAAAATAATTATTAGGAATCAAAATTAAAGAAAAGAAATAATTGGATTTTTTGAGGGTGAGAGGTATTTTATTCGAGGTGTGCAAATAAGTGTGTTGCTGCGCGCACTTGAGAGCGGTTTGGCCACACCCGAGTGTGGGTGAAGTGTATTATAGGAAAAACAATTATTAGGAATCAAAATTAAATCAAAAAATTGGATTTTGAGGGTGAGCAGTAGGGGGAATTCTAAATTCCCCCTAACATTTGCCTTAAATACAATCACCCCCCTCTTCTCCTTGTTGATAAAATCTAAGCCCTCAATTACAAAAAATGAATGGATGAGATTTTGCCAATAAAGAGAGGAGGGGGTTGATTATATTTTGGGTAAATAGAAGGGGGAATTTAGAATTACCCCGTGAGAAGTATTCTATTAAATTCAAGGTGTGCAAATAAGTACGTGCTCTCGCATGCATTTGAGAGCAGATTGGGCCATGCTCGAGTGGGCTTTGAACCCACACTCGGACACGGTCATTTTTTAAATTAAAATTTTAGCTTTGAGCCCACATTTGGGGGTGGCCTTTTTCTTAATTAATTTTTTTATATTTGTTATTTTTTTTAAATTTATTTTTTTTTCAATTTTTAAAAAATTTATGAATTTAAATTTATTATTTTTATTAAACTAATTTTAATATAAAAAATAAATTTGAAACTATTTAATTTTAATTTTTGACTAAATTTTTTATTTTACTAATATTTGAGATTAATTCTATTTATTGACACTAAAAATAATTTTTAAAAAAATTTTACTACATAAATTATTTTTTATAAAAATATAATAATAGTTGTTTATTAATTAAAATTTTAATAACAATAATAATAAATAAATAAAATTATTAACAATAACAATAATAATAATATTAACATTAAGAATAATAATATAATAAAATTATTGGATTAAGAGTAAAAATAGTATAAAGTTTAATATTGAAAATGATTTATAATATTTAATAGAAAGAATTGTTTTATAATATTTAAGTAGTTATTATTGCTAAGCTTACTAAAAATAATCTTCGTAATATTATTTACTTAAGAATAATAAAAATATTTAATTTAAGAATAAATTAAAGATGAAATAATATTATTTAAAAAAACTTTGAATAATATTAAAATAATAAAAATTGAGGCAATAATTTCTAAAATATGTAATTAAATAATAATAAAAATTTTAATATGTAATTAATAAATGAATTAGGTAATATTTTTTTAGAATTACATGATTAACATTATGAATGAATGTAATAAATTTAAGAATTAGTATAGAATATGTTATTACCATTGTAATATTTATTTTAATTATTTCAATTAACTTTGTTATCAATTTTAATGTATTATTTAATTTTAAGAATGAATTAATAAATATCATATTTTTAGTGAGTAAGATTATTATTTATGAAACTTGATAACTTAATGACTTGTATTATTTAGTTATAATAATGAATTATCAATTTGTAATTGACTTTATCTTTCTTTTTTTATTATTGAAATACAATGAATTCTTGTTAACAGACGAAGATGTTTATTTTGAAAAGAATCGAGGAGGATCATGTTGAGAGTGATGTGATATCGTTGTCATATTTGCTTGACCTTAGGTTGATAGGGGAGAAATTAATTATAGAGCAGTAGATTCTATTCAAACAGACGTGTCTAGGTTATTTTCTTGATATATCTTTTGATTTTTTTTGTGTGGGTGGGTGGGGAGGGGGGTATTTGATATATTATATGTTCCAACATGATATTTATACTATTGATAATTATGAAAATGAGATGTGACTTTTCTTGAAGGAAGTATTACGAGATTTAGTCATAAGTAGTTTGCATTGATTACGAGATTAAACTTTGGTACAATCTCTGACATCAAATCATAGAATGATCGACTTTGAGAACTATATTTCAATGAGATAGAGATAATTACTCTAAAAATGATTAAGGAGGTGTGTTACGAGATTGACTTGAACTGAACAAATGACCTTAATGCGGTGAAACTATCGTTGCACTTTTTAATAAAGCGTATTATTTATGGTAGAGGCTATAGATATATGTCAAGCATATTATTGTTACGGATTCTTAATAATCTCGATGAGTTTAATTGATATCCTTAGAGTTCGATATGATAGGTATAGACTATCCAATTATCACATGGCGATATATGTTACTAGTGACAAGAAGGCCTGTGCTTTGTCAAAGGTGAAGAATGCAAAGGGAAATAACAGTAATGACGCACAAAGGGTTTAATTAAAGTACAATCTAGAGGAATTTTTTATTGTATTTCAGGTAAAGTATAACAATTATTCTTAAGTAATTTAAACAGTTTTATTATTTTGTTTAAATTCCTATCATTTAATATGACAACATGTCTAAATAAATGATTGTATTAAATATTTACAGGTTTGAATTTATGAAGTCATTGATACATCGGACCTAAATTTGACTAAAAAACTAAATAAATGTGTTTCTTATATACTATAACGACGTTCATTGTCAAAAAATATTCGACGAAAGATATTTATCAGTTTTTTTTTACCCAAATACAATAAATCTTTAATACCCCTATTGTTGTGTCAGTTTTCTAATAATAAATGGTTTATTTATATTTTTAAATATAGGCACCTACAGTACTGTCATATATAGAGAAAATTGTTAATGAGCGTTTGCATTCATATTATGTATGTTATATGAATATGGTTGGACAGGTCGATGAACCTTGAGCGAGTACAATCATCAATTGTCCTTGAACTATCATACGAGAGATTATATACCGAACAAGATTTTTCATGGTACTAATATTGATTTCAGTTTCATACATTAATATAAATTATTTGTGTTAATTAAAATATTTACCTGCTTCAAAGTGAAAGTCAGCGCTGATCTTTTATTAAGCGACAGCATAATAATAAGACAGTAGGAGAGTAAGTGGTTGATTAAACCACTTTGATATACAATGTGGTTAGATAGTAGGAGAATAAGTGGCTGATTAAATCATGTGTGACCCTTTGGTTCGAGACCCTGAGAGTCACTCGCCTCATCCGTCGAGTCCTGTATCGTATCATTCATCTCATATGTTTACTGATATGGATTACGCTATTCCTACACAGTATTGAAAGCTTCAATCACTTCACATATCAAGTGACATGGAGTACAAACCCTCATCACACCTGTTTATATCTCAATCACCTGTCAGACTGAGTTGCATAGAGTATGATGCTCCCCATCGAGATCTATATCCTCTCACAACTCAGATGTCCAATAGCATGGCATACTCCAACTATCATAGGGATGTATTATGCGTAATTGATAGTTTTAGAGCGGATTTTGATGAGTTTACATGATGACAAGAGAAGCGTATAACACAATTAAAGAATGCTTTTTATGGTTTGGTATATGACGTACAATAATAGATGCATTCATATAGTGCCACAGATGTTCAAGTTTGTATATTTTATAAATTTAATATATTTGAATTTGAGTTTATGGATTTTTCTTATTCTAAGCCATGTTATGTAATTTATATAGTTGGAGAAAAAATTTGTGATGGAGTTGTATTGTTTTTGGAGTACATGATTTTTAGTACAGATAACTTGTTAGTTAAATATTTTAGACGAAACTTTATCGGATTTTTTTAGTTATTATACCTAATGTGCTTTGTATTACTTTCTTTTAGATATAAAAACCTAATGTACCTATTGTGAAGGTTATGGGTACTGAAGATATTATGGTCGATGGTTTAGGTGACGAAGATTTGGTAGGACAAGATGAGGATGCCAAGGATAGTATAATTCATAATATAGGAATTGAGGAGATTAATGATCAGGATGTCGAATTTTTTGGTATGACTGCAAGTTGTTTTGGTTTATTTATAGGCCAAGTACGTATGCTAGGATACTATATATGAATATCATAAAAAAGGACAAGTCATGATACAAACAAGCTATCAACTATGAACTTTATACTCAAGAGCCTATTGTAGATTATTTGTTTAATCAATTTAATTCATGAATGACTAACGAGAACAACTATATTGATAGAAGTATCACATGATTAATTTTTGCTGGCTTAGTGTTATAAATATATAAGAGTCATGGTTAGAAGATACAGTAAGTAACTAATATGCATTATTTGGCATTAAACTTATAGGTATTTTTAATTAAATTATACTGTAAATATTTTTTACTTTTTTGATAATACATCGATGAGTACATTGATATGTTGATTTGCCAACGGTTGGCATTTGAGAACATATTTTCACAAAATTAGACTGTAACCTTGATCATGTTTTGCATAAGTGTCATTCATTATAGTTAACCCTTATTTAAACATTAATAAAATATCTATTATTGATTAATATTTTATACAGTACATATGTTGCTTTAGACCGTATAGACAGGATTTTTTACTGGTTATCTGCCATACGATTCATTCTATTCAGATATCAGTGTGCAGAGTTTTATGCACGGGCATGGTCTATTCAGATATTGGCTTACATGTGATATTTTGTATATTTCATGGATTATACGGTAGAAACATTGGGCTGTATATGCCATTCATTTTGTACGTTGACATATCTTTATGTATGATTCAACTCTAAACGATCACTCCGACAATGAGATGAAAATAGTATTAGAGTCTCTATGTATATTACTTGCATATTTATTATGAGATACAAGCATTGTGGATGATGTGATATCATTTATGTACGAGCACTTAACAGATGATATACTATATCAACATATATCATTTGTAGGGAGCTTATACGTAAACGGTATCATATTATCTATAATGCCTGCATCCCGTAATAAAAATAAAAGTAATTTACACATAGGCTTTAATAATATCTTCATATTTTTATCATAATGACTTTATCATTATTTCTACTATAAAGTTATAACTTCTTTGTCCGTTGTTTGAATTGAGTACCATTGAAGTTAATAGACTCAGCACGATATGTTGAGTCCACCTAGTTTGATGGTACTCAATTCGAATAATGGAGAAAGAAGTTACGGCGTTTTTCACCGTGAATTCGAGCAAAAAACGATAAAAAAATATCATAACTCTGTCGTCCATTGTCTGAATTGAGTATTATCAAATTTAGTGGACTCAGTATATTGTGACAAGTCCATTGAATTCAATGGTATTCAATTCAAATAATGGACAAAAAAGCTACGATATTTTTCGATCATTTTTTACTCAAATTCATGATGAAAAATACTATAACTTTATCATCTATTTTTTGAATTGAAAGTCGTTAAATTTAGTGGACTCGTCATGACATATCGAGTCCGTCGAATTTAATGCTACTCAATTCGAACAATGAAAGATAGAGTTATAATATTTTTCGATCATTTTTTTCTCGAATTCACTATGAAAAACATATTAACTTCTTTGTACATTATCCGAATTGAGTATTGTCAAAATTAGTGAACTTAGCACGAGGTGCTGATTCCACCAAATTTAATGTACTCAATTTAAATAACGGATGAAGGAGTTATGACTTTAGAGTAAGCATTGTGATGAGATTACTCCGACAATGAGATGAGAATAATGTTAGAGCTTATATGTGTATTACTTTCATTTTTATTATGAGATATAGGTATTATGGATAATATGATGCCATTTGCGTACAAGCTCTCGATAGATGGTATGCACCATTAGCATCCAAATATATACACATATCTAATACTTTATCGCTGTCACCTATTAAAGTTATATATCGTATACAATAAATTATAACCTATTTATTCATAATAGATTAATTCTACGTGAATTAACATTTGTGTTAATAAAAAAAATTTAAGTATAATATTGACAATGATGAATTAACATTAATACAAAGGCATAAATTTTGAAATTAGTTCTTCCACAAGTTAAACATAGCTTATTTTTTTTATCATCTATTATAATATTAAACAAATTTATTTGTATACTTTATATAAATCAAGTCAATAATTAAATTCTTGTTTATTCAAATTTTCTTTTAATAAAAATATTCATGATTTCACGTCTGATTGGATCTAGCTTCCTCTCAAAATAAGGAATGATCCACCATTTCTTGTCGGGCTCAATCTTTTTTCTTTATCAACCTACACAATGAAATAAAAGTAACTAAATTATACACCATTAAAATAAGCTAAAAAATGAAATAAAAAATATAAAGCAATAAATATTACATAGGAAATACAATAGACATTGTAATGATAGCAATAATTAATACATATATAAGAAATATAAAATAAAATAAGTAATAACATATATATATAAATTATGAATACTAACATTATCATGATAGCAACAAGTATAAATTACTTATATTAACAAAAGAAACCAAAATAGTTGTCACTCATTGTATAGAGAAATTGGGTTCTCACGTGTAGATTTATTATGACCAATGTCATAACACCTATAACATATCCTCCTAATCATATCTTCACATACAGAAGGGATTCGTTGTTTCCTTGATCTATTGGAAGGCACACGTTATTTAGATGGATTGACATTAATTAACTTCTCGTAATTCTGAAAATATAATCTAATCTATTTCATCTCCTTCTAGTTGAATAGGCTTTGTATATGCTGTAACCAGTACTTCTATAGTGTAAAATATTGAGTACAAAGAATTATATAATAATCTTACGTGTCTACAAATGGCAAAAGCATGTGCACATAAAAGTTATTAGAGGTTAAATAATATGCAACTACAACTCTATCCTCTATGTTAATAATGTTAATATTCCCATAATCTATTATCTTAAATCGTCATTGTAAAATAGGATCTACAGTTATTGTACGAGCCAACTCCATTTGATTATCAGGTTTTTCTGTACTGCTTCTGTTAGTAATATGTCTCTTGTAACATCTATCTCCTTACATTCGTAAAACTATCTTTGCAACACTAACCTAATGTATCCAGTCAATGCTATAATAAGAAGAGAACGGGCATTTCTAAGTAATACATTTATACTCTCGATAATATTTGTGGTCATCATGTCATACCGACAAACCGAAAATTATGATCTCACCCATTTATAAATCCAAAACTATACTCTAAATAGTTGCTGTCTCTGGATACATGGCCTCAAACTGACCATATATTCATTGAGCTCATTAACTCAATACACTTTTGCAGTTTGAGAATATACTTGCATGAAAATGTTTGTCTTTCATGCTCATATTTTGTATTTTGCTTTGACATTATCGGATTTATGGTAGGTACAAACCCTGTGAATTGCATATAAAAATACTATATTGATTTCCTTCTTAGTGCTATTGTGTGGATCCAAAATAAACACTAAATTTTCTATCGGACATATGGCTTCACGAAGCTTCACAAAAAATCACTCCCATAAAGTATCATTCTTTGAATTAGTAACACCAAATGTAAGTAAAAAGATTTGGATATTTTCATCAAGGATGACTGTAAAAAATAATGTTCTTTGATATTTACCCTTTACAAAAGTTTCATTAATCGCAATTATAGGTCTAATATGATTTCGAAATCCACAGATTTATGAACATAGGGTTATTAAAATTTATAAAAAGTTATCTTCGTCATCCCTTTGAAAAGTTGTTATTAAACTTTAAGTTTTGTCCTCTAATACATGACAATA
Organism: Trichilia minutiflora; assembly: GCA_035590515.1. Classification (NCBI taxonomy): domain Eukaryota; kingdom Viridiplantae; phylum Streptophyta; class Magnoliopsida; order Sapindales; family Meliaceae; genus Trichilia; species Trichilia minutiflora. The sequence continues at coordinate 5,709,734 of JAVXUL010000009.1, read as the reverse complement.
AAGTGAGAGTGCCTTGTATGATAGTATTGGATCTCCAGACATGAGTCTCAATGCTTCTTTTTTACTATATTATATCTTCAAATACGATAAATATACTTCATATTCTCTTTGAATATCATCATGAATATTTTTAGGCGTATAAATCTTATTGGCATTTTTAAATTTGTCTTTAATCAACTGGCTAATTAATCAAGAACTTGCTTACCAATTACTTTCTTGTAACTGGTCATGTTGATAACTATGCATTGCATATTCATTTCGATTACTTAAAAGTATTCATTATTCTGAGGTTTGGTTGTATAGATTCGTCATTTACAGCCCTTATATCTATATTTTGCCTCAAAAAGGTCCGTAGTAAATTTGCACACCTTGATTTTTAAATGATTTTTTAATACCATTAAACCTAATTTATCACGCAGTTCTTGCTTCGTTTTGTAAATTTGGTAAACATACATATCATTCAACCCTGTACTCGATGAAGTATCATTCGACATAGTTATAGTCTGTGGAATAGGAGACAGACCTGATGTACTGATTTGAGGTTGATGGTAGAGTTATATGAGTACTTTTATAGACATGACTTCTATTAATATTTTCTAAATCATTTCTATCTCTACCAGTAAAATCATTATTGTCAATGTCTGGCCCAACAAAACGATACTCGTGCTCTATCTCTTGTTTTTGATGTTGGTGATGATTAAGATACTTAGCAATATGACTCTTCATTTCGTATAAGTGACGAGTAATATGGTAGAATCTTTATATTATTTAAATTTAATATACTCTTTATAGTGGGCTTGTTTGGGCAATATAAAAAAATCTTTGTATTATTTAAATCCAATGAACTCTTGTACTGGACTTGTTTTGGCATTATAAGAATAATATCTCTCAGTGTATTATTTTTGTTTCAGACCTAAAATAAGGGTACAAAAACTTTATTATTGGTACGATGCTATAAAATATTTGATCTAGTATGCATTACCTTGTTAATATGTTTAATGATGACAAACAGTGGACAATATCTCCTTATGTTTGCAATATAAATCGGATTATTGGTATTAATAAAAGCTTGAAAACTAAATTTATCATTAATATTCGTTGCAATATGAGGCATCGTTAAGGATTGTGTACTCTCCGTAAACATTACTGTTTGGTTAAAAATCCTGACGACACGTGGAGACCTTCCAGGTAGCCGTTTATCACCCAGATCCCTGCAACAGCGTCACCTGACCACCTGCCTCTCAGAGTCCCTGACTACACATCACTTAGGCTCCCTGACTACCTACCACCTAGGCTCCTTGACTTATGCCCTTCAGGAATCTAGCCGCCCACCACCGGCCTCTCAGGAACCCTAACTATCCACCACCCAGGTTCTCTGATCATTGCCTCCTGGCGAAGTTTGACCTGTCACCAGCCCTTGGAGATCATCAAAAATGGAAATGATTAATGATCAAGGACCCTGCGGTAAGAAACGCTGCCTTGACAAAATTTGAACATTCGTCCCATCTCCAGCCGAATATCAGAAGATCTGACATCATCAAGCTTGATGGATGTCACGTCTCTTAAATAAAAATGGTTGGCACACTATTCTAAGGTATAGTGTTCCATCATTCTCATTCTTCAATACCAATTCACTTCACTCACATCCCAAGGACTCTATATAAGGAAACAAAATCAACAAACAAAGGGTTCAAATTTGTTATCATTATACTTTGCTTTCTTTAATTGAGTTATCCGTCTCTTTACTTTTGCTGGAATTGCTTGCTCCATCTTTCACTCTTTCGCTGACTTAGACATTAGAATTTATCCATCGAAAAATTCATCCGACGTGATTCATAGCGTGTTATTGTCTTATAGGGACTTGGAGGTGAAGCTCTGAAAGGGAAGATCCGGCCATCCACTTTCTTTGACGATGATCCAATAACGTAACAGTCATATTTCTATTCACACCTCAATAATTACCTTTGTCATAATAGTGAATTTAGTAGGATTAATGTAATACCTGTTGTACAATATTTGTACAAATTCTTTATAATTAATATTTTGATATATATAAAAAGGTATTATTAATTCGTTATTATATACCTCACCGCCATTCGATGTGAATTTCCATGAATTTTTGTATCAAGTGATTATTGTCAGTTCTCCAACTATAGCTATAATTAAATGCATGACAAAATGAATTCATTAGTTTTCTAATTAATAGGAGGTAGATCTTATACATTAATATATTTAAATTAAAAATTATCAAAAATTATATAATAATAATAATAATAATAATAATAATAATAATAATAATATAAATTACTATTATAAAATTTTTAGTTTGTTGTAATATAATTTTTATGTTCCGTTATGAAAATTAATCTCAAATATTTAAATAATATTAGTAAAATAAAAATTATTAAATTTTATTAGTAAAAAAAATAAAATTTATACACTTTCAAATAATATTAGTAAAATAAAAATTATTAAATTTTATTAGTAAAAAAATAAAATTTATACACTTTAACAGTATTATTAAAATTAATATAATAAAAAATAAAATAAATTAATTATATTAAAAAAAAACACTCAATGTGGCAGGTCCTAAAGCGCCCAAACGGGCACTTCCAAGTGGGCTCAAAGCCTCATTAGGCCAGGTTTGAGTGCATGTATTGCTAACACTAAGAAATATGCTTGACACACTACCGAGCCAATTCACCCCCCAACCCCAAAAATTTTATCATTTTTTTCATTGATTTTTTTATTCTAAGGTAAGTTGCATTATAGAACATCTTCATCAACCTAATATTATCATTCTATAACATAATTAATTTTATTTTTTCTCTATTTATAAAATTGATCATAATTTTATATTTAAAATACAAGTTATTAATAAAATAAATTATTTATAGAGTAACATTTTAAATTTATTTTACATGATAATTGATAGAAAATCTTGATACTAGTACAAATTTTTAAATAGTGATACGATTATCTTTGTTAAAAGAAAATATTGTATAAAGAGTGACGAAGAGAATATAATTTTGCATATGATAGGAAGAAAATAAAAAGTGAGTATAAATAATGATGGAGATGATATAATTTTTTAATAAAAATATTTTTATTTTAAAAAGTGGTATGATTATTTTTAATTAAAAATTTGATGAATAATTTTTTTTAATTTAAATTATAAACTACATCAATTTCGGTTTAATCCAATTATTATTCCATTAGGTATACGGTTCTTATTGTACAAGGCAACGAAGTGACTTAGTGTCGTCCCTGTTAAATTTCCATTCGAAAATCCACAGCCCATTGTTTCACTCCGTTGTGACCAGTCGCATTTAGTCATTTGCGCCTCTCTGTCAATGGCTAGCGCTGGCGGCAAACCCGACCCCGAACTAGAACCCGAAGCACGTAATCAAAATTTAGAAGAAGAAGAAGTAGAAGAAGAAGACATCGAAGAAGAAGATGATGATCTTGGAGAAGCGTCCGAAGCCGCTACACCGAAGCTGCGAAGAGACCGGGAGACGAAATCCCGATTAGAAAAGTCAAAGTTGGACCACTTGTTCAGGCGGTTACAAAATGGTTCCGTTCCGCTGCGCGTCCACGATGTAATCGTGAAAGGCAACTTGAAGACCAAGGATTACCTAATCGAAGCCGAATTGGATACGATAAGGAACGCAACTTCAATGCAAGAGATTATCCAGGCGGCGAGTGTTGTCAATTACAAGCTGCGGGAGCTGGAGTGCTTTGACTCGGTCAATATCACGCTCGACGCAGGGCCTCCGGAGCTGCCAGGTACGGCAAATGTCATCATCGAGGTTGTTGAGACTAAGAATCCACTTTCCGGTCAAATAGGAACTTACACGAAAGGAGAGGTATGTATGCCTATGTTGTTTTGCTTACATTGTATTGTGTTTTAGGTCTGGTTTTTAGGGTTTCATATTTGCCATTGTTCACCATACGATAAATGTTTAGAATCTGAGAATTCAGGAGAAATTATGGAGGAAGTATAAACAATTTTACACTTTAAAATTATTGCATTGTGTAGGTATAGATGTGAGATTGCTAATATTTGATCTTGTGATTGTATATGCCGGTTGATGGTGTGTTTAGTTATGGCGATATTTTGGGTGAAGGAAAGCAAAAAATTGTTGCAGAGAACAATTCCTATGTATTTACTAAGTGACTAATAAGGTTCGCCAGTTACAAGTAAATTGCATCAGTTCTCTAGCTTAATAATAAGTGATATGGCATACACGTATGTTGGAGCTACTTGTCTATATCTCTTCTTGTCTTTGTTTTTGGTCTTGGTATTGTCTGTTTAATCTCAATTACTTATATTAATTTAATGGATCTGGTAATATAGATCTGTTCATGATAGTTAGTACCAGGTATCTTAAAGGGCGTATCGTTTCGGTATTTTGCTAGTGAAATGGCCATAACACAAGAAATGATCATTAACACTAATGAATCAAGAAAAAGATTTTCGTGTGAATCTTGAAAATATTTTGGTAATTAGTGTGAACATATATAGTGGTTATTGTCTCTTATTGAAAAAGAATAAAAAGAAGTTTAGTGGTTAGAATGAAAAAGAGACAGTAAGAATGAGATAATGATTTTCCTCTATCTGTAACATGCATGTTCTTGGCTTGATGCATGCCTCAAAAACTTACCACTGCATGTTACAACTCCTCAATTACAACCTTTTGTTTGTCCATGCATGAAACTTTGGATATTTTCAATAATTTTTGTGAATGGCATGACTTAGATGGTCATATAAGGTAATTCTGTTTATGTTTGACTATGTAACACTTGTGTAATGCTGTGGATAGAGATGCTCAATTGCCTTGGCCTGCTTTGACTTGAGACCTTGGCTACTTTATGCATAGTACTTTGGTTCACTCTTGCTTATAGCCAAGCCTTGGGCCATGCCCTGCAGGTTCTTGGCATGTCATTTCCACCTGTGACAATTGGGATCTTAGGATTATTTTGTGATCATTTAATCGTCTATGTCGAAAACTTAGCTTCTTATATGTTTGTATCCATGGTTACCGATTGTGGGTATGAGTGTGCTATTTTTCTGAATATATAGAACAATTTTGTAGGCTAAATCTTCATCAGTTGAAGGATCACTCAAATACAAAAACATTTTTGGTTATGGAGATCTGTGGGATGCCTCTTTGGCATATGGCTTTGACCGGTCGGCAGAGGTTAGTGCTGGTGTGTATTTTCCAAGATTTAAAGGTCTTGTCAGTCCTGTGACAGCACGAGTATATCTTCTATCCCAAGATTGGCTAAAATTTTCTTCTTACAAAGAGCAATCATTGGGACTCTCTCTTGGCTTATTTTCGACCAGGCATCATGACTTGGCATACAATCTTGCATGTCGAACCTTAACTGATCCATCACAAATGTCATCCAGTTCTGTAAGGAGGCAGCTTGGACATGATTTTCTTTCATCTTTAAAGTATACATTTAAACTTGACAAGAGAAATTCTCATCTGAGGCCGACTCGAGGATATGCTTTTGTTTCTACCACTCAAATTGGTGGCCTTGCACCTGATAGTCGGTGCTTACGGTTTCTACGCCAGGTTTAATAGTTGTTTTCAACCTTCTTGTTTTCCTTTGCATTGGTTTGATAAGGTCTCTGCCACTGTTATTCTTTTGTTACACTTCCATGGGTTTTTTACTTGCATAGTTTAGTTGAGGCATAAATTTTGACCCGCCATTGTGGTACATGATGTGCACTAGGTTTTTGTTACTCGAAACCTTGTGGCCTTGACTTTCTTCTATCAAATCTTTGGCTATTTTGTTTGTTCTACGTGCAGGGATCAGTTTGGTATTTTAGATTTCCTTTTAGAAGTGTGCTTGATTTGGATTACCTTCACTAAACCTTGGATGTGCAAATGATGGCGATATGATTCCTGTGGCTACATTTGGATTTCTCTGATTTAGTGGTTTCGTAATTTTATTGTGATACATGATGTGCACTAGGCTTTTGTTACTAGAAACCTTGTGGCCATGATTTTTTTCTATCAAATCTTTGGCTGTTTTGTTTGTTCTACGTGCAAGGGATCAGCTTGGCATTTTATATTTACTATTTAGAAGTGTAATTTGGATCACATGCACCAACCCTTGGATGTGCAAATGATGGCAATATGGGTCCTGTAGTTACATTTGGATTTCTCTGATTTAGTGGTGTCATAATTTTATTTGGAGTCCACAGAACAAAATCCTAGATAATTTAAAAAGTAAGAAATACAACTATTTTTCTTCCTTAGTGTTTCTTCTCCTCTTTCGTTGTCTTTAGATCACAGCAATTTATCTTCACCATTATTTTGCTAGAAACCAAAATAATGCAGTGGACTGCCCGTTAGTAATGTTACAGACTACACATGCGACTGATTCGTCTTTGCTTCTCCACCGTGTGTTTGTTTTTGTGTCTTGGTGCCTGCTTCAACCTTTGTTTGACTTCAGGTTTTCCTAAATGATTGAGGTATGCTTTGTGTGATTATAGTAGATTGATCATTATTTTGTTTTAACCTCTTAAATTTTTTTGCATGTCATTATAACAGGAGGTTGATCTTCGTTTTGTTGTCCCATTTGGATTTTATCGAACTGCACTAAATTTTGGGGTATCTAGCGGAGTTCTTCTTCCGTTTGGAAGAGAATTCTTGAGTATGTCTACTTCTTTGCCTGAGAGATTCTTCTTGGGTGGTAATTTATCTCCAGTTTGTTCTTTTGGAGGGCCATCAGCATTGTGGGGCTTTAAGACAAGGGGACTGGGCCCTGCAGAGCCAAGAAGGCAAGTTAGGGGGAATTCTAATGATGAGAATGCTGATGCTTCAGAAAGGGATTTTCTTGGAGGAGACCTGGCCGTTTCAGCTTTTGCAGATCTTTCTTTTGATCTTCCATTGAGGTGGTTTACAGAAAAAGGAATTCATGGACATCTTTTTACTTGTGCTGGTAACATTGCAAAGCTAACAGAGAATGAGTACCGGAATTTCTCTTTTCCAAAATTTTTAGAATCATTTCGAAGTTCTGTAGGAGCTGGGATTGTTTTTCCTACAAACCTTTTCCGCCTAGAGGTTAGTTATTTGGTCTGTTATTTATTAAATTTAATTAAATATGAATGTTGCTTTGATCTGGGTAGCTGTATGATTGACGAAGTATATCTAATGCCATACTGATTGAGCATCTGAAAGTTTCTTTTCAGGGTCCTTAAATAGTCATTTGGAATTCTTGAGAACCAATTTTTTTTTTTAAGAAAAGCAATATCAGTTAAGACAACTTTAAAATGATTAAAATTGAATATTTAGTTCTAACATTTTCAATATTTTTTTAAAAAAATGGAAGACAAAGAGAGAGAGAGAAAAAGGGTTGGCCCTCACCAAACAATCTGCTTAAGTTCTCTGGTTGTTGGGGGAAATATTGAATTTTATGTATGGGTCATTGGTCATAAATTATCTTCATAAACGTGTTTAGCTTCTCAACTGAGAAAGACTCAGTTGGATTTTATAGATTGTTGCATCCTAAAATAGTCTTTTTTTCTTTCTTCTCTTTGCAAGTATTCATTTGGCTATTTATTTTAACAAATCTGAGGCCTCATATCCCTTTAGTTGACGGGCTTTATTTTGTTAGGTTAACTATTGCTACATACTGAAAAAGTTCAGTCACGACCATGGGAAAAGTGGCGTTCAGATTAGCTTATCTGCTCCTTTATAGAATTTAAGGTCTTTTAGAATGTTATCTGATGTCCAGCAACCTTGACTGAGAGAAAGCATGTCATCTTCAGGTATTGAGTTTTTTTGGGCCATTTGATGGTTTTACTGTTGCAGTTTTGTGGGGACAGCAATTATTTCCTTCTTTTAAATGTAATCTTATATTTAGACAGGATGTCCAGAAAGTGTTCTTTTTTGATGCATGAGGATAAGGGGAAATAATGTGGTATCTCAGGTATTGGATAAATGTACTGGGCCCCTTTTTTCTGGGTGTTTGACAAAAATATTGAATGGTCTATTTTCCAAACATTTTATTCTAGGGAATCAATACTGATTCTTCTGTTGCTTATTTGAATAAATGCTTAATAACATGTTTCATTTATTTATATATGTTTTTTTCCTCTGAAGTTCAGTACAGCTTGTTAATACGTATAGTTTATTCATTTATGTATTGATATGTATTGTCTGCACTGTTGGTTGCTAGAATTGTAAGACAGGTGTAATTTGAAGTTTCCATTACAAGCACAAGATAGAACTCAAAGAATGCAACAAATAACTGACTATATTTTCTGGAATTGTTGAATCCTTTATATTAAAGATTATATGATTTGCTTTATTTTGTATCATTCATTAGAAAGCATAGTTAATGAAGAACTATTAATTTCCAGTAGACTTAACCTTTAGCATAACTGAGAGATAAAATGGCTAGTAGGATACTGAGATTGTGAGATTGGATTAAATAGGGTTCACGGTAAACACAATGTTTCCATATCTGTTTGGCGTTTTTTCAATGTATGTGTGTTCTTTGAAGTGGTTTATATTTTATGAGCCCATTCAAATGGAAGCAGTTTATAAAGATAAAGCATTTACTCTTCCTAATGTTGCAATCAATATAAGAATTGATGATCACTATTTCTAGAGTCATTTGTAAAATGTAAATTCTTTCTGCCTCATTGAATATCAGTGGCAGGTAACATGTCATATCAGTAGGGCACACACGAAAATGATTGAAAGGATGAGTAAGATACCTTTGAAATTTAAACGTCTATGTATTTTAACAACATTCCATTCGCTTTCATGCATGCGGTTCCATGTGTTATTATGTTATAATAAAATAATTGTTTCATATGTGATAGTATCGAATGGGATTTTGCACCCCAAAATTGTTCTATAGTGATTGTATTATACTTTTTTTTATCTTATCATCAATGATGTATTTATTTATTTATTATCATATTGGTTTGGTACCTTGCTCAATTGTTGATATATGTGTAAAATATGCATGGCGTAATCAGGAATGCCAAAATAGTCTCGTATATGCCAAAAATATGGTAAATTATGGAGTAGTGGTTGATTCTAGTGAAGTGGAAGCTTTCATATCAACTTGCTAGCGTCAAACTTAAATTCAAGTTGTTCTTTTTCTTGTAGTTAGAACTTCTTGTCTCGAGTGTCTCTTTTGTTTTGTCATGATGCTAATTGGTTAAGCTAACAATATTTTTTTAAGATACAATTGGTTCGAATTTCAAATTGTCTTCGCACCGTGTCTGAGAAAGAGTTTGGCTTGTATTCATCATTCATGTTAGCAACAATTTTTTTATTAAGATATAATTGGTTTCTATTTCAATTTTTTTTCCTAAAATATTATAACATATCATGGAAGACTAGAGAATTTATTTAATTGATGCAATGACCATAATCGTGAATACCGGCTTCATGATCAAGTCGTTAATGGAATTGTTTGGTTTTAAAATTTTGAAATCAATTGTATGTAAATTAAAATACGGAAGAAAATACAAGACATCCTCACCTCATTTTACACATAATGGTTGATCAGCATGAATAGGTTCGCGCATTCTCGAACATAATAATAGTGATTTAAGAAAGAAAAACACTCAACACTGAAGAAAGAACAGAGAAAGAGGGAGATAATGGTGTCGAGGGTTGACTTTACAGGTTGTGTGCCTGGGTTAACGCCGCTATCTGCCAGTACAAGCTTTTTATTTAATGGATTTCACTGGCAAATGCAACCACGTCAAGATTGGCTCGTATTTTCCAACACAAACGCTTGGCTTTTTCCTCAAATTTGATATTTATTAAATTAAAGGTACTTAGGTTATTACTTTCCAACTTTTACGATATTAAAAAACAAAAAATAAAAAATATAGTTTTTGTTGGGATTAGTATACATTTATTGTATGCGTATAATGCATGGTATTTTTTATTTTATTATTTAGCAAATTTCTCGTAATATCTTAAATTTAATCAAAATTTAAAATATTAAACATATTATAAAGATATTATATATTGGAACTGTATGTTTTCCATAGGTCGGGAGAAACTAAAGACTCCAGAGTACAAGCAATTGAAATGATTCGTCTCTCTCCCTTTTCGTGGGAGCCAAATTTCATCAGAGATCAACTGTTAACAGATATAGTTCGTATCCTAGCTGAGCATTTCTTGAGCCAACCATTAATTACGGATGAATTCTGGACAGGTCTATAATTCGTAGCTGAGCATTTGTTGGACGGATGTGATTTCACACAAGATGTCCGTGATTGTGGATGTGTACTTTTTACGCCACAGGAAAGTAGAACGTGAAAAGCCTTTCAGTTCGTGGTAATGGTATGAATTATCGTGGAAAGTTGCATATGAAATCCATGAATTTGATGAGAATACACGTGTATGGAATATAAATATATAGAGTGTTTCATGTAAAAATTTAATAAATATGCCAATTACCTTACCGTGTGTCAAAAGTTCTCAATCTATATGCCAATTACCGTGTGTCAAAAGTTCTCAATCTTGTGAATGAAATTATTGGAATGCTACTAGCTACCTGAACCAGATTTTGTCCTTACGTATAAGAGGGGAACATCCTTCGGCTAATTAATTACATTCAGGGATTCAATTCACTAATATTCAAATGGACATGGACTACTCTAATAAATCTTATTAGAATAAATTGCATATTTGGTTTCCAATCCATTAATTGGGATCAATAGCATATCTGTCAAATTATTCGATGTTATGATATATATTAATTAATTATGTATAGTGCTTAATTTTACATAATTGTATAATTGCTAATAATAGTTTATTTTCATAGCTTTTGATCATGTGTGATATTCAGCTAATGTGATCACATAATTGTTTTTGTTTTATAATTATTGTAAAATACAAATTAAAATATTAAATATTAATCAAAATATGAGTAAATTTTGTTAAAAATTAATGTTATTAAATATTTTTTATGTTTTATTTTTAAAATTAAGTAAAAATCAATTATACTGATCATCATATCTTTCATATTTTTTCTTCAATAAATATAAATTTTAGCCTCTAGGTATATGTTATTATTAAAACAATTCTTTTCTATAAACTAAAAATCATCATTATGGGAGTCAATTTCACAGACAGACCGTCCGTGTATCTAAACTTCAATAGTGCTATATACTATAAACTTATAATATTTAGATTTTATTATCTATATTTCTGTTTAATATAAAATTAAAATATTTTCATTGCTTCACTCCAAATAAAATATTGACAAAGTGATCGTTCCATAAGTGTAGCGGGCATGCATTCAAAACCCCTAATTCTATCCCGTCTTGAGTTTTTTCCTTGAAAACCCCAAAACCAAGAGATTAGAGATTAAACAAAATAAGTAAATTACTCCAAGCCCAAGGGCATAGGATCGGATCTGGCACAACACAATGTGTAAAATCATTTACAAATTATCTTGAGATTTGAGACGTGAGAGTAGTGATTATTGACTTATTGACCAATTGATGTATCAAATATATATTATATTATATACGCTCGACCGATGAATTTGATGATGATGATGATCAATATGAACGATAAAGATTGGCTAAAATTCCTCCTAAATTCCTCTTAGTTAGGCTATGACTATGTGACCACCCACGACCAAATCATGATGAGATTTTTACTTTTTTAACTAGCGTGGGGTCAGAATTTCTGAAATGCTCGAGTTCGATGGTGATCCGCGTGAGAACGAGTACTGTCCAAACTCAAAAGTCAATATTTCTATATATATGTGAGACAATAAAGAACCTAGAGCGAAGAGGTATTATTATTATTATTATTATTATTTGATTTTTATTTCTCTGTTTGAGTTTGACATAAGAAATGGATCAAGGGTCTTCAAAAGTTCAAATAGCGACAAAGACAGATCCGTGATTCTCGACGGAAACACAGTGCACAATTTTTCTTTAATTTGCGTAATGTACTGTAATGTATTTGTGTTTGGGTGGGTGACAGGCAAGCAATCAATATTCATATCAGCTATTTCTACCACGACCCACTGTCTCTCTTTTCTTCTCTTCTGAGTTCTCAATTCTTATACTTCATCCATGCTGCTGCACAAGGGTTCTCTCTTTAATTCTTTGCTAAAAGGAAAGACATACAGATTTTAAATATTTTTAAGGAATTGTCTATGCATAATCATGAATGTATATATATATATAGCACTTCCAAGTCATATTTAATTGGCTTGACTCTTGATTTGTTACCAACATAATTAATTAAGAGATTGAGAACATCTTCAATAAGTTCTATTTCAATAAACATTTAAGAATATTGCTTCACAAGTATTTTATTTTGTTATTAATTTCATGATAGATTAATTTTAAATAATATACATATCATAAAAATTATCCTAATATATAAGTAATGTGTTATGCTATCCTTTGTTAAAACTCACTTCAAAAAGTGTGTGTATATATATATATATAAATTTTTTTAATGAAGAAATCCTTATTTTAATAAAGTAAAATTGTTTTGATGACAGTGATTAAATTCATATAATACCTTATATTTTATTATTTGATTTATGTAAAAAAAAAAAGAATTAATTAACATTATTAAATAATTTCATAAAAATAAAATAATAGTTATTAAATAATTCAAAACCTATTATAAATATATCCTTACTTTTAGTAAAGTAAATAAATATGTATTAGAAAAATACTCTCTCTCTTTCTCTTTCCCTCTCTATTTATTTATTAATAGGTTAAACTCTCTTTAACTTAAATTTAGACACAAATTTTTATAAGTTAAATTTGTACAACCTAATGGCTAAAATTTAAAGTAAATAAATAACATTTAATAATGTCAATCCAAAATTTAATTTACTTTTAATTATATAAATTTAATAAACAAAATTTTATGTTATTATTTTAAGTTAAAAATTTAAGTTTTAAGTAGTTTGAATTGAACATATATATATATATATATATATAATTTTCATCACTTATTAATTTCTCTTTCCAGGTCATCTACCGCTATCCTATGTGTTGTTATGTCATCATATCAAGTACATACATACATAAATGCATGCATAAATTGCATCATACATGCAAAGTAGGCCATAGACAAATAAGGGAGTGATTTTCTCCATCTGTCAAGGGTTAGGGTTTAAAATCGATTCCCGTCTTGTACCTTCAGCTGCAGGTACTGCGAACGCTTAATTCTACACTGTTTCTATTCTGAAATATATATATGACTCTCAATCTCCTCTAATTTGAAGTAATTAAGAAAAGAATGAAAAAAGAATCAAATATCATTCATTGATGTCCCACACATAACCCTGTATTCCAACTTACAAAGCATTACTTTCGTCTTCTTCTACTTGGAACTTAATTGCAGAGAAGAAAGCGAGTTCGAAAAAATGAAAGAAATTGATACTTCTGAATATTCCAAGGCAAGGAATATTTCAAACAAATGTTGTAGTGAAGAGGAGATCATGGACAAAACTTGCAAGTCAATAAATGAGAAGAGCTCAAGTAACAGCTCGACAGAATTAGCCAATCGAAACAAAGGAGCAGCTGCAGGTTCTAGATCTACAAGGAAGTATAATCGGTCCAAGACGCCAAGGCTGCGGTGGACACCTGAGCTTCATCTTTGCTTTATTCACGCAGTTGAAAAATTAGGAGGACAAGAAAGTAAGACTATAAAATTAATTGGCTCTATACTATTTTCTTTTCTGATGGTCTTCTGATATAAGAAATTGCTTCAGGTGAGTTGTGTTGATTTGTCTTCATTTTTAATACCGCAGGAGCAACACCTAAGTTGGTTCTTCAATTTATGGACACAAAAGGACTTAACATCTCTCATGTGAAAAGTCATCTTCAGGTGCTTTAATTAATTTGATCGATACAAACTTCGGAAATTTTCTATTTTACAGAAATAATTTAAATTCAGTAATGATCAAATTGATAAGTTATTACCTAATTATTTTTATTTCATTTGATGATAGATGTATAGGAACAAGAAGCTTGATGAACCTAATCAAGGTAATCTAATTTTTTCTGTCATTCACAACAACTGCAAATTTAGGGTTTGTTTTCGGATTCATTATGTTGTTACCTTCTTTTGACATGCATGTTTGTCATCATATTTTAAAGGATATATTGTTACCTTCTGTTGACAGAACAAGGGCATTTATTCAGAGGAACAGGCCGCAGCAGCAGGGATCACCAGATATATAACTTCAGTCAACTTCCCATGACACAGAACATCAATCGACGACCTTCAGCTACTTTAAGGTA
>JAVXUL010000009.1:5681853-5695353 GCA_035590515.1 Trichilia minutiflora | reverse complement strand
GGGGTTTCAAGAACTCAAATTTATTGGGATTTCCGTATCACACACTTAAATGATTGAAAAGGATGCATAATATACCTTTGAAATTCAAACGTCTATGTATTTTAACAACGTTCCTTTAACTTTCATGCATGCAGTTCTATATGGTATTTTGATTTAATAATATAATTTTTTCATATGTGATTAGTATTGGCTGCGATTTTATCCCCTGGAATTGTTAGTGTGATCAACGGTGATTGTATTATATTTCTTTTCTCTTTTATTTAATTATGATCAGTGATGTGTGTATATATGTCTTACTGGTTTGGTACCGTGCTCAAATGTGGACATTTGTTTAAAGTATGTGTAGGGTAATCAGGAATGCAATATTTTTAAAATTATTCTCGTATGTACCAAGAATAAGGTAAATTATGGAGGAGCAATTGTGACTAGTGAAGTGGAAGCTTTCATATCGACTTGAAAGTGTCGAACTTGAACGTTAAATTGTGAATCATTTGATAAGGGTGATAAAAATTTTCAAGTTAGAATTTTTTATTCCATCAAAATCTGTATAATCTTAGATTCTAAGTTTTTTGTTTTCTTGTAGTTAGAACTTCTCATTCTGTCTGTCTTGAGCATCTTCTTTTGTTATGTGATGGATGCTAATTGGTTGAAACTATCAATATATTTTTTTAAGATATAATTATTTCCCAGTTCAAATTTTTTTCTTTTAAACTTTTACTCTAAAGTATTACAACGTCTCACTGAAGACTTCATAATTATTTTTTTGATTGATGCCACGACCGTAAGATGTATATGTCGGCCTCATGTCAAGGCATTGATGGAATTGTTTGTTTTTTATTTTTTCAGGTCCATTGTATGTAAATTAAAATATGGAAGAAAAGACAAACGTCCTCATTTTACAAGTGATGGTAGATCCGCATAAATATCCTGAAGTATTCCAAAACATAATTGTTTTAAGAGAAAGTTGGGGGAGAGTGCTATTGTGGGTTGACTCTACAGGTTGTGTGCTTGAGGTTATGGCTGGAATCTGTCAGCCCTAACTTTTTATTTAGTGGATTTAACTGGCAAACACAACCACTTCATCATTAGCTCAGACTTCCGAACACGCACGCTTGGCTTTTTCGTCGATACTTTTGTCTCCTCTTCAAATTTGAAATAGATTAAAGGTATTAAGGTTTTTACTTTCTGACGAGTACTTGCATTTCTTTTAATTAGGATATTTACAATTGTAAAAAAAAGAAAAAAAGAAATATGATTTTTGTTGGGATTGGTATACATTTAGGGTTGTTTGATATGCTGGATTGGATAAAATAAGATATAATAAGTTAGCATAACGTAGGATAGGATAGAGATTATATTAGATTAAAGTTAATAATATATTGTTTTTACTCCAATTTAGAATTGAATGGAATTGAATTAGGTTATATATATATATATATATATATTATTAAAATTATTCAAAAGAAAAGATAAAACGGTTAATTATTTAAATATTTTTAATATAAAATGAATTAATTAAATAAAAATAATTAAATATTTGGAAATATCAAATTTAATATAATTACAATAAAAATATATTATAATTAATAAAATAAGATAAATTTGTAATTAATTAATATTTGTGGAGAGCATACACTTATTTTATTACTGTTATAAATAAAATAATTATTTAAATTAATAAAACAAATAATTAATAAAGTTACAAGGAGGGAAGATCTTATCCCAAGGACATGAAGGGATAAAAATTTGAATATTTTTTTTCTCAATGCGGGTCCAAGATAAATTGTTGCCCTTGTTTTATGTGTGCATTGTATTTTTCATTACATGATTTAGCAAATCGCTCATTACATATCTTAAATTTAATTGGAAATTAAAAAAAAAAACTTAAATATCTTAATAATATGTTTCGAAAAGATATTTTTATTCAATATTGGAATTGTATGTTTTCCATGGGATGAGCGAAAACAAGAGACTTGAGAGCATAAACAATTGAATGATTGGTCTCCATTTTCGTGGGAGCCAAAATTCATTAGAAATCAACTGTTGACAGATAGTTCATATCCTAGCTGAACATTTCTTGAGCCACCATCAACTACAGATGAATTTTCGACAGATCTATGAATAATTCATAGCTGAGCATTCGTTGAACGGCTGTGATTTCACTTAATATGCCCGTGATTGGGGCCATGTACCTTCTTAGCCACAGGAAAGTAGAGCGTGAAACGCCTTTCATTCAGTTCGTGGTTATCTGGTAGTCGTAATCGTATGTATGTACTATCATGAAAAGTTGCATGTGAAATCCATGAATTGAATTTGTTGTCAATACATTTGCATGGAATGTACATATATAGAGTGTTTGCATGCAGAAATTTAATAAATATGCCAACTAACGTATGTAAAAAGTTCTTAAATCTTGTGAATGAAATTATTAGAATGCTAGCTCAATCAACTGACGTCCTTAGGTACGAGATTGGAACATCATTCGGCTAATTAATTAAATTCAGGGATTCAATTCACTAAAATTCAAATGGATATGGACTATTCTAATAAATCTTATTGGAATAAATTGTATCTTGGTTTCCGGTCCATTAATTGGGATCAAAATAATTTTAATAGACAAATAGTGTATTTAGAACGGTTAAACGGACTAACGATCTACAAATCAACCCGTTTAATATATTATTTATGTGAATTAAGATAAAAAAAATTAACTCATTTAATTTACGAATTGATTTAATCTGATTTATTTAATCAATAGATTAAATGGATTAATCTATTTAATTTGTAGGTCAACTCATTTAATCTATTTAATTAAAAAAAATTTAATTTAATTTTTTTAACTTTTATATTTAGATGATAATTGATTATATTTAAATATTAATAATAATATTAGATTTATTATTTATTAATATTGAATGATATTGGATTAGTATATTTTAAAATTTAAGATCATTTGTTTAAATTTATAATGGTTGACAAAATTTTTATTTGATTTATTAAAATTTTTATATGTTAATTTATAATATAATTAGTTTATATTTTATTTAGATTATAGATTTATTATTACTGTTAATATGTTATATTTATTAGTAATCAGTGTATTATATATATATATATATATATAAATTAAAATTTTTTAAAATCGATCTGTGGGCTAACTCGTTTAGTCTCATTAACTCGCGGATCCGATTAATACCAATAAAATATTAGTCTGTATAATAAATAGATTGATTCGATTCGATCTGTTTAAGTACTAATCTGTAACTGATTTAACCAAATTAAATTGATCTGATCCATTTGATAATTTTATGTGTATTTAAACTCTAGTAATGTTTATATATTATAAATTTATATTATTTAAATTTTATTATCTTATATTTCATGTTAATACAAAATAGAAATATTTTCATTGGTTCAAGTAATAATCCAAAAAAGTGGTACCGGGCATGCATGCAAAAGCCACTAATACTGTTTTGTCTCGAGTTTTTCTCTTCAAAACTCCCAAACCAAGAGATTAAAGTTCAAACAAATGATAAAATAACTAAATTGCACCAAAGTCCGACACGTCTAATATGGTTTTACAAATTATCTTGAGAGTAGTGATAGGACGCCGTTTGACTTATTGACCCATTGACATCCCACATATATACGCTCGACCGATCATCAATTTCTTAGAATTGGTGATGTGACGATCAAGATGAACGTCAATGACGGGCTAAAATTCCTCCTAAATTCTC
The DNA here is from genome assembly GCA_035590515.1 of Trichilia minutiflora. Classification (NCBI taxonomy): domain Eukaryota; kingdom Viridiplantae; phylum Streptophyta; class Magnoliopsida; order Sapindales; family Meliaceae; genus Trichilia; species Trichilia minutiflora. The sequence goes on along the minus strand of JAVXUL010000009.1, from coordinate 5,691,616 downwards.
CTTGGTTAGGCCAGGTGGCCCACCCATGATCAATCATTATCATGATTGCATGATTTACGTGTTTTTCTAATGTGGGGTCACGATTTCGCGAAGATTGGTCGAGTTTCATCGTGATGAGCATGAGAATGAGAACTGTTCAAACTCAAATGTATTATTATTTATTTTTATGCGAGACAGACATAGAACCAACCCAGAGCAAAGAGAGAGAGTCTATTATTATTTATTTGATTTCATTTGAGTTTGACGTCAACAGAGACAAAGACAGATCCGTGATTCTCGACGGAAACACAGAGACAATTTCTCTTTAATTTGTGAATGTAATGTACTGCATCTGTATATTGGTGGGTGACAGCCAAGCAATCATATTCATATATCAGCTATTGCTTTACTGCTTACACTATATATATATATATATATATGCACGGATAATTCCTTCAAAATATTTAAAATGGCTTTTCTTTTAGCAAAGAAAATGATCACTAGTTCAAAGTAAAATTTAAAAAGTTTTTAACAACATTAACTTTAGTAAAGTTCAAATAATTTTATATTAATATTTAAACTTTTTTCTCACAACTGTTATATATTTTATAGTACCATAATATCAAATGGACTGTTAATTGAATAGACTCATGAATTGTATTAAATATAATTAAGAGATGAGAAAATTTTAAATAAGATTATTTCAATAATTATTTAAAAACCATTAGTAAAACTTTTGAAAAAGAATAAGTAACTTATTTCATAATTTTATGATGAATTTGTGTTTAGTAACAAAAATTTAAAATTATTTATTTCATAATTTATTAATTTTTTATAATAACTTTTAGAAGTAAAAAAAGGGTTACTTTTAAAAAATAGTTTATCAAATAATTTAATAATGTTTTAATGTAATTTTTAAAATTTTTATTATAACTTTATTATTTTAATAAAAAACAATTATATCATATATTTTTATAATCCTCTTTATATTATATATTTATCATTACATATAATAATTTTTTTTATTAGTAACGTTCAAAGAGCATCAAAATTTTATTAAATTAATTTATTTTAATACAATATTTTTAAGTGTTATTTATTTAACAAATTAAAGAGATTTGACTAAAATTGAAATAACCATGAGATATTATTAAATTATGTTTCTTAAAAATTTAGTCCATTGCTTATCAATAGAAATAATATAAAGACATATGATTAAATAACAGTCATTATATACTATCACATCACTTTAATACTAACTTTACCAAATGTTTATACCCTACATTTAGAATATATAACACTTTCAATAGCTCAATTTATCAAATACTCAATTACTTTTTTAACAGTTGATTGCTTTATCGGCATAGCAGTAACAACTTATTTAATAAACAGCAACAATTTTAAACTAGCCATTAATAATATTATGTCACAACTATTTAACTTTTTTTAAATTTTTATAATTAATTTTTATGATAGATTAATTTCAAATGATGTATATATAATTAATTATTTTATCAAGATATATATGCGATGCTTTACGTTATCCACTATTAAGACTCGCTCCAAAACATTATAGATGGAGAAAGGTTGTTGTTTAATGCAAAAATTTCATTACTTAAATTCTCTTTCCAAATCATCTACGGCTAGCCTATATTGGTTATGTCATCATATCACATCCATGCATACATACATAAACACATGCATACATTGCATCATACATGCAGAATAGGCCATAGACAAATGAGGGAGTGATTTCCTCCATAAGTCAAGGGTTAGGGTTTAAAATTGACTCCTTGTCTTGTACCTTCAGGTACTGCAAGGGGCTTAACTGCTAAACTGTTTATATTATAAAGCATATAAATGACCCTCAACCTCCTGTAGTCTGAGGTAAGAAAAGAATGAAAAAAGAATTAACTTCATTCATTGATGCCCCACATAATCCGCCATTCCAACTTACAAAGCATTAATATCTTCTTCTTCTACCTGGAGTTTAATTGGAGAAAAGAAAAATAAATTGGAAAAGATGAAAGAGATTGATACTTCTGAACGTTCCAAGACAAGGAGTATCTCGAGCAAACTTTGTAGTGAAGATGAAGAAGAGGGAATCATGGACAAAACTCGCAAGTCCATAAATGGAAAGAGCTCAAGTAACAGCTTGACAGAATTAGCCAGTGAAAACAAAGCAGCAGCTTCAGGTTCTGGATCCACAAGGAAGTATAATCGCTCCAAGACGCCAAGACTGCGGTGGACACCTCAGCTTCATCTTTGCTTTATTCATGCAGTTGAAAGATTAGGAGGACAAGAAAGTAAGAGCTATTGACTCTATACTTCTTTCTTTTTCTGAGATCATAAGATATAAGAAACTGTTTGAGGGAAGGGGTTTGCTGATGATTTGTTTTCATTTTAATACTGCAGGGGCAACACCTAAGTTGGTTCTTCAATTTATGGACATAAAAGGACTTAACATCTCTCATGTGAAGAGTCATCTACAGGTGCTTTAATTAATTGGATCTATACAAATTTCAGATTTTTCCTATTTTACAATTAAACGATTTAAATTCAGTAACGATCAAATTAATAATTTATTCTGATTTTCTTATTATTTTGATTTCATTTGATGTTAGATGTATAGGAACAAGAAACTTGTTGAGCCTAATCAAGGTAATATAATTTTTTCTGCTATTCACTACCGCAAAAATTAGGGTTTTCGGATGCTATATGTTGGCATATTTCTTTTAATAATTGAAAGGATTGTTACCTTCTGTTGACAGAACAAGGGCTTTTATTCAGAGGAGCTGGCTGCAGCGGCGGAGATCACCAGATATATAACTTCAGTCAACTTCCCATGACACAGAACATCAATCGACGACCTTCAGCTACTTTAAGGTAAAAGGAAAAAGGGGCAATTTCTTGCTCCATTTTTGAGTGCTGAATTGAGTTTGCTGATAAATTTATAACCCTAACAAACTGTTTTATTCATTCAAGATATGGTAATGTTGCCGTCTGGAAAAGGCATGAAAACCAAATCTATGGTTTTACTGATATGGGTAAAAGTGTTTGTAGAGACAACCATTGTCTTTATTCTTCAGCCGCTGAGAGAGTCTTTCAAGGAAGCCAAATTACAAAATCACTTAATCTTGATTCCCATTCGGCAAGTACTTGTTCTTTCACTGAACAAGATACTAGCAAAACTCAACAACTTTTCCAACAGATCGAATTGCTTCACAGATTAAGGCAAAGCCATGGCAGACCAAGCTCATCAATGGAAGCCAATCTTAAAACCAAAGTAGAAGAAAGAGTGAAAGATCAAATAAATTGTTTGAATGAAAACAGCTCATCAGATCATTCTACTAGCTGGCCAATGGTTGGAAACAAGCTGAAAAGGAAGACTTGGGATTCAACATGTGACATAGACTTGAATTTATCTTTGAAAATAAAACAGAACATTGATGAAATACATGAACATGATGAATTTGGAAGTACTAGATAGCTTGTCTCTTTGGTTGTCTTCGTCTTCATCCTCAAAGATTAGTAGATTGGAGGAAGGATATGAAAGTAGGAAGCAAGAAAGGATGACAGATGAAAGTACTATAGATCTGACTTTGTGAATGAGACAATACCATTCTAAGTGAGATCTTTAAGTACTTGCGTTCTGCAAGCAATGCTTAGTCATCAGTTCATGTACACGAGGTAATTAATAATAATTTCAACTTAGTTCTGCTCTTATTTTTTTGTTTTTTTTCATTGGTTTTCAATCATGATATAAAGATAGACGTATAAAAAAATAATTCAATTGCTGAATATCGAGGTATATGTAGATGAATAGATTTATAATTAATAACCATACACATTGGGCATAGTGGGTATCTTTTTAGGAGTTAAAAAACTTTAGTGTTCTTCGAATTGCACGTTGTAAATCTACCCAGAAAACAAAAGAAGAGCTATAGGATATCAATTTAAGCAAACACAAATAGTCCACAAGAAATCTTTTTGTCATGTTCAACCCACATTTAATAGATTATTTTATATTTTATTATATCATCTTGGACTTAACATAAAATTATATTTGATACTAGGTATTTCATTGGAATAAATTAAGTTATATATGCTTTTGATTTGAATTTACCATAGTTTTTGAAGGATCAAATTAGATGAATTTCTTTTGTTGTGTTTTATTTTTATTAACATATTGATAAATGTTCTCCTACTTAATACAATAATGTGAACCTTTACATTTAAGCTTTAACTTTTCATATATGTCTTATTTTTCTGTAAATTTCTTGAATATCAATTATAGTTTAATGATTTTTCTTAGCTTTTGAAGAAGTCACGTTGCAGTACAGATCATACATGGATTGCGAGACAGCTTGGTTTCATATGCAATTGTAGAACTATATATATAGATGTTTATGCAGTGTTCTTTTCAGAAACTTATCCCTTTGGTCTATTTCTTCTTGAAACATTGGATTCCATAAAACAATTCAAAATGCTTCATTATGAACTTTGCACATAAGGAGTTACTTTTGTTGCAGAAGTGAAAATTAGAAATTACATTGATTAGTTCAGACTTCAGAAACTTGAATGTCATATTTTTCAAAGTCAATTAGTAAGGATAATATTAATTAAATCACTTAGTACAATAATTTAAACCTTTACCTTTAATCTTGAAGTTTTAGGTTAAGGAACAATTTAATATATTTTAATAATTATGTATTTAACAAAAAAATTTATGAGTCCACCAATATTAGTTATTACATTTGTTTTATAAATACATTGCCATATATATTAATTTTTCCGTTGATTTCTTGAATATCAATTATAGTTTATTGTTTTATAAATAAGAAGTAATGTTTCAGTACATATACAGGGATTGCTAAGACAGCTAGGTTTCATATACAATTGTCGAACTATTGATATAGATATCAATGCAGTGCTCTTTTCAGAAAACTTGTTCTTTCGGTCTATTTCTTCTTAAAACATTAGATTCAATAAAATAACTCAAAATGCTTCGTTATGAACTTTGCAAATAAGGAGCTGATTTTGTTGCAGAAATAAAAATTAGAAACTACATTGAGCTTAATTAATTCGTTCAGACTTCAGAAACTTGAATAAGTGGCATTCTTCACAAAGCAGTAAAGTCAATCACCTCCTACTTTACCATCATCAAGTATGGAATTGAGGGATTTCATTGGGAACGAGATTTTTATCACGTTATCATACAATGAATATATATATAATGCAACCAGAAATTTCATGATCATCATCCCCATATATACTTAATAATCAATAATTTCTGAACAAAATCCGCTACCGAGTATTTACGTATATATGTATGTATGTCTCTATATCTATATCTATCTATATAAAAGAGAGAGAGAGAGAGGATGAAGAGAAGTATTTAATTAGTCGGAAGTTTCATGCTCAACACTTCTAGGTCAGCAATACAAGTGATATGATAGGATACTGTTCTTGTCAACTGTCATATAATAAGTACAATGATCATAGCTTTGAATCTTCGAGTTCTATGATTTTAATAAATATTCTATGGCAGTAGTACCAATTCGATCGATCATCGAAATTTCCATAAATGCCACTTAAGCTTGACAAGTGAAGGCAACCAGTTAACTACTTATAAATCGAATTGAGTAATAAATGGTTTCATCAAGCCTGCAGATGTATATAATATGTGTATATGGGGTAATAATTTTTATTTTAAAAATTATAAATACGAATATAATTTGTGTAGAGAAAGAACATCATTTTGATTAGGAATTATTTTGAAGTTAAAATAACCTCGGTTGATAGTTCAAATGATTTTTGTTGTTCCTACATAACTTTTTTAATGAAATAAATAAAATTTTCTTTCTTAAACTTTACCAGTAATAATTATTATAAAGATGAGGATATATTTGATTCAAATAGAAAACTTGTGTCCTTATTTGTGAAAACAGAAAAAATTCAGGTATCTGAACGTCATTATCTCAATTGAATATCTTGTCCATTATTCAGTTCCCAGTAGCTTTCATTTAATCAATTTTCTGACTCATACCAAAAGGAAATTAAAGTAATAAAATATTGACAATAAATTTTGATTGCTCTCTTTAACTAATTATTGTTTGGAGTCAGAAAAATGCCTTGCATCCCTCCTTTCTGGTCAAAATAAAGAACATGCCGATGAGTTGAAACCAACTAGACCATTAAACACGATCCGAAGATGAAGACTAAATTGCTGCATAATTTCAATGGTCTATTTATGATATATTCAATCAAATTGGGACCACCTTTGAAACTACATAAATTTCTATGGGTCTAGATGCTGGCTAGCTAATAGTTATATAATAAAACTGCTGGTTTTAATTTTTTATACATGAACTAATATATTAATTTATAACTATGTTATGAGCTGTTTAATTTAATAAAATTATTAAATAATTTTATACGAATTTTAAAGATATTTATTGAAAATAGGTTATTTATATGTATAATTTCAATATAAACTCAATTAGGATTTATAAGATCCTAATTAAAATAGTATATAAAAAATATAATAAAGTTGTAGTCTCTAAGTTAGATTCCTACCGTCATTTATTCTGTTTCATTACAAATCAAATTAGTGTGACAATGAATTTAGACTTAAAAGTACTCAAACCTAGACTATTCTAGTATTAATAATTAAGAGAAGTTAAAGTCTAAGAATGTGTTTCATTGAATATAAATTCTAGTAAGTATTTTCTTCTTATTTTTAATTTATGAACAATTGTCTAACGGTTTATATGTGATTTTTTGGTTATTTGTAATTGTTTGTATTAAGACTTAATAGATCTAATTAACAAGTGATATTAGAGCCTATATGATTAAATAGTTGGATGTTGTTTTTTCAATTGATTTTTCTATCATAAAGATTGTTTAGGATAAAAAAATTTATTCTTAAAAATATTATCATGAATCGTTAAAAGTTTTCTCATTTTGATTAATTTGTGATATATTTATTTAAATATTAAGATTAATTAAGGATTTAAGATCATACAAACGGACTTTCGGATTGTAAATTGCTTCGTAAGGTTCAAAGAATAAGTTTGTCGCATATAGAACTTAAATTTGCCTAATTGAAAAAATTCAATCAAGTCCTAGTTGATAAGTTTCATTAAAGTCATTGTGTGGTAAATTTTATTTGAGTTCTTATATAACAAATTTCATTTGAACCTTTATATATAAAATTTCATTTGAACTCTCATTCGTAAAATATCATTTAAGTCTAAATGATAGATTTTTGTGCAAGTTAGTCTTGAAATTTAGATTTCGTTATACTTATACACATACACGAGGTGAACCTGACTTCTAGGTGAATGAGTGTTCATAGAGGCCAAGATTAGTTAGGTTACTCCAGTACTCATTGAAATCCCATTAAGGTAACCCAAGAGGGGGGAGGGGTGGTGATGTTGGTGTTGAATTGGGTTTCAAAAATTTTCAAGATGAACTCTTCACAATTTTAATTTTGCACAACCACTAAGTATAAACAAAATAAAAGATTAGGGACTAGAAAGATTTGACAACTTGGTTTATAGTGGTTCGGCTAACTCCAAGCCTACGTCCACTTCCTTTAAGAACCCCTTGAAGTTTTTACTAAACAAGTCTTATCAATTAAGGCTCAAACTTTTACACAATGGAGATTTTGCGGGCTTACCTCCGAATCTTACAATCAAATCACTATCCCAAGTGATTTACAAATAACCAAAAGACTAAGAAAAGAACCTCTCTTTTCTTTCTGTAAGTGTTTAAAGTTACAAGAGAAAAATAGAGAGTTAAACCTCTTTGAGTATCACAAATTTAAACAAATGAAGCACTTTCTCTCTCTAAGATAATGTGTATCAAGAATAATACAAATAGATAAGCTCAATATGGTTTTCTCAAAGCAAATCAATGAGCTATTTATAGTTTTTCTAAAAATATAGTCGTTGCACAGAAATCTAAAAATATAGTCGTTGCACAGAAAAACTAGCCGTTACAGTAAAATCTGCCCATATTTGTTTGAACGAATCATGTCATTCGTTCGACTGAACTAGCAAAAATGTTCGATCGAAAGAAGACTGAGCTCTCTGACTTCGAAATGGTAAAATTCGTTCGACCAAATTGATATTCGTTTGATCGTTATTGGAAAAACGTTCAAACGAACAAAGGGAGAGCTCTCTGACTTTGAAATGGCAAAATTCTTTCGATCGAATTTCTTCGTTCAGTCGATGGCAGAAGCCGTTCCATCGAAGTGCCTTTAAGCCAATTCGTTCGACCGAATTATTGAATTCATCCGATCGAATTTCTCTGGTTTTGACAAATATAAGGGTTGAAATTCAAGGCACTTTGGATTTCTAAAAATCAATAAAAATGACAGAGATTTGGTACAAAGTTTGGAGCTTAAAACGATTTTTGTGAAGGCTATATAATTTATTCAAACAAAGAAATTTTTTCCCATTTAATTTTTTTAAAATAAATGCATTTTATAAAAGTAATTTTCATGAGCTTAAATAAATGTATTGTTCTCTACAAATTGTACAAAAATGAAATGTGACTTTCTTTATGACTTGTTCTTCCCTTTTCTTTTCATCCTTGTCACATGACTTGGCAATTATTCGATCTTTGCACTTTAGTAATTTTGTTATCATCAAAAACATGGGTGTATGATATAAAAGTCAACATGTTTAACATAAAAACAGTACTGGATACATCAAGAATATACAAACCATTACACAATGTACTATTACCAAATAACATATTATTTAGTAAGAATTTACAATAATTGTTCTTAAAACATAGTTCAAAATCGATATCATTAAACTTTGATACAAAAAATATATTCTTTACAATAGTAGGTACATAATAACAGTCATAAAAATCTAATACATTCCCATTAAACAACCTAAGGTGTATAGTGCCTACTGATAGGAAATCGGAACCATACATGCAGTGGAAAAATAAATTTTTTCGATTTTATCACAGGGTCCATGCGATAAACCTATTGTTTTTCAAAATTATGAATTCGAATATTCATATCTTTGAGTGATTTGATGATGAAGAACCACAGAACGCAAACGAACTCTGCGTCTCTATGGTATCCACACAACCGGGATTATTGAAAACGAGTGCTAGCTCTTGTTCGTATATCTTTGTATTTTATGTTCCTATTATGATTTTTTTTCCTTTGTGAAAACACAAAGAATAAAACCTAGGCAAAAGTATACACTGACACACTCCAATGCAATAAAAGTTTCTTTTATATTGCGTTTTAAGGTTAGGATTTAATGACATAATAAGTCCACATTCATATTAGGCTTGACCTTACTATTAAGGCCCAATCCATTTAATAAAGTTTTAACCAACATCCTTAGCCTAACTTTATTAAATAGATCTAGCAAAATCTTAATCAACACAAAATTTTACAAATTAAGATAAATTCATCTCATCTCATGAATTTATACTTTCAATTTTTTGATCTAATGTGCGACCCATTAAGTTCCGTAACGTTAGCAGTAATACTAAAATTCTAATTTTAATAATACAAGTCATGAGCGGTGTCTAGCAACACATCATGATTATCCAAGTCATGAGATTGTAAGTGGCTCAACATCACTTATATTCATGATCAATGTAACCATGTATTTTAATCCTTTTATCCTAGATATCTTAATTGAACACGAGACATGGAATGTGTCATTCCCGTAATGTTCAATTCTTTGTTTCTTTGATATCCTGAGTATGATTATCTTACTAAATGATATCAATATCACATATT
>JAVXUL010000009.1:5636469-5681753 GCA_035590515.1 Trichilia minutiflora | reverse complement strand
AAATACAAAATCACTTACTATTGATTCCCATACGGCAAGTACTTGTTCTTTCAATGAACAAGATACTAGCAAAATACAACAAACTTTTGAACAGACTGAATTGCTTCACAGATTCAGGCAAAGCCATAGCAGACCAAGCTCATCGATGGAAGCCAACCTCAAAACTCAAGTAGAAGAAAGAGTAAAAGAGCAAATAAATTGTTTGAATGAATACAGATCATCACATCATTGTAATAGCTGGCCCGTGGTTGGGAACAAACTGAAAAGGAAGACTTGGGAATCAGAATGCGACGTAGACTTGAATTTATGTTTGAAAATAAAAGCGAGCATTGATGAAATACTTGAAGGTGATGAATTTGAAAGTACTAGCTTGTCTCTTTCTTTGTCTTCATCTTCATCCTCAAAGATTAGAAGAATGAATGAAGGATATCAAAGAAGGAAGCAAGAAAAGACGACAGCAGAAGGTACTCTAGATCTGACTTTGTGAATGAGACAATAACATTTTAAGTGAGATCTTGTAGTACTTGTGTTCTGCAAGCAATGCTTAATCATCAATTCATGTACATAAGAGGTAGTTAATTATAATTTCAACTTAGTTTTGCTTCTCTTTTGTTTTGTTTTTTATTGCAGAATTTTTTAATGCATCTTATATAGATAGACGGATGCATAAAAAATAATTCAACCGCTGAATATCGAGACATATGTAGATGAACAGGTTTAGAATTAATAAATATACACATTGGGCATAGTGGGTATCTTTTTAGGAGTTCGACGAGTTGTACGTTGTAAATCTACCCAGAAAACAAAAGAAGAGCTATAGGATATCGATCTTAAGCGACACAAATAGTCCACATGAAAACTTGTTCTCGGTCTATTTCTTCTTAAAACATTGGATTGAATAAAATAATTCAAAATGCTTCATTGTGAACTTTGCAAATAAGGAGTTGATTTTGTTGCAGAAGTAAAAATTAGAAGCTACATTGAGCTTAATTAATTAGTTCAGACTTCAGAAACTTGAATAAGTCACATTTTTTCACAAAGCTAGGGTTTGGCTGCTCATCAAAGGTAATATAAAGCAGTAAGGTCAATCTCCTCCTACTTTATCATCATTAAGTATAGAATTAAGGTATTTCAATTAGGAACGATATTTTTATGATGTTATCATATAAATCACCTAGTCATGTATTTATCCATCTATCTATCTATCTACCAACCTATTTATCTATTTATATATAATGCAACCAGAATTTCATGATCATCATTCGCAAAGCTAATAATCAATAATTTCTGAACTAAATTCCCTATCCAGCGTTTATTTGTGTGTGTGTGTGTATACATGAAGAGAAATATTGATTGGTTAAAAATTTCATGCTCCACAATTTTAGACCATGCAATTCAGTTGATATGAGATGATAGTGTTCTTGTCAATTGTCATAAAATAAAACAGAATGATCATAGCTTTGGATCTTCGAATCTCTTCTCTTTCAAACGGAAGTTTGATTGTGATGAATGTTATTTGACAGCAGTACCAATTGGATCATCGAAATTTCAATAAATGCTGCCTAATCTTGACAAGTTAAGACAGCCAATTAACTAATAATTCAAGATAGAGTAATAAATGATTTTCCAAAGCTTGTCTATAATATGTGTATATAGGGTAAAAATGTTTTTTTAAAATTATAAATATGAATATAATTTGTATTAAGAAAGGAATTTTTGATCCCCAATTGATTTTGAGGTTAAAAATAAAACTTGATTCCTAATTCAAATGATTTCTATCACTCTACTTTTTTATAGAAATAAGTAAAAAAAAATTTTACCGTTTTAAACTCGACCTGTATGATGCAAGAGTGCGAGAGCTATCAAATAGATCGAGTCAATTCGACTCGACTCGGCTCATTACGGATTGGCCTTAAACGAATCGAGTTGAGTCAATTCATTTATTATTCGAATTAATATTTTACTGGTCCTAACCCAACTCACGAGCTAATTAGTCTAAACGAACCGATCAGCAGACTGATTTTAAAAATTTTAAATTTAAAAAAATATATATAAAATATACTAATTACTAATAAATAACATATATTAATAATAATAATAAGTCTATAATCTAAATACAATATAAACTAATCATATTATAACTTAACAAGTCAAATAACAATTTTATCAATAATTATAAGTATAAATACATGATCTCAAATACCAAAATATACTAATCCAACACTACTCAATATTAATAAATAATAAGTCTAAATCATTATTAATATCCAAACATAATCAATCATTATCCATCCAAATATAAAGGTTAAAAAAAATTAAATTTAATTTTTTTAATTAAATAGGTTAAATGAGCCGATCCGCAGATTAAACGGATTAACTTGTTTAATCCGCGGATTAAACGGATTGGGTCAAATTGATCCGCAAATTAAACAAACTAATTTTTTTATCCTAATTCACCTAAATAATGGGTTAAACGAGTAGACCCGCGGATTGACAATCCGTTTAACAACTATAGTATTTAATACATAATAATTTCAATAGAGATTAGGACATATTTGATACAAATAGAAAAATTGTAACCTTATTTGTGAAACAAAAAAATTCAGATCAATTGTATAACGTTTCCATTATTCAGTTCCTAGTAGCTTTCATTCAATCAAATTTTCTAGTCATATTAAAAGGAAATTAAAGCAATAAATGTTCAAATAAACTTCGATTACTCTCTTTAATTAATTATTCTTTGATGAATCAGAATGACCCTGCATCCTTCTCCTTCCTCTATAGTCAATACGGCACATATGCCCATGAGTTGAAACCAACTAGACCATTAAATATATGATCCGATGGCGAAGACTAAGTGCTTCATAATTTCAAAATGGTCTACCTATGATGTATTCAATTAAATTGGGACCACCTCTGAAACCATATAAATTTCTTTGGATCTAGCTAATAGATATATAATCAAAGAACATAATATAATATTTAACAATTAAGCTCAATCCAATAAACAAATGAAGTGTTAAAATTTATTTTTAATTCTGATATGACATCATTACTTGGTTTAAGTTTTTAGGTTCGCTTGCACTTAGCAAGACCGCCATGTAAATAGTCCAACTCCCCCCTTACTCGAAGAAAAAATATTTCAGACTAACATAATTTGCTTTTCACAATTTCAAAACTGACACAACTTTTTACAATAAGTCATGATTACACATGAATAAAACAAATAACAACGTTTACGAATCAAATAATCCTGTGATTTCAAAATAAAAACTCAAATTAAAAAATAATCCAAGTTCCAAATATATGGTTTCGAACTGAGATCTTTCCATAATATTGCCGATATTAAGCCTTTGAAAAAGAAGAAGAAATTAGTAGTGGTGGTTTTGGAAATGAATTTTTGCTATACATATTGTAAATATTTTGTTAACGGGAGTTAAGCATAGCTATGCCATTGAATTTGGCTCGAAAATAGTTTCATGAGCTTCTTCGTACCTTAGCAAAAGCATAATTCATGTTGTGCATGGTTTAGGAGTAATAATAAATATTAAAATATAATTATTTGATATAAATTTGATGTAATTAAATAAATTTAAATTTAAAATAATATGAATAATAATTTCTATTAAATAATTAATAATCATATCATATTTATATTTGATTTTTTAATATTTTATTTAATTAAAATATAGTTAAATAAATAAATAATATTATATAAATAAATATGTTTGATTAAGCGAATAATTATATTTAAATTGATGTATTTTGATAAAATAAAAAATTAGAAAGTCCAAATACTTACCTAACCCTTAACTCAACGGCCCAGATCCTTTTTTAATGCAGAAGCAAATCTAAATCGTACGATAACCACAAGCCAAAACGATCAAACACGTGCTTAAAAAAGTAACAAAACCCTAGTTTCCCATGGTCTCGCCCCTCTCGTCTCAATTATCTCTTTTAGTTGTTTTTTCTGCAGTCTGATCATTTACTGTCCACGAACAAAAGCTCAATTCGGTAAGTCGACGTAGATTTCTGTAATCAATTTACATCCACTCCATTCTAATCATTTGTCTTAAATTTTGATCCATAAAGGTTTAGTTGTAGATCTCGTTCAAATTTGCAGCATTGTTTTTGTTTAGGTGATTTTGTTGCTATTTTTCTGTTTATTGGTTCTGAGTACGTTTATATGTTGGAATATACAATCTTTGTGTTGTTATATACTCTGTTTGGTTGTTGAGAATATTGGAAGAGAAAAAAAAAAGAAAAATACTAGTTACTGACAATATGATTTTTTTTTTTTCATTGAATAGATTTGTTTCTTTTAGGTTTTTCCCTGTTTGCAATTTCGGAACGGTTATATCACTTTTTATAGTTAATCATTAATATTGTTTATTTATTTTGATTAATTTAAATAGTAATACTATCAATAAATACTTGAAAGGGAGTCTGTGATATAAATACTTGAGAGAGAGTCTGTGATATGTGTATTTATTTATCAGTAAAACTTTTTCTTTTTATTATTCATATTCTTCCTGCCAAGTAAACGAATGCCCTTTTCTATCTGGTGTTCTGCTGCTTTCTTCCTCTGTGGCACTTGGCTAAGAAAAAACAGAACAGAAGAGAACAAATAAAATAAGAGATTAGTGCTCACCTAAACACTGGTGAATAACTCAAAAAGGTTTGTGAGGTCTATGAAGTTCGAATGGTATTTGGATTGCTTTAGTGTAGTCAAATTTCTTTTCAGAGCTGATAATTTTATTTTGTATTCTCTGAATTTTTTTAAATCTTATGACAATGTCACAAGTTAAAAAACTATAAGCACATGTTTATTATATCGGACAAGATTATACTAAAATAAGTTATATCTAGTACAATATCAGAATAAGAAAAAATTGTAAGCAACGAAAATTTTATAAAATTTTTCACAAATTTGTTGAATTTTGTATTATCCTCGTACGTGAAACAAGTGTTAAGAAAGTTGATAAAATGGTAAAGCTTTGTGGAGCAATACTTGTAAAGTTTATTATTGGGAATTCGTTTGGTTTGTAAAGTTCGTTAGTTATGATTTTTTTTGGCAATTGAGGTAGAATTTTCGGTGTACTTGTTAAAGTTTGAATTGAATTTTACAGAGAGTTGTTCAGTATAGGGTTAGAAATCCGATTCTGGAGTGCTCTTGAGTTGCTTCCATCTCCTCTAGAGGAAACTTATTTGAAAGAATTTAAGGAAAGATCCAAAAAAAAAAAGGTCTTGAAGCTTTCCTTCTTTCGAACCTCTCATTGTGCTGAAGCCAGCATACGCATCAAGTAGAGAAAAAAAGCTCATATCTGGTAAATAGTCTCTCCTTGGTTACTTCCATTTCTTTCAATGCAAAATCTGTAAACCGTAGTAACATCAAAGGAAACCGTGGTGTTGATTTGTTTTAATTTTGTTTGATTGGAGAGTTATCACTAGTTGCGTGTCCACGAATGAAGAATTTTCTCGAAACTTAGTAAATGGGTTGAAATTGGTGGTTTCTATATATATATTTTTTCTTGTTAGATTGGTGCTGTGATTGTTTAATTGATTCGTGTATGGGTGTATGATTTTCTCACTATTAATTTGATGATAACTCTCATTCTCTGTGAAAATTTCTTGATGGAAGTAATAAAACTTCCAAACCCATCCCATTCTCGATAAAGTTATTTATTGCGTGCTTGAACTCTATATGTTGGAAATTGAAATGGTTTGTAGACTGAACTGACAAAAATGTGGAGAAGAAAGACATGGGTTTTTCTACCTTATAATGAAATAGTATTTCTTTGGCGATAGCACTGAACATTTTTTATGCTCATTCATTATCTAATTATCTTGTTTTTGTTGTGGAAGCTGAAGTTACATTTTATGGGATATTATTTGAACTAGGATGAATTTGATTAATATCATATCTTAAAAGGCTGGTGTACATACCTTAGTCTACCTTTCTTCTTGAGTGGTGGTGGGTCACGATTTTCTCTTGAGCTCTAAGTTTCGTAAGATGTAAAAGGTCATCATTTTCTCTATCAAGGTTTAATGTCCTTCTTAAGGTGGGAAAGAGTGTAAACTAAATCTGTTCGTGTTATTTCCTCTCATAACATTGGTATTCCTATTTATTCTTTTGTCATTGGTAGATTAGGATTTAAAAAGGCTATGTGGATGGTTTTGCTGTTAGTAGCATTCTGACATTTCTGTAATTCTTCTTTGTAGGGTGGAATTAGCACTTTTGCACAATGCAATCGACTGTGGAAATAGAAACAGTTCCATCTCAAACACAAAATGGATCTGGGTCTTTGCCACCAAAGCCTAAGTTTGAGCCATTAACTGCTCATGAGATGTCTGATGGTCAAGTTCAGTTTCGGAAAGTGTCTGTTCCACCTCATCGGTATTCACCTCTCAAGAAGGCATGGATGGATATCTACACTCCAATATATGAACAAATGAAAATTGACATCCGTATGAACCTCAAGGTTCGCAGGGTTGAATTAAAGACTAGATCAGACACACCAGACATAAGTAATCTACAGAAGTGTGCAGATTTTGTTCATGCTTTTATGCTAGGTTTTGATGTTATAGATGCCATTGCACTTTTGCGTTTGGATGAGCTGTATGTGGAATCTTTTGAGATTAAGGATGTTAAGACCCTTCGAGGTGAGCATTTGTCGCGTGCCATTGGAAGACTTTCTGGGAAAGGTGGCAAAACAAAGTTTGCAATCGAAAATGCCACAAAGACAAGAATTGTGATTGCCGATACAAAAATTCACATATTAGGATCTTTTTCCAATATTAAAATTGCAAGGGATTCTCTTTGTAGCCTCATTTTGGGGTCTCCTGCTGGAAAGGTGTATTCAAAACTTAGAGCAGTGACGGCCAGACTGGCAGAAAGGTTTTGATCGTTCTTATTTATGCAATCGTATTTTTCCTGATATATGGATATCCGGAGGTTTTTTCTTACAATTGGATGTGCTGAGCATATCTATCGTACTGTAACCTAGTGGCTAGGACTTTTTTAGGTATATGAAAGGAGTATTATAAGGATTTGTTCGGTTTTGTATGTCATCAAATTTGTGCATTTATTTATTATCATATGGTGCTGATAGATTTTCAGTTTTATGCAGCCTTATCAATTGGCTAAAATTTATAGTTGGCTAAAATTTACTCGAGATTTGAGAGAATTGCGTAATGCCTGTCATTGATTGGATGATAATCACTAAAAAGAAGTAAATTGTTGAACGTTTGAATGAACAAAGCAAAGCAGCCAGATGGGTTTCAGTGTGTTTGGTCCCGGGCACCACACTGCTAAACTCCAAGAATTTGCCTCTCAAAACACAATCTGCTCATATCATCACGAAACTACTTTCCCATGATATCTACTTCCCATTATGCCTGGAAATGGAAATTGTGATTGATTGTTACTGTGCGTATAAATTTATGTACAAACTTTGAATTTGTTTCCTTTCTTCCCTTTTTTTTTAGTATGTGGCACAATTTTCTGTCTAAGCTTTTAATAAAGTATTTAAGCGATATTAAATATCTTAAATTTATAAAAAAATCCTATAACATACCTAAAAAAAATAGGTCTCTGATATATGTAATCTTTATTTTCTTTTGATATAATCAAGTCTCAGGTTTAGGGAACATCGAGGAATTGTGATATACATTCCTGGAAGTTTTAGGGGTTTAAAAACCAGTAAGCTAAACTTTAGGGGGTTGGTAATTAATTAAACTAGTACTTAAATTCATTAGAAAGCAGTGATGCTGGTTTTTTCCAACGGCGTAGACTCCTGCCCCTATTTATTTTCCTTGCAATGTGAAGTGAACAGATATATCATAAAAATAGAAAAAGAATAAACAAACTAATACAAAAAACCGAAGAAATTCTCTAGTGTTCTTGTTGGTTACAGTGATGATGAGGGGCGATTCGCTAAAATGGCTATTCATCCTAGTGATTCTTCACCGAGTTAACTCGGTATCCGCGGTCTGCGAACTCAGTTTCAAGGACGACGGCAAGCTCTACAACTATAGTTTGGCTTCCCCTCTCGATAAATTCCCACATGGCGTCCTCAGCGAAGATGGGTACTTTCTCTCTCATTCAGTGTTACAATTTTATTTCTTGGTATGGGCATTTTTGTTTAGCATGAAATGTGATTTTTAGCAAGGAAATTGGAATTTTTATCGATTTCATCATTTTTTTCTTGGGTAATAATTGTTTTTATGCTTGTAGGAAACCTTTGGCTTTGTTTCACGAACAAAATGCTAATAATGTTATCAATCCAATAATCCTAAGCTGATAAGTTAGGACATGGCTAATTGAACATGCTGCAATGGCTTGCAAGTGTCAACGGTGTGTGCTGGTTTTAAATATTAAATTAAAGCCCTTGGAAGTATTGATCTCCGTATTTGAGATTTGGCGTTTATGTAAATGAGTTCACTCGTTTGAAAACTATTGATTTGCCATGACTGACGCTTCCTTGGATTCTTTGGTTTCCAGGGTTTGGTTTGCTGGCATATACGCATATTTTAGTCGGATCAGATTTGAATTAACTGAAATCCATTTACGCTACTTCTGCAGGTTCTACAAAGTGGAAGTGAATCAGACCGTGTTGTGGTTTCAGGTTGGCTCCATCAGGTTACATTTTATTTCTTTATATTCTAGTAATCTTTCTTGTTATGTTAAGCTGCTTTTTTGCCTCCTGGGGTGTTTATACTACCACTTTGTGTTTAATTTCTATGTGGGTATCAAATGCAACTGGGTTGTTTGTTGTGTGTATGGAAACTGAGTTGCAATGGTAAGCTAGTAGTCTGTTGATATATGTATTTGGATACTGCAGTGGGTTTGTTAAAACAGTGTTCAATTGAGAGAGGATATCTATATGAGTATTGAAAGAGGATATCTATATGAGTAAAGTTCAAATACTATGGTTTGACTAATCACGGTGGGGCCTGTTTCGAAGTTGTATTCATTTGACATGGTCTTATTTCTATGTGATTTATTGCTGAGTTTCTTTTTTCTTTTTTTTTTTTGGATTCTTTGGAGCAGCTTTGCGATGGTATGATTTTCAATCATGACCAGCCTAGATGTGCTGATTGCTTGGTAAATTGCTTTTGGAATCTTGTTGGAGTTATAATCTTAACATTGATGAACTTGAAGTATGCAATACAAAATGTGACTGATTGCTGCTTAATCATTTCGTGTCTATGTTTGATTTTCTTGTGACATTGTAGAAGTGCGGGGTCCCATCACGCTGTGGATTGGAATGTAGTGCACTTGTGACAAACAATATTGGAGGTAAATAATATTGTAAATTGAATTGAGCATAATTGTTTTTAGAACCAGGAAACGGGAGCAGATTAATGGAGGAATGTAAATCAAATAAAAGAAAACTTATTTGCTACTCCTCTTAAAGGCAAACCCAAAATCTGATTAAGAGTCTTTCTTATATGTTTTGAAACGTATTGATGATATACTTGAGTAAGATATGGCCATTCATAGGACTCTAATAAGATCTTTTTGACATATGTAGGTTATCCTGTATGCATTAGTCTTGGGCATGTCAACAGCACAATTGTAAATATCTTGGGTACGATTTATATTTTCCTTTATACCTTGTGCCACCATTTCTTTATTATTTTCTCAGTGCGATTTCCTTTGCCACATTCTAGCATTGATGATGTTTTGTTTACTCTTCACCAATGTAGCTAGGTTGTAGTATTAACTGTCACTATTATACATGTGTGTTTTTCATCTTTCTCACTGTTTTGGCTTAAGAAGATAATTACTTGTCATTCCCATATGTGACTAAGTTTGAGAATGTTGATTATTTCATTGTTATCATGAACATGACAGACGTAAAGAATCCCCAAATGGGCGTCATTGTTAAGATGTCAAGTAGTGGCCCAAAGCACAATTGTTCCCTTTCTGTTTCTGTCATTTGTGGTTCAAATGAACTTAAAGTAAGAGCTTGTTTCTTGAAATCATTTCTAAAATATAATGAATATATTTTTCCTGTAGTTGGTTGCTGATAATTTATGACCTGTTGACTCACATATGATTCTGTTTCACAGGGGCCAGAGTCTATGGAGAAATCAGGGACTTGTGACTATGTGAGTGTCTGCAAAACTCATCTATTCCCTCTTTCCTTGATGTTTTATGACATAAGCTTCTAAAGTTCAATGATTCTAACATTTGTGGTACAAAGAATGTTTAGATGTGTAGCAACCTTCTATGTGCTTAACCATGCATGTGCACACTGTGTAGTATGCAAGTATTGCATTTATTGATTTTTCTTTTGCTCCCTTCAAAATATGTTCTTATGCTTTTTGCACTTGTTGTGTTAAAGAAAGTTCGTGGAAACCAATTTAACATTTGTTTTCTATGTATGTCATATTTGCATTGCTTGTTGGTATGAAAAGATAGATCTGGCTTATTCTGCTCATATGATGGGTTGGTGGAGATGTCACCTGTAGTTTTGGGATTCGAATTAGAGGAGTCCAGAGTCCTGTACTACACTAGTGTGGTAGCCATTTGTGGTGGTTAGCAGGAGGAAAAGATAGCGGTCTTCGAGAAAAATTGGGAAAGTATTTGCTAAATTTTAGTAAATATAATGTTTGTTGGATTTTGGAATTTGAACTGCTATCTGTTGTCTGGTCAATTTTCCTTTTACATTTAGAAATCGGATAGATTGGAAGTTGGTTCATGGATGATTAGAGGTTGATTATATTTTCAAAACAGACTACAGTTCTATGGCATCCTTCTGGTTGTGGCTTGATTATAGCTACTCATGGTGGAGGATGGGGCTGGTTTGGAACCTTCATAACCATGTAAGAGGTTTTAAATTTCCTTTGGTTATTTCACCCTTTTTTGTTACTTTCAAATGGAAATGATCTGGCTTCTTCTATGTTTTGAGAAGATCTTAACTGACTGATTTCTCGGGTTTTCAGAATCTTATGCGTATTTGGCATTTACCTGCTTGTTGGTACAGTTTACCGATATTTTTTCCTCGGAGTTCGTGGTCTACATGTATGTTTTCTATCTTATTCATGGTTGTATTTTCTCAGTTCAGCTAGATGCATATACTCTCGATCTTATTCATTTGCCTTTTTCTCATTCTAATTAAATGTAACTATGAAATTTTTGCTTCAAATTTTCTTACTTTATGATACCTCATCTTGTACTATTATGGTTCATTTAATTATGTTATTGTTCCATGTAATTGGAGCTTGAACACTTTTTTTATGTTCATATGTTAGGCAGACATTAATAATCTTGTTCAACTGACTTAGCAATACCGAATACAACATGTAAATTGTACGATATAAATTGAGTGACTGGTTAGAATGTTAGGCACTGTTGATACTATTACGAATCTACTATTCTTAACTTTTGTTCTCCGTCTTGTTGCTTTAGGCACTTCCGAACTTGGACTTTTGGGGCAGCATACCCCACAGAACACAGGTTCTCTTTCCTTTTCTGGCGCTTCAGTATTTTTAATTTTTCATTCAGTGGTTCAATGTGGAATACACTATTTTAATTAATTTGCTGGTTGATGTAAAGTCAATTGCGCTTCTTTACATATTAACTTCTGCCAATTGAGCATATTTGGACTGACTTCTTGATATTTGTAACCAGCTTAAGAATTTGGAGCTATGTTTGAAGTTGAAATCTTGTCTTTTTAAACTAAATCAACTTCTCGTTGTAGTTGAATAATCATACATGTTCTCAATATTTAAAGACTCTGCCATAGCACTTTTTAACTTAGCAATGATGTACCTTGTTCCCTTGCAGATCTTCTTTGTGTCTCTGGTGCGGAAATTTAGAGGACCTTCTGAAGGCCACCGAAGCACCTATTCTCGTGTCAACTTCTGAGCCATTACAAGCTTGATCTCAGATACATCATTTCTGTGATGTCTCAGTTTTGCGTGGAATTTTGCAAATGTTTGCGATATTAGTTCTATACCTGGGCGGCAGCTTACAGTCTAGCTTGATTGTTTCATTGAAGCAGATTCTTCATATAGAAAGGCACTTTTTGTCTCCATTTCCTTATCATATCCGTTAACGATGTCATGATCTTCTTGGGTCAAAATAAAGAATTATCACCTCAATGTTCAATTCATTGTATTCCGTGTTAAAAATTTAGTGAGTAGGGCAGGTGCTACTAATTTTTTGTTTCTTCTCCGGTCAACTTTTTCGTAGACATTCTTTCAGCATGTCTGAATGTTACGGGTTATGTTGTCATCTTTGGTATCTCAAGCATGAAATTTGTAACTACAGCTCCTTTTTGGCGTTTCAACTGAAATCTATTTTACCGATCATTCTTTTTTCAGTTACATTTTGCATTTTGGGATTTTTTTCGAAAACGAATGTTATCGCACAATAACAATAATTTCCAAGTGAAGAGTACTTCGATTAATACAAAACCCACACATGGTAAAGTTTAATACCGTGACAGCACAAATTTAGCGCGAGGCAAAAATCTTCGGCCTGATGAGTTAAAGAAGAAGATAAAGCCTACCGTTAATGTTATTTCATGTCCTTTAAGGTAGAATGAAAAGGGAGTGGATAGAAAAACACAGCATTATTTTTGTACAATACCTTGTGCAGTTGCAAGTCCCTTCCCTTCCCATATCTTGATTTAAGGAGTTATAGCCTTGGTTTCATGAGTTTAATATGTTTCTTATTCAAGTTGTAACACATGACAATACGATATGCTATATACATAAAAACTGCAAATTGATAGATACTGAGAATCTGTAGGACTACGAGCTCCCTTGTTCCAATTCATGGGTTGAGTTTCTATTAGCAACTTGTCGAAAGTGTTTATTTTTCTTTTTCATTTTTTGTGAAGGGTGAGAGTTCCCATTTTAAAACAAGTTGATACTTCATTTGTAGTAGGAATAAAATAAAAAACTTATTAAGCCCAAAAACTTACCGAACCCTTAACTCAACGGCCCAGATCCAATTTTTAATCCAAAGCAAATCTGAACCGTATAATAACCGCAAGCTAAAAACCACACGCAAGTCCCACAAACGTAACAGCCTAGTTTAAACTTTAAATTTCAGTATCTCTCCCCCTCCTATTTATCTTGCTCAAGCGTGCCCTCCATTTGGTTCTTCCGCCGTCCGATCATGTACTGCCCACGAACAAAGCTCAATTCGGTAAGTGGACGTAGATTTCTGTTACACCCATTCCGTTATAATCATTTGACTGTTTGTTGTTACCATTTAAATTTTGATCAATAAATGTTTAACCGTCGATCTCGTTAAAACTTGTAACTTCGCTTGTGTTTAGGTCCATTTTTTTGATATTTTTTTGTTTAATGCTTTGGGTATTTTATTTGTTGGACTATACTTGTAACTTCGCTTGTGTTTAGGTCCATTTTTTTGCTATTTTTCTGTTTAATGCTTTGGGTATTTTTATTTGTTGGAATATACTTAAATCTTTGCGTTGTTATATACTCTATTTGGTTGTTGAGAATATAGGAAGAGAAAAGAAAGAGAAAATACTAATTACTGACGATATCAACTTGTGTTTTTGTTTATTGAATATTTTTTGTTTTCTGTTACGTTTTGCTGTGTTTGCATTTTGGGAAAGGTAAAAGGTTTTATCACTTTTGATGGTTAACTATTATTAATATTGTTTATTTATTTTGATTGCTTTAAATAGTAATACTATAAATAAATACTTGAAAGGGCGTCTCTGATATGGGTATTTATTTACCTGTAAAACTTAGACTTTTTCTTTTCTATCCGCTGTTCTGATGCTTTCTTCCTGCGAAGCACTTGGCTAAGGAAAAACAGAACAGAAGTGAACAAATAAAATAAGAGATTAGTGCTCACCTACACACACATGTGAATAACTCAAAATGTTCATGAGGTATACAAAGTTCGAATGCTATGTGGATTACTTTTGTGTAGTCAGTTTTCTTTTTAGAATTGATAATTTTATTTTGTATTCTTTGAATTTTTAGAAATCTTATAACACTGTCGTAAATTAAAAAATTCTAAGCAGATGTTTATTATATTGGACAAGATTATACTAAAATAGGTTATATCTAGTACAACATCAGAATAAGAAAAAAATTTACGTAATGAAAAAATTTCACAAATTTGTTGAATTTTGTATTAACACCCTTCCATGAAACTAGTGTTAAGAAAGTTGATAAAATGGTAAATCTTTGTGGAGGTTTATTATTAGAATCCTTTTGGATTGTAAAGTTCATTAATTATGAATTTTAGGCAATTGAGGTAGAATTTTCAGTTTACTTGGTAAAGTTTGAATTGGATTTTACGGAGAGTTGTTCAGGATAAAGTTAGAAATCTCATTCTGGAGTGTTCTTGAATTGTTTCCATCTCCTCTAGTGCAAACTTATTCGAAAGAATTTAAGGAAATATAAAAAATTTTATATTACTATAATATATAGAAAAGGTGAAAATTATAAAATTTTGAATGATTAGTTCTGTAAAATGTATTACAATTGTGCATTGTATTTTTTTTATGTTTAGAGATCATGATAGAAATTTTTCCTGCTAAATAAATTGGATGTTATAATTGACCATTGTTGAAGTTGGGCTAGCAGGCATGTCAACAGCAGTGGAATTATTAGATCTAGGCCACAAGGTTTTGTTTATTGTAGTCTTAAAGCTTCTGAATATTTTCATATGTATCTGTTTTTGTAAAATTTCTTAATTTATCATTCCATCCTCTCAACTCAACTCACAATTTGAAATAAAGAGGGGTTTTAAGTTTCATTCTTTTTAGTAAGTAGCAAAATATTTTACAGCAATTTAAAAATATTTTTAAATAGTTATCAATTTCGTTGGAGTAGGACTTATTTAAATTACAAAGTTTATTTAATTTGAAAATTAGTGTGTTTTGCTGATTTTCTTGACAATAGAAGTTGTTTTTAATTGTTATTATTTTCAGCATGTTCCTCTTGTTTGTTTTGTTGATTATTAATCTACATATTGGATGGATGAGATTCCACTTCCAACTAATGCATTATACCAAATGTATGATTACCGATACATTTGAATGTCTCGGGTAGTTTTCCTTGAAACAAGCACATAGAACTTTTATTGTGGTGCTTATTTATCCGTGAACTTTGATTTTTTTTATTATGTTAGGTTCAGATTATAGAAGATTAGTTTTTTGCAGTAATTTGGTTGAATCATTTTTTTTTTGTAATTAGGTTTACTGAAGTCGTTATCATCAGTATTTTCTCTACGAACCACAAAAAAAAAAAAGATTACTCTTGTAGGTTAATTTTTGTATGAAATTATTAATTGTATGTTAGTTTGGCTCTTTGTTTTTAATCGTTGTTTAAAACTTGTTTAAGTTAGGAATTATAAATAGCATACCTGTTATAATGGTCATGTATACATGACCCAATTTTTTTTGGTTTTTCTTTTTAGCATAATTTGTTGTGTCATATTATATTTGGGGTGATTACTTTAATACATATGGGAATGCTTTTCCATGGAGTGAGATTTTTGTGAATATATGAATCTGATTTGTAATAAGATTTGGTTTGGTCCAGAATGCAAAATTCCTTGTAGTTGGAACATTTCCATTACAAATTGCTTTAATTCTTGAGGTTCAATTACTTTTATACTTTCTATACTGTGCTTGCTAATGTTAGAACCTGTAATTGTTTATTATGAATTATGCATTTAAATAATAATCTTGGTTGGTTAACCAGGATATGGCTATGTTCAAGTTAGGAGTGGTAATTTCGGAGAATTGAGATTTGACTTTATGTTGTTAGTTGTTACTTATTAGTTGTTTGTGGATGATAATAATGATGTTGTTTATGTTGTTATTTGTTACTTGGGATGGTAGAATTGAGATTTTAGTTTATGTTATTATTTGCTAATTGTTTATGGATGATGAGTATGCTATTTACATTGTTATTTATAACTTAGGAGAATTCAAATTTGATAAGAAGCTTGGATTGATAAATTTAATTAATTGTATGGTTGATAAGACTAAATTGTTATTATTTTAGTTTATTTTCTTTATCACTTTTGTTACAATTTTTCATGGAATAATCATATCTAAATGAATTGTCTAAATAAATAGGTCGTATTTAAATTTTTGACACGAATAATAAATAAATTGTATTCATGTTGATCCAAATACAATTCGTTTATGTGAATTGTTATACATAATCAAGCCCTTATTTTTTATCCTTTACTTTTAATAATAAAATATTTTTTAATAATGCTTTCAAAGAAATTGTTTAATAACTAATTTTTATTCATTTATTTTGATACTCTAAAAGTAAACTAATTAAATAAATTTATACTATTAAAATATTTGTAATAATTTTTAATTAAACATGCAAAAAAATTAATTTTAGTGGATATATAAATTAATTAATTTTTCTTTTGCTTTCGCTTGTGCCTAAAAATATATCATGGCTTTGCCTTTTTCCTCTTTTTAATTTATAATTTTTTTAATAATTAATTTATAAATTTAATTAAATACAAAAAGTGCTCATCTATTTAGGGGTAACAATTCGTATAAATGAATTGAATTTGTATCAATACAAATATGATTTTTTTTATTATTTCGGTCAACACTAATATGATTTATTTATTATTTGTGTCAAAACCCTAAATACGAATACGACTCATTTATTTAGACATGTTCGTTTAGATATTCGTTTAGACCTAATTATTCATTTAAATTTGAATTTGATCCTTATATATAGGTTATTAACATCAGGATCCCTGTGATATTAAAAAATAGCATATTTTATGAAATATTATAGCTCCTAGATGTCGTGGAAACTCTGCTATGTAAATAACTCCTGATATGTAAAGAATAAAAATTTAATTTAAACTACGTTTCAAATAAACATATATTAAACTAGATTCAATTTCAACAAAAAAGAAAATTGAATCAAATTTATTTAAGACTTGCTAAATTATTTGAGCCTTATTTTCTGTCATACATTACATGATCAATTAAAATTTTGTTATGAGCAGGGATATTCTCTTCAAAGAAAAATATTAAGAGCTATGGATTTTTCTCCGTTTAAGCAAGACATTGATGAGCTTATAGATGAGTTTGTTCAGGTGCTTATGCTTTTTTTCCTTGTTTTTTAACATTTTTTTTAAAGAGAGAAACTGTTGTAATACTTGAGAGTTTTTGTGATTCATAGGGGGAAATGACAAATTTGGCTGACATGAAGAGAGTATGGCTGTCCAGAAAATTCTCATACATTTATGAAGCGAGCCCCTCTACCAATATATCCTTCTTTATGCAATCTTTGTATGCCCATACAATTCGTAAGCTTTAAAATATTTGATTCTCTAAATATTTGATTTTGTTCGATATGCACCTACTTTTGTTGCTTGATTATTGCCTATGCCACTTGTTTGAAATATTTGTTATGGTGATCTGGTTAGCACAGGATGTTTAGAGACAGGATACATGAAAGTCTGCAATTTGTCTTCCCAAAGGAAGATTTCAAACTTTTATGATATTCTCATGTGATGTCTGAATTAGATTAAAGGAGAAAAACGTTTACCTTCCTATGCCTTTTTCAGAAAAGGCAAATACCCCTGAAAAAATGTTTGTAACAAAGCCGTCCTATTGTTTGCTTTTATTGACAAAAAAACCCTACCATTAAATTTATTTATTTTCCGTTACCACCATTAAACTTCTATGTGTTCTTTTTCGTTTCCTGCTGCTGTTGCTTCTAACTGTAGCTAACGAAAAATACATAAATTTAACGGTTGGGAGTATTTGTCATTGATAGCAAACTATAGGGTTTTTTTTTGTTACAAACGTAACCATAGGGGAGTGTTTATCATTTCTAGAAACCATAGTGGGGTAAATGTCTTTCTCCTTTAGATTAAATTGCTACAAAGAAATTGTTTGAGGCTTTATGTGCTGTCAACTTGGCATTCTAATTCATGAAACAGTTATTCCCACAATTTTTACCCTACTAGTTACAGCTATGCATTCTTGGCTCTCTTGCTTTGTATTTGTTCCCTGGAAATTAGTTTTATGAAGCTGCAGATCCTACAGGTTTAGATGTCTTATGATTTTACTAGACCTGTTATTTGAGCCCTAAATGCTCCACAATGGTGGTAATGTAAGCATTATAATGCAAGTTTTCAAAATATTTTGAGAGTTGAAATTCTTATTCCCTGTTGTCTCTTTGTTCTGTCTCTGATAAGCATAATCTCTTCTACTCCTATGCAGGTCATATGGTCTGTACTGCTGCTTTTTCACAGAGATTAGGTGGACTCTATTGCCTTTATTGCCTATATGAGACTCAGCCATTTAAACCCCCTTTCAGAATTTACATTTCTATTGGTATGTTAAGTCTTCAAGCTTGATTATTGAGTTACTTTATCAAGATGATTTTGGAGTACGATATCACAATATTAAGCTATGACTATGACTTTTATTTCACATGTACGGAAGATAAATAATAGCACTCGTAGCTTTTGTTTGACAAATTAACATAAATTATAGATGTAGATTTTGTTGAAATGAAAGGCAACTGAAGCCAATACTACCTATTTGTAATTTACGAATCATGGGTGCCCAATGATTATGAGTGATAATACCTATTTGTAATATGAGGATTAGCGCATATTTTGCTTGTTTTCTTCACTCTGTTTGGCTTACTTCAAACTCTTAACTAACAGGAGAGCTGAAGAAGCTTAAATTCCTTGTCGTTGAGGCAAAAGACAGGGGTATAAGAGTTGTACCTGCTTTAGTGAAAAGAATGCTAGAAAAGAACATTTTTTTGTTTGGATTTGTGGACTTAAATGAAGGCTCCATCGCCGAGACAGTGAACCAGCTCACTGATTTGCAGAATGCCCGTGTGCAAGTTGCATATGAGAAGTTTGTGCTGAATTATTAAGTTTAATTTGTTAAACTCTTCTTTATATATTCTTCACAGTTCCACAGTATGAACTCCTTGTGGTTTGTTTCCTTTTGACTTGCAGATTATTTGCTAGCACAAGAATTAAGCATTTTCTCCACATGGATTTGGTAAGTTAAACAATTCAATGACACTCTGGAAAATATTTTATATGTACCCGGACTGTAAACTCTTATCTAATATCCATTGCTGTCACTGCTTGAGCCAGGATATGGAAGTTGATCTCCATGAGCTCAAGAAAATGTCAACAGAATATGCAGAGGCCAAGAAGCAAGCCATTGAAGGTATTCTTTTCTCTCTCTCTTTTATATCCTAGTTAGCAGTTGTGAAACAACCGAACAACTAATTTTGCAATGCATATAGGACTTTGCTAAACATACATTGGATGTATTGTCACAATTATTTTTCTATTATTTCGCAAGGTAAACTGAAAAACATTCTGCTCAAAAGTTGAAAACTCTTAACACAAAACTTGAAATTTTAACATAAATGTTTTAAATTTCCAAACATGACATGTTGACACAGTTGAAACATTTTGCACAAAAGCTGAAATATTTAATATAAACCTTGCATCAATGTATTTTGGTCTATCCCTGATACAGGTATTTCTGAGTAAACTAGTCTGTCTTCACTCGATTAAGGTTTGTCAATTATTTAGCAATTTCCTTATATCTGTATTTCCAATTCTTAAAGAGGCCAGCGGGATGGTGGATGTACAAAACGTAAAGCATATAGCAGATGACAAGGAATTGATGGGAGACATGGTGGAGAAGATTGCTGATAACTGGAATGCCCAAAGAGAATTGTTTTATCAACAAACGGGACTGAACCAGCAACCTGTTGAAGCAGAAGAGAAGCAGCTACAACTGCAGTATAGTGAGGAAGGTGGTGATGATGAATTTGGACGAGAACTTGAGCAGCTGCTGGGTCAAACTTAAACTATTTCCAATGTAGAACAGTCCAGTCCATCAAGCAATCAACGGAGACAGTGACGGTGATTGTGTCACACTTGTTCGCTGGACCGATTGGTAAAGAATCATTTCCGTCAAATTTGGAAGATGGTTCATTCTCAGGGTTAAAATATTTCATTGGTGGTTTACGTCAGCTAGTTGTGAATTGGAATTCTGTTGTTAAAGAGTTTCGCTAGTCGTGGGCAATTTTTCCAAATTAAATAAAATTATCCATTTTTGCTATAGAAATCTGACTTGCTATAGCCGAAATAATTTAGATGCTAGTCTTATAAAATTACGAGAAAAATGTCAATAATAATAATAATAAATAAATAAATAAAAAGTGCACTCTAAAAAAGATAGAGATAATTAAGTTTGACTTCTTTAGATATTTTAAAGGTGTTCATTTTAACTCAACACTAATAATTCAATTAAAATTTAATTCATTTATATATTAATAAAGTGATAAAAATTATTTATAAAATTCCGATGTGTAAAATGCTTGTTTTCAAAGAATTTCATTCGGAGATGATAAATAATAGAGGCTGTTTGCCACATGCACCTACTGTTCCTGCATTGTAATGTTTGGATGGAGAGATCCTACTATAACATAGCATGCCTCTTGTTTTGAATCATTTGTATTTAATTTAGATTTAGATTTCATCAGATTTAAAATGAACGAAGCCGGTATCATATTTATCTCTAATAAGTAAAATCACTTATTGTGCCCATATAAACGAGCCTAACCCAGCTCATAACTTCATCCAGTATCCATGTCAACTGGCCCAAAAATTAACTAAATTTACTGTTTGGGCGCTTCAAACCCCGGCAGCAAACCAAGTTAACAGCGTGATACACCACCAACCAATCCCAGCTCCAAATCCAACGCTACAGATCAGGTTACAACTTCTAACACACAAACAGAAGCACCCCACTTTTTAACAGTGTTTTATTTTATTTTTTTTAATCTTGTCTAACCTTTCTCTTCCTCGGTATATCCTCCCAGCATCTTGTCTTATCCCTAATCCCTCGTCTTTTTTCCTTTTTTTAAAAAGAATATAATCCTCCCTCGGTATATTCTTTTTTAATTTTTCTTTCATAAACCCATTCCTCTCCTCTTTTCGTTTTCAAATTCCTCTCTCCCCCTCGTCTCTCTCTCTGTCTCTCCACACAATGGCTTCCACTACTTCCATTCTTCACCAGAACAAGCACCTCCAGCATCCCTTGCTCTTCTCCTTCACTTCCAAAACTAAACCATTTCATTCTCTTCAATCCCTCCACTTCAAAAGACAGCCTCTACTATCTTTTTCTCCCTCTACTTCGGCGTATTCACCCCAACAATCATGTTTACACATCACGCGCATCTCCACTGCGCCGATAGAGTACGTGCCACCCGCACCTGACTTTAATTTCCACCAGGAAGTCTCCCGCCTTAAAAAACTTCGCTCCAAACTCTTCGTTTCGAAGTCACTAAAGCGGAAACTCGCAGTTCTCGACGCCGATTCGCGAGTCAAAAACGTTTTTAACTGTAACAATAACTACTTGGCTAAGGTTTTAGGTTCGCTAAATTTGGACAGCCACCAGATGTTTTTGATTAAGTGTGTACTTGCGGCGGGGCAAGAGCACGTGCTGAGTTTGGGGACTGAGGTTGGGAAGCGCGAAGTGAGGAGTGATGTTAAGACCGCGCTTTATGCACTGGTGGAGATGATTGAAAGGACGTACGTTAACGGCAGTGATGCTGAAGCTATAGTGAAGAGAAACAATTTCGTTTTGGAGAAGGAGCAAGTTAAAGATTTGATTAAGCTGTTGAAGTGCCTGGCAGAGATTGACCAATTCTATGATTGCATTGGAGGTATTATAGGGTAAGCTAAAATAGTTTCTTTTGTATGTAAATTGCATTGTCAAGTTGATGTGACTTGATGATTGGTAAAATTGTTAGGAGTTTGGCAATTTCTTTTAATAACCTACTAGTAATTTTTGAAATATAGAGCTGCAAAATTTATATTAAGATTTTTTTTTTATTCAACCATTTGAATTTTTCCTTGGCAATGTAAATGACATGTTGCAGATATCAGGTGGCAGTCCTGGAGCTTCTTGCCCATTCAAAACTTGAAAAACAGAGTACAAACCGATCCCAGCACATATATGAATCAATGGAATGTCAACTTTTAGAAATTCGTGTCCCTAGTGGACTTGATCTTTCTCAAAGCACGGAGTATACTTCTCAAGCAGCTCTATGGGGAATTGAGGTTTGTGGCTAGAGTTTTTTGTTTATGTTAACCGGAAGGATATCTCTTCTGTTTCTTGAATAACAAGATTTTATTTGTCTTAGGGTCTGCCAGAGCTAGGTGAAATTTATCCGCTGGGAGGTTCTGCAGACAGACTTGGTCTGGTTGATCCTAACACAGGTGAATGTCTTCCTGCTGCAATGCTTCCTTACTGTGGACGGACTTTATTGGAAGGTCTTATCAGAGATCTTCAGGTATACAATCTCTGTTGATTGAACACCATTTTGCCTGAGAAAATATATATATGGGTTGGGATCCTTTGACTTAAAATGGTTTACACTAATTTTCATTCATTGAATTTGTGCAATCTAAGGGTAGATAGAGCCGAGTTGGAGGCATTAAATGTTAGCTCTTGACTTTAGACCTCAACCATCGGATTGCATAGATCTAATGGTTCAAAATTTGTTGCTAGATCACATTCAAAATTGTAAGTTTAAGGATCCCCACCATATATATATATATATATATATTTGTTAATTATGGATAGCAACAGTATATGTTTTTACTAATTACATCCTATTTCACTATTGCAAGGCTAGAGAGTTTTTGTACTTCAAGCTGTATGGAAAACAATGTATCACACCTGTTGCAATCATGACAAGTTCAGCGAAGAACAACAATGAACACATCGCTTCTCTTTGTGCAAGACTTGGATGGTTTGGAAGAGGTCAATCAAGTTTCCAACTATTTGAACAGGTTTAAGTGAAAAATCTACAAGGATGCCTTTAAAATGGTTTCTGTTAAAAATAATATTGCTGGTTTTGGCTAGTGGATAATATTTATTATTCAACAAATATAACTTTTGAATTGCCAGCCTCTCGTTCCTGCTGTCAATGCAGAAGATGGTCAATGGCTGGTCATGGGACCGTTTGCTCCTGTAATCAAACCTGGTGGTCATGGTGCTATATGGAAACTTGCTTATGACAAAGGTATATTCAATTGGTTCTATGATCTTGGAAGAAAAGGTGCAACGGTCAGACAAGTCGGGTTAGTTTTATCTTCATGTTGAAATTTTATTATTTTTCTCGAATTTGCCATTTTATGGACTTGACGTGGTCATGGCTGCTGTGCAGTAATGTTGTGGCTGCTACTGATTTGACCTTATTGGCATTGGCGGGTATTGGTTTACACCATGGAAAAGTATGTTATATTGGACATTTTGATAATAAAACCCTTCTTTTTCTGGCCGTATACATGCCTGAGAAAACTCTTGCTGATTTTTGACGGATCATGAAACAGAAAATGAATGATAAAATGATAGCTTAGGTCTTTACCAAGCTCGTATTATCATTACTATTTGGACATGTAACAGAAACTGGGGTTTGCATCCTGCAAGAGGAACTCAGGGGCTACAGAAGGAATAAATGTTCTAATTGAGAAGAAGAATCTTGATGGGCAGTGGGCATATGGTTTCTCATGCATTGAATACACTGAGTTTGATAAGTTTGGAATCACCCATGGACCTTTCTCTCATAATGGGTACGTTTCATTTCTTTTTTGCAGATTAGATGTATTTATATGATGTTGTTTGGTGGTTTTTATACTGTAAGTTAACGTAATTGACATGAATGTATGTGCTTACTATTCACATTTCATTTGTCTAGATATTTGAAATTTTAAAGCAACATGATTTAAAGTTCTGCAACATGGAACATCTAAATGCTCCTAGAATTCAAACTCTTTATGCATTTTCAACAATTGATCAGAAAGTTTTTTGAGTTTGCTTTTATTTTCACACAAAATGATATTTGGAGAATAGAGGTTTTTTGTAGAGTGCAATCTTGGAATCTGTTATTTTTCTCAGAAGTTCACCTACATATTGTTCTGTTAATGCCAGTTTAAGATCTATTAAGTGATTTGCTAGATAATACTTCTTACTGCAGTTCCCATTCAATGTGTTAGTATATTGGTTTACACCACAAATGAGTTCACATTTTTTGTGTTCTCTAGTACCTTGGCTCATGAATTAGTTTAGCATTGGCATCTTCTACCAGGTCATAGTAATTAGATCTAATAATTTTCATCATCCTTTGTAATTTCTTAAGCTCAACATTTAGAAAATGATCTTTGTCAACTTTGTTTGTTGTTTTTAAGTTTTCAGGCAGAGTTCCCTGCCAATACGAATATCCTATATGTGGATTTGCTTTCTGCGGAGTTAGTTGGCTCAAGTAACAATGAAAAAAGCTTACCAGGAATGGTGCTAAATGTAAAGAAGCCAATTGTATATGTGGATCATTTTGGAGACTATCACAGGTAAATTCATTGTTTAAGAATATTTAAATGTTTTTCTTTCTTTCTATTTGTAATATGTAGCTGTATGTGTATGTTCTTTCTTGTCCAATTTTACTTAAATTGTGCGCACTACGAAAAATTTGATATGATTTTGACAACCTTGGATAAATTGAGAATGTTAGAACCATATTAATTTGAATGAATTATCAATTCCTAATTTAAGTGGAGTGATTATTTTGACCTAAAGGTCAAATTGACATTAACTTATGTGTTCATTTTGCTAATGCTGTGATCTAGTTAGATTTGGTCGTAGATGGGGGCATGGGATCTTAGAGCTATGTGACAACTTCTGTCATAATCATCTCTTCTTTAAATATTTTATTCTTTGGGCCATTAAATACAGCTATACCTATTTGAAGTGACGATGTGTTATCAAAAATGCTTATAATTTTCACTTGCAGTGTCCCTGGTGGAAGGCTGGAGTGCACAATGCAAAATATTGCAGACAACTTTTTGAACACATATTCATCTAGATGTTACAACAATGTGGAAGGTATAATACTGGTCATATTTTCACGTAAAATTTCCAATTGTTTCATTGATTTTATGCTCTTGGTTTACTAAACCGGTCCATCTTGGATTTTGTATCTACAGATGAGCTGGATACCTTTATGGTTTATAATGAACGAAGAAGGGTAACATCATCTGCTAAGAGGAAGAGAAAACATGTAGACATGTCTTTACACCAGGTAACTTTTTACAGATTTTGTCTTGTTTCTTATTCTTTGTGAACAGGAACTAGAGTTTACTGTAAGACTTGTATTGGTCAAATACTGATTATATAGGTCATGGATTTTTATGAATCTTCTTACCATGTTTTTGCTGTCTTTAGTCATGAATTGCAGTATCATTGTCAGACTTGGAAATTGTTTATTTTGAACTCGAACCAAGTTCTTTCTTATCATGTGCCTCTCAAGGTTATTATTAAGTGTCCCAAAACACGTTCACTCCTAACCGCAACTTCTAGTCCTTGAACATCATAATTTTTGATCATTTGGAATGAACAAAATTTTGAACCTTGTAGTTTGTAACATAGAAGTCAGATGGATTTGATTTTAATTTGCTACAACATTAATTTCTTAGTTTAATTCTTTTGCAGACTCCAGAAGGTGCGCTGCTGGATATCTTGCGCAATGCCTATGATCTTCTCAGCCCATGTGATATTAAACTACCTGAGGTATGTCCTGTTGAAGTACCTAATTTAGTGCACAAATTTGTCCCATTGAATTGAGGTGTACCTTAACTCATGCATGTCAAACAAATTAAAAAAAAAAAAGGTTGATGGCTACCTTATGGTTGCCAGTGGAAATTTGGAATACCTTTTAGAAGCTATTTGAAATGATGGTATTCTCTTTTGCATTTTTCAGATTGAAGGTAACAACAAATATATTGATTCTGGACCTCCATATCTTATCTTTCTCCATCCCGCCCTTGGCCTCCTTTGGGAAGTCACAAGACAGAAGGTAAATTTATTGTAGCCGTTTTGAAACCCATCATGAGGTGCTCTCTAACTTTACATGGTAAATGCTATTTGATTATTGTTAATTTATATATGGTCTTCCCATTTGCCAAATTTGTAACCCTTTTGGTCTTCTATTTTACGAAGATTTTGCTGTTATGCAATTTGTCAGCTTAAAGTTCTTCTGTTGAGAGATATTCTCTTGTCCTCTCTATTTTGCTTATATTTTGCTGTAATATTTAGGGCGATTATTGTTAAGCCATTGGTTACATGTGTAATTTCATTTTCTTCACTGTCAGTTTAATGGAGGTTCCATTACCAAGGGCTCGGAGTTACAAATAGAGGTTGCCGAGTTCTTGTGGAGGAATGTTCAGGTTATAATGTTCTGATAAATTGTTAAATTAAGTGATGACAGATCTTTGTCATTTTTGCTTATCTGATTTCTCTTTTCCAGCTTGATGGCAGCTTTATCATTGTGGCCGAAAATGTTATGGGCTCAACAAGGATCAATGAAAATGGTGAACCAATCTTACAGTATGGACAAAGGTAAGATATTTAGTTTACTATCTTGAATTTTTTATGATAAACTATTTGTTTAGTGGGTTCATGTGTGAGTTTATTTATCCAGGTGCGGAAGATGTAAACTACATAATGTCAAAATAATGAATAAAGGGATTGACTGGGATTGTGGAGACAATATATACTGGAAGCATGATGTGCAGCGGTTTGAGGTATTCAAGGTCAAACTGCATGGAAATGCTGAATTTGAGGCCAGCGATGTTACTATACAGGTAATATTAATATGAATAACTGCATTGGTGTACAACCGTAGGATTATTTGGTCTTTCACAAGTTATGGAATGTAACTTGTACACAGTACCAAATTTGTCACATGCCAAGGAGTAGGACATCAACTAAGCGAACCTAACTAATTTACATTATGTGCAGGAAATGAAAAATAATAATGCAACAGTTTCATTCACTCAAGTCACAGACTTGCATATATAACAAGTGCCCAAAAAATTTTAATTGGAATTATTACCTTAGCATGATAGAATTTGGTTAACGGAGAAATTTATTTTTTAATTGTTTTAACTGGTTTTATGCATGACTTGTCAATATTTTGTACTAGAAAGCTTTATCTGCTGCTTTTTGGCCTGACGCAGGGCAATCATGTATTTGAAGTGCCAGATGGCCACAAATTGAAGATTACATCAGGAAATTCAGGTTTTTACCTTTTATATGCTCTGTATTCGTCATATAATAGCCTTATTTTTATGTCAATCAATGAACATCTCAATAAAATATTCTGTTTAATATGTTATTATCCATAAATTTGGCAACTGTGCACCAATCTTTCTTTCGGGGAATGAATGTTTTCATTATGTAAGTGTACGTTCAATTGGATGAATATTTACGTTGGTTTCAAGTGAAAGGAAACGCATCCTTGTATGACATTCAGAAAAGCAATGAGCTCAGACCTTATAATTACACTGTACACACATAGGGTCTGAAGGCTCTCCATGGACAATTTTCGAGGATTGGCCTGGTTCTTACATCAAATGGATCAACTTTGTCTAGCACTAATGCATCCGTTATTTTCTGTCTTGCATATGCTGATTGGACCATAATACTTGACTCATTCAACGCTTAATTTGCAATTCAGGTTTTGCAGTCCAGTTAGACCTTATTGACCAGAATATAATGGATACTGGAAGCTGGTACTGGAACTACAAGATAAGTGGCTCCCATATTGTACTGGACTTGACAGTATTGTAAAGTACGGACAGATCCTCAACTTTATTTCTGTGAATAATGGTTCATAGAAATACTTTGAGGTTATCATCTTGCGTCAAAATATTCTTATTGGTTCAACATAAGTTTAACCTCATTCAACTAGGTGGTTTCACAATAATAAATTAATCGAGTCGTGTTAAATTTTTAAGGTCCGGGCTACCACTGATGTAATCATTGCTTTTCCTTCTTACATTTGTCTCTGTAATTTAATTATATAAACAGTATAAGGTTTGTGAAATGAAAGTGTTTCATGTCTCTCTCTCTATTGCTTGCTTCATTCTAGCTTCCTTTTTTTTCTTGTAAATTTTAATTCACCGAGGTAGTATTGTATATTTGCAAATTTTTATTCACCAGCAAACTTCTTCACAAAAGTCACCGTTATGTAATAATCTAATATATTTGTTTTCCATCACGTGAAATTATAGTTTATGGTATTCATGGATGGATGTGCTTGGATTACCTTTTCTTTCCCTTTTCCAGGGTGAATTCTCTGGGTATAAGCATCTCTGAAGAGATCGGTTTCAGAAAATAAATGCTTCGTATTCCTTGAGGAACCAAACTGCTACTAGTATGATTTTACGAATATGCTTTTGGTTGTAGACGTTTTAATTGCCCTTTATACTATATGGTATTTTGAACCGTGAGCTCTGTTTCTGAGCAGAGAAGTTGAAAACAGGAATTACAGCTACCAGATCGATATTCACATTTTTTTAGGTGGGAATCAGACGTAATCTGAAACTGGTTAGGCACCAGTTATACGTTTGTCTCTCTGTTGGTATACCGTAAGACTTCAACTTTTACTTCTTGCCAATAACTTCATTAAAAGCTTAGTTTGCTCAGAGCCAAGAAGTTGCAAACGGTGAGTAAAGGGACAATTTCTAGGTTAATAATGCCAACTCCTCTATGAAGAAGATAGCATAAACACGACAAATTCATCAGATGAAGCATCAAACCTTTGAAGATTTAATTCAATCACAGTAAAAATTGAACCCTTACGATGTTTGTGAAATTAACAAAATTTAGTAAACCGATACGGTTATCCTACAGGATTGTGAGATTGAGAGCAGCATCTGTTGAGTAATCTAAGGAGTGCGTCAGCTTTTCTCCGTGCTTTCAAAGATCCATCAGCCGCCAAGCTTTGAAGAGAAGGAATACTCCGCGGATTTGTTAACAAACGTCTGGCAACATCCTCTCCTCCATCTTTGCAGAGCCCCAGCAGAATAGTTATTGAATTCTCCTTCCCTTCGGCAGATCCAAATCTCAAAAGATCAATAAGGAGAGGTACCAGAACTCTACTTTTTCTTATTTCCTCCAGCCCTTCACGGCAAGCAAGAACTAGAGCCAGCACTGCCAAAGCATCATCTGTAATGCCTGCCTTATCATCCATTAACAGGTCAATGAGCAAAGGAACTGCTCCGGCAACAACAACACTAACCTTGTTGGTACTGTATACAGCTAGATTGAAAAGTGCAGTTGCAGCATCCTTTTTTCCAACTGTTGTACCTTCTCTCAGGAGCCTAATTAAGGCTGGAATTGCTCTAGGACGAGCTCCAATGGTCACCTTGCAATCATCTATTATGGACAGACTAAAGATAGCTGCCGCTGCATTCTCTCTTGCTGCCATGGTTTTCCCTGATTCCAGAACATCTATTATGTTGTCAATAGCGCCAGCTGCCATTATTAAAATCTTATTGTTGTCAAAAATGGAAAGGTTGAGTAATGCAGTGACAGCATTTTCTTGAATTCTTGGATCATGGGAATTTAATAGTGTTACTAGAAATGGAATAGCTCCCGCCTCAGCAATTATCCTACGATTATCCATGCCAGTTTTTGCAAGTAACCGCAGCTCGTAAGCAGCTTGCCTTTGGATTTCTTGGGACCCCATCGCTAGTTTTCCCACCAAAAATTCAGCTGTCATTTTCACAGCATCTTCAGCAGATTTTGTGGCAGAAATGTGATCGATAGCATTCTCACATAACTTCCGCTTGCTGTTAGTTCTCTCCAAATCCGAGGAAGATGAAGATGCACTTTCTCCCAATGGGATATTGTTATCCTGGCACCATTGATGCACTAGACTCTTTAATGCGTAATTGGGTATGAGTGCCATATGAATTAGCCTTTGCCCACTCTTCGGACAAGTGTGATGCCCAGAATTGATCCACTGAGCTATTGAATTTCGATCATAAGTGTGCCCAGATGCTACAATAACGGGATCTTTCATCAAGTCCAGTGATATTGGGCAGCGAAATTCATCAGGAAAATTAGGAAGTATGGGTTGAGGAATCAAAGACTGATCATGAGACCTGTTTGATGCACAATGCTGTTTGATGTCTTCCCTGATCTTCTTATTTTCTTCACTTGTGAAGATCATTGATTTGGAGTAAGAAACCAAGGATATGAGGTGGTTTATATTGGAAACCACAATTAGTCCACCTGTACCTGCTTGCTTTCGTGCCTCTGCCTGTAGCTTGGAAATTTCTTCTTCATAATCCAGTGGATTTCTCAATCCAATGCTGGTTAGAACTTCTTTCAATTTTCCAATATCAATGAAGCCCTTGTTTTTGCTGTTCTTCTCATTGTTAGAGGTCATTATTTGCAGAAGATCTTTTCTTCTTTGAAGCTCTTTAGGGTCAACAAACAACTCTACTCTTTTTGCTTGCTTGTGAAGAAGTTCAACTTGCTCTCTTATATCTGTGGTTATATTTAGCAAGCTGAGAGGCAAAATATCAAGTGCCCTTCCCATTTCCTTCACTAGCACATAGAATTGATTGGAAACAAAATCCGTTTGCATAAGGTCCCAAAGAGAACTACCATCCTTGCACCCCTGGATCAAGGATTTGACTCTTCGAATCACAGAAAAGAGTTCGGTGAGACACAAAATTGAAGATGGAGGAAGTGGACAATTTGTTTCTTGAATTTCTTCAAACAGAGAATATAGAAGTTTAATCCTCCTTATCATGTTTGAAACATTTCTAACCTGTACAAAAGGAAGCTTTTCCATTGAAGAAACTTCATTGGATATATGAATCAAAGATTCCAGCAAAGTCCCCGTGGGGAAAAAACCCGAGGCGGCCGTGAAAGGAGGAAGAACCGCATCCATGTTTTCTCACTTTGTGATCCCGTTTCTCTGTATTGTTATTATCATTAGCCAAGCTTTGTTCAGAATTTAGATTACTTGAAGAAAACATTTTTTAATGGGAAATTAGATTCTATTTTACCGAAAAAATCATTGTAAAAGCTGCATGGACTTTTGACTCTTTCTATCTGTACCGTGAACATAAAAGACAATAGCAAAGGCGATAGAAAGAGAAGGAGAAATTCTGGATTGCTGCCACTTGGAGTAATTTCGGGGCTGATGGGTTCATTATATTCCCCGCCAGTTTTATATTCAAAATAAAATATTCAATGAACCTTTCAGACTTGGTATTTTCTCTCTTCCAGCAGCTTACAGGAAAAAAAACAAAAATTTAATATCTGCATTTAGTATGTCTTTAATAAGAGAAGGTTTATTTTCAAGCTGGCAACTTCATTTTTCCTCCATATACAGCAAGCATTGACAAATAACCTGACCATTTAATTTTGCCCTTCATGACCTTGAATCTAGAATAACCTTTGGTCAAATCAAATACTATTAGACGACATCATTAATCACAGTAATATTAAATCGCATTCTTTTTCCTTCTTAGTTTGTATATAAGCTTCTTTCAATAAAATGCTTCAAATCACGAGAAAATAGATCACATTTTTCTGGGTTTGATTTTGGTTTTGAAGATATTTTTCTGTGCTTTACCACACTGCTAATGAGTTCCTTCCTACCCTACATACTGATCTAAAAACATTCTTTCAATTTGACAAGTTAAGCATTTGTTTTTATGAATACTCTGTAAGTATTGACCTCAGCAGATCATTTAATTTCTTGGATTTGATATATAAAGACTATTCCTGAAATCTGAGTCTTTCCTAATCCTATCTCGCATCATCTTTGCAATCCATCTTATGATTTGCAGATGGTCAATGGTCTGGAATGGCTAACCCTCCATGCTCCTTCCTTTGACTTGGCTAAAATGAATTGGAAGTTTGTCGTTGGATCTTGTGCATCAAGTTATTT
Source organism: Trichilia minutiflora (assembly GCA_035590515.1). Lineage (NCBI taxonomy): Eukaryota > Viridiplantae > Streptophyta > Magnoliopsida > Sapindales > Meliaceae > Trichilia > Trichilia minutiflora. Next base: position 5,649,941 of record JAVXUL010000009.1, on the reverse strand, counting down.
TCCTACCGCTCTGGTTTTCTGTAGTTGGGCGTTATTCAATTGCATGTGCGCATTAGAATATAGGTCAATATATTCGGCTATAGCATATAAAAGACAAAACAAAGGAAACAATAGCATTGGCTAATAAAATATTTTACAAGCTTGATTCTTTGTTAGACGTTGCAGGTATTCCATATTTTATATATACACGACAAAGACCAAATCAATTGCCTTCTCAACTCTCTCTGTCCCTTAAATATAATATATTAAGATATGCTATATCTAATTTTTAGATTTTTTGGTTGAAATTGTAAATTTTTAAACATAACTTATAATTAAAAATTATAATTATAAAAAAAGAAAAATCTAAATGTTGGGTTACCCCTACTCTGCTGTGGGTAATTTCTATGGTAGCTAAATTCATGTTTGGCAGCTAAGCCTAAGCTGACCCAACAGCAGCCGGGGGCCCAAAACACTCAACTGCCCTGGAAATGTTTTATCTCATAAAGAGGAAGAATTCGTCTGAGCATGGAACACAAGTATATCATATAGTCAATTAAATATTATTAATTTTATAACGAGCAATACTATCACATAATTTTGCCTAACTAATTTACAATTCTAATTTTATTCATAAAATATTTTAAAGTCACGTTAGATGTGTAATTACATTTTCTGAAATAAGTAATGTTGCCTATAAATATAATTTACTTATCCAAAAAATATTTTTTTTGGTTACTTCTAATCATCAATATAACCTAATGTATATAACATGATTTTATTAAATAATATTGGTGTAAGAATTATCTATGAACTCTTCTCGCGATGAACGTAAAATGACTCATTTAGTGAGATATAAGAGTGATGTGATTACTGTCGGACAGTGATTTTTTCTACCAGAAGGCGGTTAAAAATGTGGTTATTTTGATAAAACTCCACTTCTTAAACCTGTAAAAAAGTAACACCTTTGAAGTAACGTCGAAAAGGATTTTCGACAGAAAAACTCTAATGTCTAAATAAAAAAAATATAGAAGAAGGTGATGTCGAATCCAGCGAACTAAAAATAGGGAAAGAAAACTAGAAATGACAGATATTTGTAATAAAAGGTAGAAATCACAAAAGATGTATCACTGGAGAAGAATGTATTTCTGACGAAATGGTGTTACCAAATTTCTCTAAAGTGCAAAGTGCCAAAACAATTTTTTGAAGATCCGAAAATGAAAGAGTCAAAAGTCCTCATGCCGTTGAAAAATAATGATTTATATAGTGTCCCCTTAATAATGACTTAACATCGGAGAATAGGAAGGATGTGATGTTTGACATAGGATAATATGTAGTCGAATTTCATTAATAATACTGACACATCTGCAGGTTTACAGGCCTGACACCGTCCCATTACCTGAAAATAGTCAGAGGATAAGATAGATGCATTTATGATAGGCGATTACCTCAATAGTGAGCCTACTGTTAGTAATCATTCCTATTTTTATAGGGGGGAGGGGGTACATGTCTACTGGTACCCTGGTCAGGGATTACCTATAAGATGGTTATGGAAGAAATCTTGGCCTGGAACGATTTTTTCGAGAAACTATCCTGATTCCTGAGATGATGAATGTTCGCAAACTCCAGCTGTCGGATATCTGAGACTTACTGTTGATGACTGTGAAGAACTTAAGAAGGAATTCCTGTCTTCTTAACACATGAGACGATAGAAATCTTGAGGTGAAGGATATCTGATACAATGATCTTTCTGGGACCAGGTTGTCTGGGGCAAAATTCAATTGGGATAATGAAATTCCTGAGCCGGAGAAAAATTATTTGGGATTATACTTGATCTCATGTTACATATCTTATGTACAGAGCATCTACGTATTATTTTTGTATTTTTTTAAAAATAAATAATATATATAAATCAAAGGATAATTACATTAAAACTACGTATACTTATTTTTTGTCTAATAATTTTTTAGGGAATTTCGTATGTTAATATTCTTTTAAGATATTTTTGTAAGAATTTATACTTGTTAAAAAGTAAGTGAAATTTAAAGATAACATGATATTAGAAAAGAATAGCTCAATGATGAACTATCCAATTATTTTCTCCACTTAAACAAATTGGAAATTATGGCAAGACTTGAAAGACACAAAATCTTATTTTATTTTAATTTAATTGACATGACAATACAAACATAAGAGACCGAGGACCCTTGGTCAGGTCTAGCACATGCTGTGGCTAGCATTTGTGATGTTTACAGTGGATTCACAAAAGAAAAAGGAAAAAGAAAAAAGCACTTTTAAGTACTTCATGACCCAGTTTCTAGACCAGACCACTAGATGATTGGGTTTCAAGAAAATCTTCTTCTATTTTGGTACTCAAACGTGTATTATCTCGTTGTAATTTCAACCGATAAAACTGAAAATCATATTCATCCATCACCTTTCCAACATCGAAACCAAGTTGTATGTATCAAAATCTATGTTTGATTTCATATGATACACTACAAATATTTAAATTTTTTCGATAAAATCTATTTAACTAGTTTTTTTTTTTTTTAAATAATCAAAATTTAATCTGGTTTGTTATAAACATTAATAAATGTGAAGAGCGAAGACAATAATTATAGGTCCAATTTGGCCCCTGCAAATCCAATGTGGACACGTGCAGCTAGCTTTATTCAGAGTGTATAATTGTGTTGTGTTGAACGAACAACAAAGTAAGGCTTTATGTCCAGCACGATTCACGCAACAAATCCATTAGGGGAAAAGAATTCATCCAAATTGGAACTCTTATGTCTTATCAATTCGAATCATACTACTCGGGCACAGACCGTATTCTCTCCTCCGTCTAGAAAACCACACGCACAAAGTCACAAACACACCAACTCGTTCGAAGCGCGTGTATCAAAACGTCCATCAAAATTGTGGGTCTACCGATATTTGTCATTTGTGATCGGATCTCTTGCCGACACGTGTGGTTTTTTTTTTTTAAATTGATCTTTGTTTGTTCTGGAAAAACGACAGGCATTATTAAACAAGTGGGAGCAGTGGCTTGCGTCAGTATCAACTCATCGCCATTTTTCACTCCCTACCACAAATTCTCCGATCACAGGGTTCATTTGGACCTTATCCTAATGTAATAGTAAGTGAAGAAAAAAAAGTTAATTACTTAAAAGGACAAAAAAAATCTCATTTTAATAACATTATTAAAATTTAATTATTTCCAAATTCTTTTTCAAATATAATTTTTTAATTTTACCTAAAAATGATAAAATATACTAACTTCAAAATAAATCATATTTATATTTATATGTAAAAAATATATATAAATATTAATTAGTTCAATCTATAAAAAAATTTTAAGAATATATAGAGAGAGATATGATATGTTGGGAAAATTTTTGAACTGATTACACGGATCAAAATCTATTGAAAAGGGTTCAAAATTTATGTAAAACTTAGCCTCCAAGCAACAAACCGTGATCTATCAAAAAACTTTTCATTGATTTTGAGATTTTATTTATTATCATTGCATTATTAAAGATTCCAAACTTTTTGAGGGTTAATTATTTTTTTTTAATAGAAAATTAATTTTTTTTATCATATTTTCTTGTTTCAGATCAATTTAATGTGAAAACAATCTAATACTTAAAGTTCTGAGGTAAAACGAGTTCTTGCATGAACACCATGTTTTATGCCTGAACTTGGTCATACAATAGATTACTAAATATACATATAATCTAAATACTTTCACTTCTTCTACTCATTAAATGATTGTTATTACTTGTGTCGGTAATTTTGCAAGTAATGGCAATTTCAAAATTTCAAATAGCCCTATTTTCTACAAATGGCCCCTAACCAATAAATTGTGGCTAACCAATTTGATTGAATGACAAAAAGGACATCAATCAATTTCAACCTCCAGAGCAGAGCAGTAGATAACATTGGCACGTTCTACAGTTCTCAGTGTAATCATATTTCGTTTTCAGGATTCATGAATGCTTAAACCTCGTCGTAATATTTTTCACTTTTATTAGTAGAAAAAATGATTTCATCCATTTAAATTATCAATAAAATTATTGGATTCGAAACTTTATGTTATTAAATAAAAATTATAAAATAATGGGTAGTAAACAAAATGAAAATAATATTTGAAATTAAAATAGTGATTAAAAAAATTTATTTCAAATTTATTTATTTTCATTTTTCACCGCATAATATATCCACAGTCAAAGTTTGCAGTTGTAGAATGACAGCCTTGCCACAATAAAAATATTGGGAGAAGTGGACATTGTACTATCAATTCTAGCAGAAAACTAAAAACTAAATTCGCTCTTAAATTCTGTCAACTGAAAGTCTGAAATAATATTAAGGGGAATGGTAAATGCCCTTATGTTTTGCAGAAAAGTCATATATCTTTTATGGGGTATGTGACAAAATCACAGTCATTCATTACATAAAATAAATGATTGTAATTTTGTCACATACCCCATAAGAGGGTATGTGATTTTTCTATAAACCATAGGGAAAATCTGTCATTCCCCCCATAATATTAAAGAAGAGACAATTTTGAATCTAAATCATAAATGAGAATGATTTTTAACCCGCAAGAATTTTAAATTTAAAATTATTATCTCATATTTAATTATTATAATTATAATTTTTTATATTAAAAAAAATTATTCACTTAATTCAAAATAAATATTTACCGATCGTTTTATTTAAAAGAAAAGTTTAAGTAAAATTTATTATTTAATTTTTTAAATATTTTAATAAATTTTTTTTGATAATTTAAATTAAAAAAAATATATTATTAAAATTTTATCATCAAACTATCGTGAGAATTATAATCATAATTAATTATTTAATTAAATTAATTTTATTATAATATATTAATTAAGTTAATTGATGATTTGAAAAATTAATTGTTTTGAGAGAGAAAAAAATGATTATTTAAACTAAATGCATAGATATTTTTTCATCAAAATTTACATCTTCAGACTCTCAATCTTAGCGTTGAGGGTTATTTTCATTGATTGATTCGTAGGCACGCAACATGCACAAATGTATTTCACTGAAAATTACACATCAGACAATGGGGTCATGCACCAATAAATTTATAGTCAAATTATTGGGATTCAATATGAAGGGTCCTTCTTGATCTTTATAGTTTTGTCCATGGCTGGTTACTTTTTCTAGTGAAATTTCTTCACAATATATATATATTCAATTATTATTATTATTATGAGAAATTCTTTCCGAAGAAAAAGGAATTTTACAAAGTAAGCCCAAATAATAAAAATAAAGAAAGGAATAATTTTATTTCATTTCCTAATGTTTGCAAAATTACCCAAACATTCGTAACAATGTTTGCAAACTTTATTTCAGGCAGCTATCGAACCCGCAACCTTAGCTTTGTTAGCACAACTATCAAATCAGCTCACCTAATAGGTTAATGTACAGACACGAAACAATAATTGCCTGAAGTAAAGAATAAATGATATATTTAAGATATTTTCTACCATCACGTGTAAGCTTAACCACTTGTCTATTTAAATTAAAGATGGGATGAATTGGATACGAAATGAAGTCATGAGGAGATATGAACAACGTTCAAGCTCATCTTGTGCAGCCTGCAAATTCTTGAAAAGAAAATGCATTCCCAATTGTCTATTTGCACCTTATTTCCGCTCTGATGAACCAAAGAAATTTGCCGAAGTGCATAAGGTGTTTGGAGCGAGTAATGTGAGCAAGATCCTGAACGAAGTGCCGGAAGAGCAACGCGAGGACACGGTGAATTCTCTGGCGTATGAAGCGGAAGCAAGGCTTAGAGATCCTGTTTACGGTTGCATAGGCGCCATCGCTTTACTGCAAAGAAAAATGTTTGAGCTTCAACAAGATTTGGCTGTTGCAAGAGCACGGCTAGCTGGATATACTGCAGCAAATTCTTGTACCATACAGAATGAGCATCATGTTGTCTTGTTGCCTAGTTTCAGTGGTGGTGTTGTCGGTGATGAATTGATTGAAAGTTCCAGCCACAATTCATCGGAATTCAACACTTATGATTTTAGCCAAATTCCATATATACAGTGATACAATTTGTTTCCCCCTTCTCTTGTTGATAATAACTTGAAAAACTTGTCTTCCATCTATGTTTCCCATCAAGTTTTCAAGTTTGCAGGATTATAAACCTTTTTCTAATTCTGTACGCTGTTTATTTTAGGAAACAACACAAGTATCACAATTGTTAAGTGTTTAACCCATCCAGCAACACAAGCTGCTGTTCCACAGATTTGCCAGATTCCTCTAAAACATGAATCATGATGAAGTGTACGTGTATTTCCCCCTGTTGATTTCTTGCATTATTGCAATATTCCCTTTCAATCGGTGAAGTGACAGAATCCGTAAAACTGTAAAAGCAATCTGAACAGACGGCCTTTTAAGAAATTTCGGGTGGGAGAGGAAGCTGGGTATATAGAAAGAAGGAGAAAAAGACTTTAATGTTTATTTGATTGTCATTGATCATCATCTGACAAAATGCCCAAGGAGCCAGACGAATCAGATAGGAGTAGGTCAGTACGAAATCAAATAATTTAATTCTGTCGACATGCAAAGATGAAAGCCCACCGAAGGCGAATAGTAAGATATAGGGATATTCCAACCCCCACCGATGGCCAGGAACTTGTAGCAAGGCGAATCCTAAGATTTGTTGAGATTCAAAGAGGGGTGTAATGTATCGTATCGTGCTACAGTACACTTATTTTCTAACCCTTTTATTATAACTTTCCATTTCTTCAAATGTAAAATAACTTGAAAAATATAATAAGAAAGTTAACTGGTGTATAACTTAATCTTTAATAGCTACAACGAAAAAATGGACAAAATTATGACACATCGTAAATAAATCAATATGTACTAAATCTCTTGACTCTACTCATAATTTTCAAACACCACTAATAGTGGGTCGAAATCGGAATCATTCCCTCCAATCTTGATTAACATTGTAATCAATATGAAATCCCAGATTCAAAGTTGGAATTCCTCTTTAACTCAATTGGATATCCGGGCTGAAGCCTCCACATAGAGTTTGATTACATACTTTGAAAAAGAGAAACTGGGAAATTTAAGAATGTAATAAGGGAATATAATACAGCAAGTCAGCAAATAGTATATTGATTAGGAAATACAAAGTACCAGAAATCTGTACTGAAAGGCCTATTTATGCACATGCACGGTATATACATAAATACAACAAAAGCATAACAACTTCAAAAGCTTTAAACTTCAATCGGCCGATGTTAGATATGGGAATCCACAGAGGAATTTTACAGGACAGATTGTGCCATCTTCTTGAGAAACATAGCGTTCATGGAATCTCAGTTCTGACTTTTCTTCCCTGTTTAGGTACAAAAGTTTCATGAAATACCATCAGACATAATCGAGTTATAGTCTAAAGTTCAGGGAAGTTATGCAGCGTGAAAAAACCTATCACTAAGCTTAAGCAGCGGTTGCAGATCTAATATAGCAAAACCAAATGCAATAGATAACAGAAACAACAAAGTAGTACGAACGTTGGTACATCATTAACTTTTGACTGTGCATTTGAGCGAGGGAGACTTTAGCAGCATTTTATTATTCTATGCTTCCTTCATCTACTCAAATCAGGCAGACATGTTTCAATGTCGTATATAGATTGCTCAAAAGTTGTGTTTTCATATTGGAGGCTGGAGTAATCTGACTTATTCAAGTACAATAGAATTTCAAGACAAACAAATACAGTATTAGGATCTCGCAGGCAAATGAAATTGATCTTGCTCTAGTCTGCTTGGTATCCTTTTCAAATTAATCACCAAAATTTATAATGGAAAAGCAAATATTACATTTTGAATGCATCCATTCAACAGTTTCCAGTGTTTCAGCTAACCAAAACAAGCACCAAGCAGGTAGAGATTGCCAACCCAAAACTAACTGCTTGGCTGCATCCAAACCCAAATTCAATTTAAAAAAGATATAATTCAGTAATTCAGCGAAGTCGTTAAGACCTATTTGCTCATCTAATTTACCAGTTAGCTCCGCCTGGGTCAACCTGAGGTAAACTCTCACACCCAGATAAGCTCAGGTTCACTTCCCTTACACCACTAATTGTTATACAAATCTATGAAGCCAGCAATATTCAGCAATTCAATAAATTCAACCACACAAATTACAACTTCACATCAATATGGATTCGGATTATCGCCCTTAAATGTTTCCAGTCCCTGTAAAAACATCTGCTTCTACTTCACCGAGTTGGTGACCATGTAAAAATTAAAAACTAATCTCAGCCACACATGAAACAAGAATCCAATCATCTAAATACCAGGACATCCATAAATTCAAAACTTGGATTTTACTTTATCTCCAACCCCAGTGCTTTTTTTTCTATCGCCCCCCACGACTTAATATAAACAGCAAGACCAAAACACAACAGGGCAACGACCCATACACATTTCCTAAACTATCACAACCCATGCTTTTACGAAATTCATAAAATGCACCGTAATTAACTCCAAATATGCAAACACCTTCAGTTAAAAATCAAAGATCCTAAAGCCTAATAGACCCACAAGTATACAAAACCAGCAAATTGCTCAACAATTCAGTTCTACTACATCTCTCAAACGAGAACATTTTCAGAGAATTCACCTGAGCAAGCAGGTCGATTTTTTCGCTTCAATTTTTGGATCTCCAATTGAGCCACCACGAACATATTCAATCTTTCACACTCAACATCTTTTATAAACTCCATTCTCTCCTTCTCTAATTCCATCATGTGCTTCTGCTTTTCGCTCTCAATTCTTTCATAAATTTCCCCAAATTTCAATATTGCCCTAGCCAATTCCCTACATGCAGCCCCATCCGATACGTCCTCCATCCGATGCACTTTTTTCACCACCATCTCATCATCGTCATCATTACCGTCACCCTCATCGTCCGACGATAAATTATTATTTTTCGAAGGCATTGACCTTTCAATAAAACTCGGGTTCGGTTTTGATTTAACTCTTAAAGTGACGGTCGTTATTTTTTTGTCGGTGACGGCATCAGCTCCAATGAGAGAATCGAGACGGAAATAGAACGGCCATTTTGACGGAGGCGGTTTAGATTTCTCGACCTTGTACTTCTTCTTCAACGTGTCGATCCTGTTCTTGCACTGGATGTCCGTTTTCTTAGGCTTAGCACCGTTTTCACGGGAATTGACCAACTCGGCCACTTCTTTCCAGTCCTTCTGACGGAGATGCCCTCGGTTGAGTCTAACGTAACGGTCTCCCCACGCCTCGATCAGCGTTTCCGTCGCTCCTTCCGACCAACAGTCTTCGCGGCCTCCGGTTGCAGCGTGAGTACTACGGATGTGGTGCGACCCCCGAGGTTCCATTTTCTAAGGTGCGCCGTTGGTAGATTGGGAGTAGGTTAAAGGCGTAGAGAAAATCAAGAAGGGAGTGAAGGAAGCACGTAGTGGAAAGTGAAAGTGGTAGAAGAAATGGCCGTGCATTGTGATCGCCGGTGACGTCAGCAACCATAACGGGGTTGGACAGAATGAAATTAAGCAACTTCCTGGGACTATTTTCTTTCCTTGGCTTGGCTGTCACAGTTAATGTAAATTTACTGCGAAAAATATAATTCTTTTCGAATGGATAAACCGAAATAAGGAAAAAAAAAAAAAAGAGGTGCTCGGACATTTACAAACTTTTTGTTTCTGTTTTTTGAATTTTGTTAACAAGTGTAATAAAAAAAATTTATATATTTTTATTTCTAATAATTTATAAATTTTAATATATTAAAAAATATAAATCTAATTAGCAAAATTCTTATTTTTTCAATGAAATCTTCCAAAAAAGTTTAACAACTAATGGCAAACACTTATTAAAAATATTAATGGATTTTGAAATTATTATTTTTAACAAACTAATTATTATTATTATTATTATTATTATTATTATTATTTTACTACAGTTACATTAAATGTAACTGCATTTTGTAACCATAATAATATTATTGCATCAAAATCTTAATTTAAAGATACTATTATTGATTGGATATTATTAATATGAATCAGGAAGTTCATTATGGCAAGTGAGATTAAAAAAGCAATTGGACATTAAAAAAAAATCTTTTAATAAATATTATTCATCCAAATGGCATTATCTGTCTATCTGTTGTCTTCACTCGTAACGTTGATTTGATAATAAGCCGTTAATTTATGGCCCATTTTTAGACCCCTTCTATTCATTTCTGTCAAAATAAACTTTGCGTGATCAAACCTTCCCAAGCCAATAAGCTTACTGGCCAGTACCCCAAAAAGTTCCGTGTCCAATTTTATATCCCTTCCTCCACAAACCATCACGAACTTCACCACCTGCTTATAATAGCCCAGCTTCAACAAAACATTATTAACGTGCGCAAATGTAGAATACAGCCCCGACTGTCCATCATCCACCATCCTTCTCAGCAACACAAAAGCTTCTTCCACCTTCCCCACTTTGCAAGCGCCTAGCACCAGCGCGTCGTACGTACGCGCATCCGCAACCAATCCGTTCTCCTCGATCTTTTTTACAACATCACTCGCAGCCGTCAGATTTCCTTTAAAGCAATATGCAGTCAACAGGTAATTATACGCCGTTATATCAGGCGAGACTTTAAGTTGTTTCATCAACTCTATCAACCGCCATGCGTCCTCCACCTTCTTTTCCCTAGCCAACACGCTCAATATCGGGTGAAAACTACACGCGTTTAAACCGAACTCTCCCTCTGCCATGATATCCACCACGCGTAGCGCCTCATCGATCTTTCTCAATTTACAGAGACGAGCAATGAGCGAATCGAACGCGCTTTTCCTAGCATATCCCTTGTTAATACAAGCTAGGGTTTTGTAAAGATCATCGAGAATCGATAAGGAATTCTCAGTGTTGGTGATGAACTTGAACGTGTTGACAGTGTTGAAACAACCGTCTCGCCTGCGCTTGTTGAATAGGTCGCGCACAGTTTCTAGGTCTCGTTCGCTGCCTGCGGCATGGATGAGATCGTCATAGTAAGCGCTGGTGGGTTTGTCCATAAAAGCATTTGCGGTGGTGAAAAAGCGAGTCGTGAGGATCGATTGAGGAACAAGAGATTTATTGGGAAGTTTCCGGAGAAGTAACATTTGGTTTAGGGGTTAACAGGATGTCGAGATAGGACCGAGAAACAATAGGTTCAGGCGATTAGGGTTTATCACATTGGGAGTGAACCTAAATGCATCCTCTCTATTCAAGACATTCTCACTTTGAAGAACCCGTAATAGGGTGTGTCTGGAATCACTACATATATGAAGCCCAATTTAACTGGGCTGGACTGTATTTCCTTCGGCTGGTCAATTATGATTCTGGTCATCTGGTTTTATTGTCTTGTTTGTCTAAAGTTGTAATCGATAACATTTTCTTCATTTGCTTGATAGATTATTATGGGATTTTTCAATCAATTTCGATGATAGACTTCTAAGAATAATGAATTGAGTCCCTAGAATTTACAAATGAATATTTTGAGAAGAAGGGTCTCGGTCCATGATCATTATGATTTAGACAGGGAAAATTGAAGTGGAATGTGGCATGGTTGGTAGGGGCAAATTTTATAAACACAGATTCCCAGAAATCAAATTGTTTATAGGACTAAAATCGAGTCGGGCCTCTTCTGTTTTTTTTTTTTAATTAATGTTCGATCAGGTTAAAATTACATCTAAATTTTTTTGTTCCTTATTTAAATAGAAGATTGATTTTTTGATCTTCCGTTTAAATAGAATGGGTATTCAATTTAAATTAAATATTAATTTCATAAGTAAATTTTTTTTAAAAATATATTATAATTCTTATAATTTAACTTTGATAATTTAAAAAAAATTTAAATTTTATATTTTAATTTAAAATTTTTAAAATTATCAAAATAATTTTAAAAATATAAATAACCATAAAAAATAAAAAAATATTTAAATCTAAATAATAAAAAATTAAATTTTTAAATAATTAAACAATAAAATTATCTTTGTAAATATTAATAATTTATAAGTTAAATAATTAATAGATTTTTTAATTTTAAATAACCAAATAAGAAAAAATATATATATGTATGACAATTAAATATCTCTTCATAATATAATTATATAAATAAATAAAATTAAAATCTAATTTAAATAATAACAAATTAAACATCTCCTCAAAAAAATAAAATTATCATTATTAATATAAATTAATTCAAAATCAAATAATAAAAAAAACTCCAAAGTTTCTAGTAAACATAATATAAATATTTAATTATAGTTATTATAATTTTTTTTTAAATCAAGTAAAAATTATCTATACTAAATATTTTATTAATATTTAAATAATAATTTTTATTATTTATAAATTTATTAACAAAATATATATTAATATATTTTTTCTAAAATTATTATTTATTATTTTTATCATAATATTTAATAAAAAGACACATAATTAGATAAAAATTAAAATGAAATTATTATATTTTTACTTTTAATTTAATAAAAATTATCTAAAAATATTTATATTGATTCCTTAATAATGATTAAAAAAACTATATCGCTTTTATTTAAAGAATTGATTTATTATCATAAATATATAAAATTATTTTTAATATTTATATAGTTTAATTAGTAGCATATTATATAATAGCATGAAAATCAATTTTTCTTACTTAAAAAGGTTAGAATTATATTAAATAAGAATAAAGAAATTATTAAGGTGTGAATATAAATGTAGCTGTGTGTCACCGGATCCTCGTCGGAGAAAGTTGATGGTCAGATCCTTAGATCTAGGGCTTCACCTCCAAGTCTCTGCAAGACAATAATACCTTCGGAATCATGCCAGAAGGTTCCTGATAGAAAAAATCTGATGTCCAAGTCAAAATGGTGAAGAAAAATCTGGTAAATTTGGGCAATTAAATCGGAATTAAATGTGAGAAATAAGGTCCCTTTACCAAGTGTGAAGAAGAAGAAGGCAGAGGAAAGTACCAAAGAAGAGTTTAAGAAGAATGCCAAAAAGAATTCTTTTCTTCGTTGGAGAACCCCCCCTTTTATAGTGCCTTGATGATGGTGATTAGGTATCGGAGAATGGGAATGATGGGATTCTTGTATTTTTGGGCAGTGTGTGGCCGCATTCCATCAATGTTTCAGTTGATATTTCTATAAATCCTAGATCTGCTACTGTCACATTATCTGAAAATAGATGGAGGATGGGATATGCAACTCTTAGGATAGGATATCTACTCCCATCATAGGGCCTCCTATGTCAGTAATCATTCCCATTTTTGATAATGTGGGCACGTGACTGGAGGTTTTCTGATTGGGGTTGCATGCACGCTGGTGAGTAGGAAATGTTTTCCTTAGGAGACTATTGTGGTTGTAAGGCTGATCCTATACTTTCTGAGGGACGGATGGGTCTATTATTGGGACGGACATGAATTTCATGAGG
>JAVXUL010000009.1:5606335-5620003 GCA_035590515.1 Trichilia minutiflora | reverse complement strand
ATGATCAAATTTTTCGTGCCATTGTTTTGGAGCTTGTTTAAGTCCATATAATGACTTAACAAGTTTACAAACTTTGTATTCTTGACCTTTGACCACAAATCCCTCTAGTTATTCCATATAAATTTCTTCATCAAGTTCTCCATTTAAAAATACCGTCTTTATATCTATTTGATATATTTCTATTTTATATAAGGCAGTAATTGCAATTAACACCCTTATAAATGTTATTCTTGAAACTGGAGAATAAGTATCAAACGTGCTTTGATATGTATATATATGTGGATATTGGCCAAAGTGGGTGGATGATGTGGAAGCTCCAACAAAGCTCATCCCACTTTGTTAGCCAATCAAACCTAATTACAAAAAAACTATATATAAACTATTAAGAATTGAATTTTCTTTCTCACGGGAGACTTAAAGTTTTTCATTCAAACACTCAAATACCAACACATTATACATACCTGAGTCTCCTCTATCGTGTGCATGTCCTCAACTATCTCGCATAGTTCGTCGACCCATACCCCAGCTTACTGTAATGTTATTTGCTTCTTTTTCAGAATCAATATAGAAATATAGTCTATGGATAATATACAATAATTGAATAAATCTCAAACATTGTATGCACCTCCGTTTGACCAACCATATGTACGTCCTTATGCACTCGTGCCTCAGTGTATTGTCATTGTTAATTACAAATTTTGTAAGATACAATTACAATAATGCAATAGATTCACAATAGAAAATAATGAAACAACTATCAAACATTGTACATACCTCAGTAATAGTCTCAACTTATATAACATATATCTACCGAAGATCGTCCTGTGTAGTTCGGATCTCCCACCATATATTCAAATAATCAACACTATAACTTATTGAAGGAAGTATAGGTGGAGATGGAACAGAATGGTACGATAGGGGAGGTAGAGATGGATTAGAATGAACTGGTGGAGGAGATGGTGGAAAATATATTGGTAAATCGGTAGAGCCATAGAGGTGGAGATGGTGGAGGAGGTGGAGGTGGTAGAGCTGGCGGAAAATGAACACGCGGAAGATGGAGGAGGCTGAGGACTATAAATTGGTGTTGAAGGTGGGATGGGAGACGGCGACAAGACCTCTGTCACATCAAAATAGAACGTGATAACTGATAGATGTGAGGATTTGACAAGAGAATCTCTTGTTTTATCACTCATAAAAATTAAAATAATCCTATTAAAAATTTATAAAATTTCTTAAAATTCTACCAATTAAATCGACTACAACCTAGTAATTTAATTTCATCGGGGGAATTTCAAATTCCCCCCTAATTCCCCCTCACGTTTGGGGGAAATCCAATCACCCCTCTAAAAAATTAAAATAAATTTAGATCATCGATTTTCTTATTTGCACGGTTAAGATTTAATTTTTATTTCCTAAAAAGAGTGATTGAATTTTCCCAAAACGTGAAGGAGAATTTGAAATTCCCCCTAATTTCATCCGTAAGCATTCGAATTGTCCCATAAATTTATAGCCAAATGAATCCGCTGCTTTTACCAGAGAAGTTCCCCGTTTACAGAATTACAGTTCTGTCTATGCGTCCCAGGTCACTTGAAGCCTAATCCTTCAATTACAAAGTGCTTCCTCGCTTTCGCATTTCCTACCTTATCAACGAAGTTACGTCTTTGTGAAGAAACCCAAAAACAATAGACGGCAACCAAACAGAGATGTAGAAGCATCTTGGCGTCCTAGTCTGTAGAAGCTACCCAGCAATCCACACAAACCACCACAGAAAAAGTAGAATGGATAATCAAATCAAGAACAGCACAAAAAATAATGACAGACCACTCCAAGAAAATATAACAGCAACAAGAAAATAAAATGAACTCCAGAAAATGAAAAACAAGAATGCAGAGTTTATTCAAGAGTGTTTCCCGAGAAGAATGATGAATTACAAAGCCAATCACATGAATTAATACCCCTCTTGCCAAGTCAGCAAGATTAAGATCAAGAACAAAGAAAAGGCAACTCAAGAAATTGGCTCTTGAGTCTTTAACCGAAAACAGAATTTTAAAACACCAGCTAATTATCCTTCTGCCCTTCACTCATTTCTTTCATTCTTTAGCTAATTCACTAGGCTTCCTAAAATTCTCCTACTCACCTGCACACACTCATGTTTAATTGAAGATCACACTTCAACATAGTCTTGAGGCAGGATCTTCACCAAACCTTATGAGATAAATATATACTTATAAAATTATTAGGGAAAATATTCTCACCCTTTATAAAAGAAATTTTTTTAGTTAATATAGTATCAATGATAATGGCAAAATTGGAGACACTGCATAGTCTTACCGTAAAATATGTTTATTGGACTGATGTACATCAATAACCAGAAATATATTTATGCATGTACTCTAGATAAAATCAATCAGTTGTTCTAACATTTTTTTTTTGAATAAGTCGAATTAGTTTAGTCCAATTTTGTATAAATAAAAAGTTAAAATATCAATTATTCTTCAAACTAAATTTAAAGAGAAATATCTTTTTAATTTGTGAATGGAGTAGGACGCAATGAAAAATATAAAGGAAAAGTAAATAAAAAAATAATACGCTAACATAATTTTATATAATTTTTTTCTTGAATTGGATGGCACATTAGACACATATATGTTGTTTTTCATTAAAAAGAAAAATCTCTTTTGGTAATGCATGATGAAATAAAAATAATACATGAATTATTTGTAAAATTTTCAAAAGAAAATTATTTGTATACAATAATTTTATAATTTAATTAATTTATAAATTTAACAGTTAAATATTTCACATTCTTATGACAAGTAAAATGAAGATCACATTGTTCAAACTATTACCCGGCAAACCTTAATCAAAAACTTGATCAACAGTAGGTAAATTGGGATTATGCTCTGCTAGCAAGGATAAGAATGGTTCATATTTTTCTAAAGGGAAAGACTTGATTTGCAGTGCTATTTTCCATTTTTAGGCACAAGTCTAAAGAATTTACCCAAAGCCTTGAAAATTATATCATGCAATAAAGTAAATAAATAAATAAATAATTCCAAATTCCAAAACCAAGCTGCTCAAGTTCAGTCTTCATCAGTCTGCAGTTTTCTTCGCTGCGCAGCAATCCCTCCTCTTTCTCATTATATGTGTACATTCAATAGGTCACCGCCCTTGTCCACCATTAACAAACACGACACTAAAAATTAACCCACACACAGAACAATCTTCTTCTATTTCGAACTGAGTAAGCAATCAAACAACATCAATAAACGAGGCCAGTCTCCATTTTTCTCTCACTTGAATTCTTAAAAGTATACACAAAGTCTTAAAAATGGACGACTCAGGCCTCAAGGCTCCTCACCTTCCCCAAGAAATCACCACTGTCGCCACCACAAATGACACAAAAAGCACTGATAGCACCAATACTACAACCAGTGACGACAACTGCATCAACAGGTCAAACAGTACTAGTAGTAATGGCAAGAAGTGCAAAGGTAAAGGTGGACCTGATAACGGAAAGTATAGATGTCGAGGAGTGAGGCAAAGAAGCTGGGGAAAATGGGTTGCTGAGATCCGAGAGCCGAGAAAACGAACGCGGAGGTGGCTTGGAACTTTTGCTACGGCGGAGGACGCGGCGCTTGCGTATGACCGCGCCGCTATCATTCTATATGGTTCTAAGGCTCAACTCAATCTCCACCCTTGGAGCTCTTCATCGTCTCAGTCTTCTTCCTCGCGTGGTGGGTCTTCTTCTTCTTCTTCTCAGCAAAACCTGCGGCCTTTGCTACCTCGGCCGTCAGGGTTTGGTTTCACGTTCTCCGGATCAACTCCGTTAGTTAATTCGACTTCAATGATGGCCGAGCCGCCTTCTTCATCTGGGCTTGTGCCGTACGGGGTTTATCCGAATGTTTGTAGTGTTGGTTCCTCTGTGTCATGCCCTAACATAGTACAAAATCATCAACAAATGGTGCAACAGTACGAGATTCGGCATCATAATCAACTATCTGATGGGATGAATAATGTTAACTATGTCGATTCGGTCCTGACATCGTCGTCTTATGCAAACCCTAACCATCATCAACAGTACGATCAAAATTGTTTGTACCACGATACCAACTCAATTGTCGGTTCTATGGGTTCAACTTCCTCTCTGTCTACTCAGCCCTTACGCGCACCACCGGTAATGGATCCGAATATCTTAGTCGGACCAGGATCACCGTCCGTTTGGCCACTGATAAACGATGAGGATTATCCATCAACTTGTCTTTGGGACAATACTGATCCTTTCTTGTTTGATCCTTTCTTTCCAACATAATTGTTTGTGACGGGCTTGCATGCAAGTTCTGGAGGTATTCTATATATGTTGATTGTGGAAATCTAGAATAAGTTATAGATCTACTTTCTACTGCGTTCAAGGAGAAAGTTTGCTAGCTTCAAGGGTAACTACGCACAATTGTTGGGATCATCTCATTGAATTGAACTCTTTAAGACAAAAATCAAGGCAATCACAGAAATGAAGTTCAAGCTAAGACGAAGAACAGGAGGAAAGAGAGGTTCTTTTACAAATTATTACAAGATAATTACTAAATCTACATGTAGCGGGTTATAATACAATTGATGAGCTTTTATTGTTGCATGTTCTTTTAAATGTATTCGCATAAGTTGAGAAGCGATTTGAAAAGTGAAACATGTATTTCACTGGTATTTGATGATGGGGTGTAAGGGTTTACCGCCCCTATACTTGCATGTTGTTCGTGACGAAAGAAATTCTTTTTGTCGATCTATTGTAAGGAAAATAATCCCTTTATTATCTTCGTGACAAGAAATATGTGCACCTCTTTTTTCACCCTTAGCTGCGGTTAGCTATATATTAGTGTTGATTTCCATCGTTTTGCTTTGCTATGCTTGTTGAGGAAATGCATCAAACGGTAAATAAACTATACTATTATATCACAATTCACAGATGAAGTTGAAAATTTTCTAACATTATCTTCTGTAAAAGGGAGTCTTAGAATACAATGTGTTTTGATCTGGTTTCGATCATGCAATAAATTCATACTAGTTTCCATTGTGTTAGGAATGGGGGAAGCATTGTGGATATTTGCGGGCCTTAATTTTTGCATATTTTTCTACTTTTGGTGTGAAAGCTTTCCTGTGCTTTTGAAAATACTACAGGGAAAATTTTTAATTCATAGATGATTAGATGCTATGTGTCATATATTGAGAAATTTTTAAGTGTGTTTTTATGAGTAAAGAGCACGGACTAGATGATTAAATATTTAGACCTGGTGCACACTTGCTGGAGTACGAAGGCAGGCTGAGGACCTGAAGAGATCGGAATTTGGAGTGGATCTTAATATGATTGAAGTTCCAAATTGGCAGCGAATGTAATTGCGCAAGGTTCTGGAGATACAGCCATTTTTGGTTTATTGCTTTTATGACTTGAATCCAACATTTAAAGAACAGTATTTTAGAAATATATATTGTATTCCCCATGTTGATGATATATTTTTTAAAATAGGTTGTGTATGCGTTGTGGGAGTCTAATAATTTCGTTTCACAGTTGTATTCACACATATGTATGTCACATGCAAGTTACAGTGGTTGTGCTGATTTTTTAGCCCGCAGAAAATCTTTACGAACTGGAAATTAAAACTCATTTATTTAAATTATGTGATTTGAAATCAAGTTTCTTGCAAGATTGCTCATTTTCTTCTGAACAGCTTGAGTTCTCTTATGTGTTCATGACTATTTCTGTTTCTCCTCTAGTTTCATGTATTTGGATTGTTGGTTGAATTGTACCATCTCCTAATCGCAAACCGGTGAAGCTACTATCGTTTTTAATTGCTTTTTATCTGTACCACAATTTCCGATCTTTCAGGTAGTAGGAATCGTTTTCACATCGTCCATTGCACTTCTTTTGAATTTACTGTTAAACTACCCAGTGGAACTCAATCATTCAATTTCCTTCTACTTGAAAGATAAGAGCTATGGACAGACAGATAGCGGATCGCCACACAGCCAATTTCTGCTACCGGTCCACGGTCCATGTTCTATCTGCAATTACGTTGTCTGTCTGTTAAATTGCTTTCGATCACACTTCTCATAAAGACACAAATATTGATATGTTTATGTGTTCGGAATCTTAACATAGTGTATCAAACCAAGAAAGATAGCCATAACAACAAGTGAAACTTACAACACAAAGAGTGAGGGAACCCAGGATAAAATATTGTGAAAGAAGAAAAAGATGTTGAACAAAATAGATTAATGGAAAAGATGAGCAAGAGATTAGATCAAAGGGATATGAGACCTGTAGTTGAGCTAGTCGAGATCTTATAAACAGTGATCCTAGATGAAATCTCCCGTAAGAGGTTGGTGAAAGTTGGTTCGCACTTATCTGCGAGGAAAAAGGAGAGGCTCAGTTGATACTTAAGACAACACATGCATGTATTCGCCTGAAGTCATGATAAAATGTTGGGCATTGTTCCAGGAGTATTTCTCACCAGCTCGTGATGAATCCAATTTTTAAATTTGTAAAACAAAAGAGACAAGTATTCAATCAAGAAAGAAAGAAGGCAATTTGTTTGGAGGTAGACAAGCTGCTGAAAGTTGGATTCATAAAAGAAGTATTTTATTTAGATTAGGTCGCTAATATAGTTATAGTGAAGAAGGTTAGTGGTAAACAAAGGATGTGTGTGATTTAATGGACTTAAATAAAGTGTGTGCCCAAGAAATAGTTTCTTGTTCCTCAAGTTAGATCAATTGGTAAACTCGACAGTTGGCTGTGAGCTTTTGAGCTTTATATACGTATTCTTCAATTATAACTAGATTAGAATGCATAAGCCAAAAAAAAGAAAAAAAAAAGATAGCCTTTGTAACAAACCAAATTTATATTATTATAAAATCATGACTTTTTTTATTAAAGAATGTAGGAGTGATAATCTAAAGGCTAGTTGACAAGGTGTGCAAGCCGCTGATTGGCAAAACAATGGAGGTATACGTAAATGATATGATAACTAAGTCTCTATAGTCTATATATTAATTTATATCCTATAAACTATTTGTACTGTTAGTTTCAAAATATATAAAATTATATAATTTTTATCAATAATAAAAGAAGGAGTTCTTTATTCACATATGTAAGCTACTTCTTTTATTGTGTCATACAATTGAATAAAATATATACATAAATTATCCAAATAATTTATTTAATCGTTAAATAAAATTATCAAAGATATTTCTTACGTAAGTAGTATTGAATAGGTAATATCGACAAGTAGGCATACTGAATATTTTCAATAAATATCATGAGATGATATTAATATAAGTGATAATAAGAATCATATCATAAGGACATTAGTATGAATTAATAGTTAAAGAATTATTAACATAACCAAAGAATAATAAATCATATGATAAGTATATAGTTAATGAGTTATCATAAGATTGTACTAGTATGTGGTATAATTTTTGATTTGAGATATTATAGTCAAATCTTATATGAATGTGTATAATTTCTATGGTATATAAGTATGTAACTAATCATATATGTACGAGTAACTTTTGTTTTACCTACGCCATTAAAATTTACTCATCTCTATATTATTTTGTTTCAAATGTTATGACATGAAACTCTTTTTCAGTATATTTAGTGATAGAGAAGTAAAATTGTCCTCTTTATAAAGAGGAGAAGAATTGGGTAAATTTTGCTAAACAATGAGACAATTTGTTTCAGTACTTTGTGGATTCACCAGTAGTGAATCTCATAATCATGATAACATTGATAGGGGATATAATATGTCAATATTAAGTGAGTTTAAGAATCTTAGTCCCCCAAGTTTCAATGAAAAAGTTAGTCCACTATAGCTAAATAATGGATGGAATAAATTAATTGGATTTTGGATGCTTGTAAGCACCCAAAGAAATTTGGATTAAACTTGTAATATTTTAGTTAGTCAAGCGAATAATTGGTGGAATACCACGAAGATTACTAAGTAAGAGGATGAGTGGACATAGGATATTTTTAAAGAGGTCTTTTGGTATAAACATTTTTTTAAGATATTTCAACATGTCATGTTAGATGAATAGATAAATTTATTCATTTAATTTAAGGAAATATGTCAGTGGCACAATATGAGACAAAATTTGAATGTCTAAGACAATTTGCCACTTTAATGATCTCTAAGAAAAAAAGATAAGATTAAGCAATTTGTGAAGGGATTTAAAGCCGCCACTTTAACATGAACTTATAGTATAGAACCATCAGAAATATTCAAAAGTAATTGAATAAGTTTTAATGATAAAGCAAGATGAAGCAATAATTAAATAGATAGGAGAATTGAAAAAGAGAAGTTCACATAAGAGACTCTCAAGATTGAAGGAAAGAGACAAATAAGGGGTCAATTTTCTATTCTTGGTAATTAGAATATTCGTACTTCACATGGTATATATTTTAAGTATAGGCAACAAGGTCATCATCAAAATACATTAGGCAACAAGGTCATTGTCAAAATACATGTCTATATTTGAAGCAAACACAAAGTCGAACAATTATTCTTATCCAGGAAACACTTGAGATAGTTGAAGTTCTCGTGTATATTCAAGTATGTGTTTTGAATATAAAAAGCAGAGCTATGATCAAAACTAATGTCCATTTTTTAGACTGAGCATAAAGTCAATTGGCTTGTTCTAAACAAAGGAGTACTTAGTTAGTATCATAACAAGCTCAATAAAGCAAACAATAATAACAAAGATATAACGAGTAATCATCTTAAAGGACTCGATTGTTAAAAGGACGGCAAAGACTCAAAACTTCAAACAAAACTTTTGCTATCACTCAAGATGTGGATTGACTCGATCATACTATAATAGAATGTATCTTTCCTTTACTTAGTACTTGAGTTAGAATATTATACGATTCTAGTACTACATATTCTTTTAATTCTTTAAAGCTTATATATTCTTTGGGTTTAGAAACTGAACCTTTAAAACATATATTGTTACTCGAAATACCTATTGGAGGTGGTGTAACTTTAGAACATGTCAATAATGTGAATTTAATGCAGGTGGTTGTAAAATTACTTTTGGATTAATTGTGATGAAACCGATGTATTATGATATGATATTTGGTATGAATTGGTTGTACTTCTTTAAAGTCACTATAGATTGCCAAAGAAAAGGGTGACTATTAATCTTCAACATCTATTTATCCAAAAAGAACTTAACATAAGGCATATTAGGTAGATGGAATACCTAGAAGATTATGATTTCATTTTACACCACCATCTAGGTAAAGCTAATATGATGGCAAACACCTTAAGTAAGAAGTTACAAGATGTGTTGGCTAATCTCTCTTATTATATATGGAAGATGTACAATGATTTAGAGTAATTAAACTTGAAGGACAGCAAAACAAAAGGTCAATCTTACTTATTTAACTTAGTAGTAGAACTTATTATTCTTCAAAAGTGATTATAACCTAACAAAGTGATCCAAAAGCTAAACTAGTACGTGCCCAATTAGAGAAAGGCAAGGTTATAAAGGGATGGCATAGTTTAAGGTTTGTTAATAGACTTTTTGTACTATCAGATGAGTCTCTTAGAAAAGATGTTCTTGGCAAGGCACATAAATCTAAGTTTACCATACATCTCAATAGTGCAAAAATATACTAATTCTTACATAAATACTTTTGATGGAATAGAATAAAGAGAGATTTAGGGGAATTTGTGGTAAGATATTTGACATGTTAGTAGGTAAAAGCAGGATACCAAAAACCAATAGGATTACTTCAACTTCTTCTTGTGTCATAGTGAAAATTTAAGCATATGACTATGAATTTTGTAAGAGGACTACCTAAAATGCAAAAGAATCATTAAAGTAATGAGTAATTATAGATAGACTGACAAAATCTACTTAATTTTCACTCGTCAAAACCACTATTTCCTTAAAAACTTTGAATAGATTGTATATTTAGGAGATAGTAGATTGCATGGCATGCCTTTATTGATTATTTTAGATAGAGACACAAGCTTACAAAAAACCTTGGGTACTTGGTTACATTTGTACACAGTCTATCATTCTTAGACAAAGGGTCAATATGAGAGAATTATCTAAATACTAAAAGATGTGCCCAAGTCTTGTGCTTCGTATTTTCAAGGCTTTTAAGTCAAGCATTTGCCTTTGATTAAATTTTCTTTCACAATAGCTACCAATCTAGTCTTGGAATGGCTCTATTTGAGGTATTTATGGTAGACCATGTCGATCTCCTACATGTTCGGCAAAGATTAGAGAAGCTTTACTTATAAAAGCTGAATTGGTAAGAAAAACCATTGAAAAGTTAAGATAATTAGGCAATGACTTCTAATAGTCCAAAATTGCCAAGAGGGTTACACAGATCATAGAAGAAAACTATTGAAATTTGAAGTGAGTGATCATGTCTTCTTAAAAGTAAAGGCTTACACCAGTACAGTTAGATTTGGAAAAAGCGAAAAACTTGCTCCAAGGTTTATTGGTCAATTTGAAATTTTAGAATGAGTTGGCCAAGTATATTATAGATTAGCATTACCTTCTTAAATATTCATAATATTTTTTATGTTTTGATACTTAAGAAATATCAATTGGATCTTTTATATGTCCTAGAATGAAAAAATCCAACTTTAAATTTGAATGTTTCTTATGAAGAGAAACTGATTCAAATCATGGATCATAAATAACAAGTTCTCAACAAGAAAGTAATCAAGTTAGTGAAAGTTTTGTGGTAACATCATAAAATTGAGAAGCTACATGGGAACTTAAGGATCATATGCAATCTTAATATTCAAAATTATTTTAATTTACTTCTTAAATTTCAAAGATGAACTTTTTTTAAGTTGGGAAGTTTGTAACATTCTAAAAAAAAAAAGAAAAAGAGATCATTTTGATGTAATTTATAAAAAGGTGGTTGTTTGATTTTTAGGAAATTAAGAGTACAATTGAAATTATGCTATTAGATAAGAATTAAAATGAAAGAAATATGTGGCATGGAAGAAATGAAAATGAATAGTGGGAATTGTTTTTGGAGTCGGTTACATTGCTCATTTTTCAATTTCTTTATTTTTCAATTTAAGATAAATAAAATAAGAGAAAGATGAATGAAAAAGAGAAGGGAAAGAAAAGAGAGAAAATTACAGAAAAAGGAAGTAAAAGGAAGCTCCGTGAGGGAAAGAAAAGAAAGAAAGAGAAAAAAGAAGAAACGGAGAAAAGAGATGGGGAAAAAAGGGAAAAGAATTGTAGGTTTTGTGACAAATTATTAGTATAATTTTTACCGATTTGTGGTGTATTGGAGATATACATTTATTTTAGAATTTATTATGTTAGAAAATAATTAAGTATTCATAATAACTTTATATCATTTAGTTTTATATTTTCTCACAAATTTTTTAAAGCACTATATTGTGAGTTAGTAATTATTATTACTAAATTGATATTAAGAAGTATTCCAAAGGAAAAAAAAAAAAGAAATCTACTAGACTATTAGAATAGTCTAAATATTTAGGTAGCTGTTTATATATAATTTGATTTATTTTTCGTTTTAAAATTAAAAAGTATGATGTTTATTTCAAATTAAAAATTTATAAGAATTTTATGAGATTTTTGTATTATCATGTGTTAACTCAATTGATTGTTTTTAGAATTGGTTTTAAATAGTAATTTTTATATAAATATTATCTTTATAAATACAGTATACAAAGTGTGTCAACACGTGTCATGTTTATGTAGATAGATAATTTTATAAGGATGTCATGTTTTCATATTTTGATAAATGGTCAATTTTATGAAAATTTTATATTTGTGTAATTTGTGAATGTTATTAAAAATATGAATATTAAGAACGAGTAATTTGGAAATGTGATAGCTATGATTGATGTAGCATCTATGATCATTGGATGTTAATGTCTCAACAATACGTTGGACTATAGTAAACATTAAATGTGATTTCAATCCTATGATAAGATCCTGCAAAGATAAAATTTGGGTGGCGATCACTGAGATTAATACCCAAAAATACACATAAATAAATTAATTAAAATTTATTATGATAATTAATTAAGTGTCCAAATTATTTTTTGGATGTCGGCTTCTTTGAATTTTATTTTAATGTTCATGATTCCATACTCGCTTATGTGCTGACCCTTTCAAGTTTCAACTCTTGTATTTAAAATACGACCCATTTAACTCAAATTCATGAATCATGTTAGTCCACTCTTTTTTATACTGAATTTGTGTGATGTTGGTCCGGACCACTTACCAACCCAACTATGGAGACCCAGTAAGTGCTTTAGATCATCTTTATCGCTCTCTCCATCTTTATAGAAATCCAGTGTCATAAGTCTTTTTTCCAAGTAAACCTTGCTTGCATAGTTCTCTCAAAGCCCCTTTCACTTATTTAATATATTGATACAAAAAATTATTTATCTTTAATTTTCAGTACTAAATTATCTTTTTTTTTTAAAGAACAAATCCTTTTCTTTGCAAAACAATAGAGAACTCAGGGATAAAATCGATTTTTCGACGAAAATCCTCCGATACTTAAATTAAATCGATTTTACTTGTGTGTAAGAGTGATGAGAGCAGAAAGAAAAGCAAGTTAAAATTCACTTCTCTCTTCTGTGTGTATCTTTTTTTTTTATATATAAAAAGTTAGTTAAATTTTTCTGTCTTCGAAAATCCACCTTTTTGGTGCGTGAATATTCTCTGTAAAATATTATATACCCCCCCGTTGTTCCCGAATTTTATTATGAAATAATCATGAATTTTGTAACCTATTGACACGTGTTGTTCTCTGAGTGGTGTGCTCTAAAGATTGTCGCGGGAATCGTGGGGTGTGATAACTGTGAGGGTCGTACTGCTCCACGTGTATTTTGGGAATATTCTGAAAAATCATGGGGTCGGGTGCTTGATCCCCCGAGACTCTATGTCATATTGCCCAGTTGGAAACATATCAGATCTTTGATGACATCATATACTAATATCGTAAATGTTGTAGTCTTCATGCATGCTTCCGAGACTTCGATTCTATATTCAGTTGGTGAGGAATGAATACTCTAAGTGATCTTGAGACTCCGATTTCACATATAATAGGTGTGGATATAAGTACTCCAACACAGGGTCTCGGATGGATATCTAAAGATATTTTTTTCGAACATGTGTTGGCAGTATATGTTAAAGAAGATTCTCTGAACTCTCGGTCTCAGATGATTGATTAGGGTAGATTTTATGATTTCTCATCACTATTAACGAAGGTCTCGGAATGCCGTCGTAATGAAGGGTTAGCAGGAGAACTTAGACCTATATGACGGGCTTAGACCTTTGGGTTGAGCTTTGGTGAAAATACCCAAACATTAAGCCTCCCAGTTTTTAATTTAAAAAATTTTAAATTAAAAACTTAATAAATGTTATACAACTGTCTCAAGGTTACCCTTTCGGTAACATAACCGTTATCCATGTGGAACCCCCCATTGACTAAATGATCAAGAAATTCGAGCCTCAATGATGTCTCTTAAAAGTGTTAGAGATATGCCCTAGAACCAATCGTGTCGGATGGTTC
Organism: Trichilia minutiflora; assembly: GCA_035590515.1. NCBI lineage: Eukaryota > Viridiplantae > Streptophyta > Magnoliopsida > Sapindales > Meliaceae > Trichilia > Trichilia minutiflora. Next base: position 5,606,418 of record JAVXUL010000009.1, on the reverse strand, counting down.
AGGGTTATATTTTCTTGTGTATATATCTTTTGTAATTAATTGTAAACTGTTTACGATTAATTAAATGGCATTATTCTATCTTG
>JAVXUL010000009.1:5596022-5606235 GCA_035590515.1 Trichilia minutiflora | reverse complement strand
AAATGAATAATTATATTTAAATAAATGATTAATTAATATAATAATTTAATATATTTATATTTAATATTTATTTTATATTAAATAAGTTAAATTTTATATTAATTAATTAAATAAATTGATCGAATTAGTAATTCAATCATATTGTATTATATCAATTATTTAAAAAATAAATGATACGATTAATAAATGAATGGCACGATTATTGAACAAATGACACAATTAATAAATGAATTGTATTCGGATTGAGAATTTTTGACACGATTAATAAATACATGACACGATTATTAAACAGATATTACGATTAATAAATGAACCGTATTCGGATTGAAGTTCTTGACACGATTAATAAATGAATCGTATTCGGATGAACACAAAAAAAATCTATAAATTCATTAATACGATACGAATACAAAACGTTTATTCAAATTAACACTCTTATCATACCTAATTTTTAAATGACTAGCTTGCTATTATTTTGTGAATTCATTAATTTTGTACTGTCTTAAACTTCTTTTTCTTTTTTTTTAGTTTTTGTAAAACATTTTAAAAACAAGTAGGTAAATTCAGTTTTTATACAATTATTGTTGTGCGCATTGATAAATTTTTTAAAAATTTTAAATTATTCATGATTTCATACTAGCTCGTGTGCTGACCCTTTAAATTATTGTATCTAAAATGTGACCCTTTCCCTTCAAATTCACGAATCCTTGCTTGTCATGTTAGTCTACTGTTTTTTATATTACTAACTTGACTATGGAGACGCAGAAAGTGCTTGAATTCATCTCCACCGTTCTCGTTCTCAGAGCAATTTGATTTGGCAATTGTTATGCTGCAATAGGAAGGGTTTTATAAACGAACAACTCTAGTTTCAATTAGTTACTAGTATTGGTGAATCATGAATGGTGAATGGGGATCCTGTTTTCAATAGTAAGTGTCCTGTTTTTCAGTTTTCTGTCCCTTCGTTCTCTGGATGACTGCGGAGAATGAAAATTTTCCATGACATAAATCGACCAAGGGTGGTGCTGGTGCACTTTTTCCCCTCCGCCAAATTAACTTTATTGGTCAAGTAATGAAGTGGTTCACTTGCGTTTCTATTTGGAACTTCCAGTGGGCAAAGAATTAAGTTATTAATTGTGTGATAATGATTTTGGCTTTATGTATTCGATAGATCATGCCCCTTAATTTCATAGGGTTTGGACTTAATTGCACGCAATCATTTTTCAACATGGAGAAAGTTAGGAAATTATCCAATCCAACATTCGTTCTCAAAAATAAAATATCTACTAAAAGTGGGCAAGTTGATGGAAGGGGGAAACAAGGTTTAAACTAAAAGATTTTATTAACTGATTTAAATTGAGGTGCCAACTACTTACATAGTTATTATATTTATAAAAGAGGTTTAAATTTATACAAGAGATCCATCCTTTTTTATGTACCTATATAGGGTAGAATTTTCTTGATTTTAATAGAGATATAAAATTTTAATTATTACATTTATATAATTTAATAATTAAAAATTTAAAATAATAAAAATTAGCATTTAAATTTGTCAATTCAACAACAATATTTACTATTACATAAATTAATAGATGAAATTTTATATTTTAAAATTAAATTAAAAATTTTAAGTAATATATACATATATAAAATATTTTTTTGATTCTTTTTAATATTATAATAAATAAACCTAATCTATTGTTGACGAGATTAAAAAATTAGATCTCATCGTATGTTTTGTTAAAATAATAAAAATAATTTTACATACGTAAATTATTGAACAATTTTACACACGAAGTAGCTGTCACCATTCATCCTCATATCATAATTTATCTAATTTTTTCATTATTTTTATTTGTTTATTGATTTTATGATATGTTCTATAAAAAAAAAAATCGTAATATCTTGCCACATATTTATGTTATTCATATTAAAGCATTATTTGACAGTACAAATCGTAGACTTTGGTGATAGTCTACTCTTTTTAATTTTTTTTAATAATATTAAAGATATAAAAATTTAATGCAAATTGTCATATATAAATTAATAAAAAAATTTTAAAAATATAATTAATAAGAATAAATAATATTAACTAAGTGATGATCAATACTATTGTATTAAATTAATTTATATATTAGCATTATTTAACAGTTTTATATATAAATAAATATTTTTATTTTATGGAGTCTAATTGAGTTATGTTGTTTTTCCTATTTTTTTTTTGGATTATTATATTTCTCTTATAGTTTTTTTATATTGTTACTTTTTTTAGGGCCCGTTCTGTTTCTTTTATTTTTATTTTTTCAATGAATTTGACTTTTTAACCGGGAATCCTTATTAAAGAAAAAGACAATTGGGCTAATAGATAACGTTCATTTTCAACGCGCTTTGAGTGCGAGTTTGTTTTCGTTAATCTTCCACAAACGTTTATCTAAATTCAATAGTAAAAAAAAAGGACCATAATTCTAAAAGCCGCAACATACAACTACCCTTACGCTCACCCAGCTCCTTTGAGTAAGACCACAACGTACAACTCTTCACAGCACCATTCGCTCACAACTATAGTCTATAGCCACCACCCAAAAAATCTCAATGGAATCCAAAGAATCGCAGCCCTTTCACTGGCGCTACACGGAGCTCGACGACCACGACTTCCAAATCCGAGGGCGAACCCTCTTCTTCATCATCGTCCTATTCGCTGTCGTTTTATTCTTCACGCTTCTCTTCCTCTACGTTCGATGGGCCTGTCGTTTTAACCACTACTCGGCAACCGGTGAAACTCACGCGCCACGGATTTTAACTAATGGTCTGGATCCAATGACCATTAACACGTTGCCGATAATCTTGCACCGGTCAAAGTCCACGAAGGAGGATGGCAATGTTTTGGATTTGGACAAGAGTGAGTGTTCCATATGCCTTGGCGTTTTTGAAGACGGTGATACGGTGAAGATTTTGCCAAAGTGTAATCACTCTTATCACGGTGAGTGTGTTGACATGTGGCTTAAAACTTGCTCAAGTTGCCCGCTTTGTAGGAACTCTCTTCAGGTTGATTCAATTCTTTCTTCCATCGTAACACAGTAAACATACTTGCTGTATTCAATATCGGTCTCAAACACCACCTAAATTTAATAAAAATTTATAGAATTTCTGTATAATAGTTCTGTAAATTACGTTTATTTCTGTGTACTATATTAATTTATCTCCATTTTTCGTTAGCCTTTGGATTTGTTATTAAGCGTATATTTCTACAAATCAGAACGCTTCTTTATTTGAAAATATTTTTTATGTTAGCAAGAGATTGTGATGATTTTTTGAGAGAAAGAAACCCTTGCATATGATAAAGTTGTCAATTACAATGACTTGCTCGCGTCCGAGTTTTTATCATCCCAACTTTACCCGGAAACTTCTTCTCTCCAAATACAATCTTCAGAATTTCTACGAGCTAATTTTGCCAATTGATGCACCACGTTGTTACCTGATCTTTACACATGCTCTGCTTTGAAAGATAATTAAAAAAAGAAAATTGCAGTTAGACAAGAGTGAATTTGTATGAATTTATTGAATGCTAAATTTTTATAAATTTTTTTATCATTTAATAAATATATATAGATCACTTTCTTTAAATATATTTTAAAATAAAAATTTAAGATGAATAAAATTATTATTCAAAAATATAAATTTAACTTTTTAACTTCGCAGAATCGCAGCTACTTTTAATAATAATAAACCATAGCTGATCTGTCCCCATCAATTGTTCGGAACGATATTGATTTATAAAGTCTACCGCATTGTTGTCATCAGATTTCCAACAAATATCTATTATCTTGAAACTAAAAGGAGTCACAATTCAATACTTTCTTTGTATCCTTATTGATTTGTATTGGGTATTGGATATATATATATATATATTAGTAATAATTTCATATGTTAATTTTCTTCCCTACTATTTCTACCACTAATCTTAATAAAAAATCTAGATTTAACAAAAACAAACATTGTTCAATGTTTGTTTCTGTTAAATTTTTGTTATACTTCCTTTAACATAAATCATTCCTAACAAAATTACGATAGAATATGTAATCTGAATTTTATTGAATTTTTGAAGTCCGATTAGAGAGTACCCAAGTGCCAAGTTGCATTTATGAACCGAGTTTCTTTTAGTGTTTTGGTTGATCTATTGTTGGCGTCGACATGTCCGTGGGTCAGCATATTAATGACATGACTATTCCGGAGTGACGGAGTCATGGGCTTTCCGCATGTAGGCGTGGGGTATTTCACGTGGGAATTGGGATTCATTCATCTTGTATAAATGCTACAACATCCTGCTAGTAATAGTAATATTTAGTGGTGGACAAGTAGAAGAACGGGGGTGTAGGGACTTGGGATAATTTTGGCCTTCGATGCATGCTTCGGCTCTGCATGCTGTTGTTCTTGACGTACGTATGGCTATAATGCATCTGTTCAGTTTTATAGCTTTAACTTACACGTTACACCTACATAATATTTCTTATTTATCACAATATTGTATTTAACACATTAAAAAAAAAGTGTTATTTGATTCTTCTTATATAATATTATTTATCTAATACTTTCTCATGGTATGATGCAAATTATTAAAGTTGAAAATAAATGAATTATAAAGAATTGAATGTTCTGCTGCCTAAAAAGGATCGTCTAATAAAATCATCTCATGTATATATTGACTTTAATTAACTAATTATGATACTCTGAGAGAGAGAGAGATGTTGTGTGATTCTGTTCATAATTTTATTCGAATGACTCCCTATAAACCTTTTGGTATTAGTTAATTACACAATGGTTGCATGATAAAAGCAAGAACCCCTATTCAAACATCACTAAAAATGTGTTCTGATTATATTTCATCAATTTAATAAAGTGGAGTAGAATTAATTCATTATAATCTAAATAAATAGAGACTATGTCTGTGTGATAATTGAAACAATTTTAAAACGATATTTTCATTTAATTACTATTCTTAGTAGTGTTTTAATATAATATAATATAATATAATATAATATGCATTATAACATAATATTTTACTACCAAATTATGCATAATAGCACAATAAACTACAAATATTTTAACTTAGTCAATTATCCTGTTAATAAAAATTATGAAACTTATTTTATACCCTTCCTTATATTTGTTTTAGATATAATTTATTTTATTACATAAAAATATATTTTTTTAAAATTAATTTTAAATTAAATAATATATAAAACAATCACAGTCATAATAAAAATTATTATTAAAATTATAAAGAGTAATAAATTATTTTATTTTATTAATATAATGATATTTTATTTTAAAATTATAATAATTATAATTTATTAATAGTAACAAAAATATTTTTTATTATATATATATATATAAGAATTTATTCAATAAATTATTTTAAACAAATATAATTAAGGTTACAAAATAAATTTCATGTTTTTATTAACAAAATAATAGATAAAGTTAAGAAACTCTAAGTAATTATAGTACTATGTATAGGCTTGTGATAAAATATTATCTTTCAATATATATATATATATATATTAAAATAGCTAGATGAAAATATTTCACTTAAAAAGTCATAAATTCACAAAGTAGGATGATAAAGCCTATTGGGGCTTATCTACGTATATCTATTTACTAAGATTATAATGGTCGAAGCCCAAGTTTAAAGAATAGCCCAATAAAAATAGCTCGGCCCAAGTGTAATTCTTTCGAACTTGCGACCTCATTTGTCGGAATACCGCGTCTAGGGCTTTATGTACCCTATAAATGCACGCGAAGCCCTAAGGTCACTGTCTTTCACCAGTTCAGCGCAGCCTCCAGAGGTCCACAGAGCCATTACGGTTGTGAACTGAAGGAGCCTATTTCGTATCGTAACCTGTTTCAATATGAGAGCTAAGGTAAGTTCAATCTTTCGATTATCGTTTTCTTTGATCTTTCTATTCGTTGATCAACAATTTTAGATAAACTTCATTTGTCAATCGAAGTCCTTTTGAATCTTGTTTTCATTTTTGTTTTTGGTGTTTTCAGTGGAAGAAGAAGCGTATGAGAAGGCTGAAGAGAAAGCGCCGAAAGATGAGGCAGAGATCCAAGTAGTCTTCTTTAATGCGGCGTCGTTTTCTAGTTTTGCTATTTTGTCGATTAAGTAGCGATATTTGTGTTTCGCTTTTATGTTTTGATGCATTATGTTGAACTCAGTAAACTGCTTTACTAGTTTGAAATGGAATTATGTTTTCCTATTTAGCTTGTTGTTGTGTTCTAAAGTTTATGGGTGTTATATGTTAGCTGATTTTTATTTTTTGTGCCTAATGGTTCAAGTATTAATGAGGATTTATGCTATTTCTAACTTTTCTTTTCAGTTTTATAAGTTATTCAGAGTAAAAATTACTATACATCGAGAAGTATTTAGTGCCAGGTCCGAGTTTCATAGTTATCATGTAATCAAGTGCGATAGTGTTATAAAAAGTTGGTGCAAGGAAATGTACATTGCAGAGTTCAAATATTTAGTCCATGAAACTTGGGTTTTATTGACAATGCGTCTAGTTGATCTAGTATTCAAGTTGTGCAAGCTATTATGTATTTCATGATCGCAGCACATTTTCACTTCTTAAACATTCAACACTCTTTAAACATTCAAAAGATATTTGATGCTTCTGAAGTGAAGTTGCAATTTTAGTGGTGTCGGGATTGACCATCCTGCACTGGGTCTGCTTCTTTCTTAATTTCTCAAAATGTTAAATTATTTTCCTTGGTGTTTTTCTGGTTATTTAGAATTCTTTCTGAATTAGTCGAGAAAACTGTAGAACTGTAATCTCTCTAAATTCGTCTCTCTCATGTCTTTGTGTGCGCATATGGTAGTTGGATATGTGGTTGATTAAGTGGATACATGAGAGTACTCAAATGTGTTCTTACTGGGTGGTTATTTATCGCAGTGATATGATTCAGGTTGCTAAGTACTAATTCTTCAGGTATAGGGATTTAATTTTTTTTTTTTTGGGGGGGGAGGGGTTACGTTATAATGGAAATTTGTAAACAAACTTTTTCTCCTATTAGTATGCTACAAGGGGCATAATGAAACAGACGGCCTTATATGTGGTTGTTGACAGGGATGCTTTGATCGCCACTGAATTCAAACTGGCCAATACGTTCTTTTGCTGCCATACCTTATGCTTTATGGCATAACCACGATTCTCTGCCAATAGTCCAGGCGCTTAGGCCCTGGTTTAAGGAATCATACTTTTTCAATATTGTCTCTAACAACCAATCTTTTTGTCAATTACATTATTATTGGTAAAACAGTTTTTAACCTATCTGCTGTTTGTAAATTGTATTGTAAAAAGGGTAAACACAAAACAACTGTAACCCCAAGTCTAAAATCATCTACAAATTAAAAGCTGAAATGTGGAACTGAATTCATTTTCCAGAACATTTAGGGAATAAACTAAAATCAAAATAGAAAATAGAAACCGAAAATTCTCATGGATGTTTGTGGACAGAAAACTGAAGCCCATTTTCACCACGTAAACTATCGATGTAATTCTTAACCTCTTCAGCTATCACACGCTCGATGATTGTCAACAACAAGATTCTTCCAAGTCCGCCGTACATCGGTCCTCTCTCCCCCGTCATTTTCCCTTCATGATCATCGTCCTTTTTCTTCACAACCGACACTTCCTCCACTTTCTCACCGCCGACCCCCCAAACCACGCTCTTCCCGGCGGCGATAACGTCAACAAAGTCTCAGGACCCGCAAAACCGGCGTCTACATCATAGCTATCGTGCCCCTGAGAATGACGCAAGCATTGTTTCTTCACCCCGGAGTCAGAATCCGACTCAGCGGAATCTTCTGACCCCGGACGCTTCATTGTCGAATTCGACTCGGACGACAACTCACCCACCCTTTTTCGACGTAAAGTTGAGTTCCAATGATTCTTTATAGCATTATCTGTACGAGCGGGAAACAAACGTGCAATCGTAGCCCGCTTATTACCATGAAAAGTGCGCTTGAACTATGGTCGAGTCCTCCGCTGGCGTAAACGGACGGTGCTGCACCGTTGGGCTTAGCTGGTTGCACCACCGTAACCTACAAGACTTTCCCGATCGACCAGGTATCCCCGCACTTATCAATGTTATCATGGACCAATTTTTCGGCCCGTGTTGTTTGACAAGTTTGACGAGAGTGTCGTCTTCTAGCGGGTCCCATGAACCTTTGACACTATCGTTGATGCCGCTCTTATCCATAGAAAACGATTTACTGTTCATCATCCTATTTGTTAATTGTTATCATGAAAAATCATAACGAAATCGATCCGAAAAAACAAATACACTCTGTTTCTTGATTGGGACGAGGTTTGGCTTATAAGAAGAAGGGGTTTAACCGTTTTCCAAATTGTTGTTGGGTTGAACCGTAAAACAACGACTTTGCAAGTTATATGCGGGTTCGTTTCTGTTTCATTTTCGAATCTATTTATTTTTAAAAAATTGCATGTTTTTTTTCTGTATTTTATATAACTGTTGGAATTACTGGAACTTTTATTTGCGTTCAACGAACGGCTCGGATTTGACAGCTGCGAAACTGTTGCAGTTAGGTTCCTTATCGTATAAAATTTTGTAGTGTAACAACGTACTTGTCCCTGTATGTTCAAAAATAAGTGATTTACGATTATTTTTAACAAATATAATTTTATTGGGATTTATCTGAAAATAAAAAATAACTATAATGATTCAATCAGAAATTTATTTGTTAAAATTATTAAAGTAATACTCAAATGTACTATTTCATCAAAAATAAGGATAAATATTTTATTTATTCAAATAAAAAACACACACAACAAAACGGTCGCGTAATACTAAAAAAAAGAGTAACGGGCAATCGGGCATGGGTTTATTGAATTAAGGGTCAAACAACTGCATTCGTGGTTTTCACGAGTTAGGTCATAGGTGATGGAGGAGGGACAGAAGGTTGACGGGTCGTAACGGCATTCGTTACAGTTAAATATAGGAATATATGGTGGGTCAGGGGTAGTACGTTTTGTGATAGGGCCGTTATTGTCAAAACTCATCCCACTACTACAGTTAGTTAAAATGTTTTTGAGTATAAAGCAAACAAACGAATCAGGCGTCTTATGAGCGTGACAAATGATAAATAATAATATTACACATAATAAATTTATATTCTAAATTTAATATTTTAAGTAAGAAAACATTCATTAATTAAATTTAGATAATAAAAATATAATAAATAATTTTAAATTTTGTAAAAGTATATCATCTAATAATGCATTATTTAAGATGGCAATTTAAGATATATACAGCTAACTACTCTTTATAAGTGGTTTAGAATTAATTTCCTCCTCCCTGATATTTTTAAAATTTTTATTCCTTTAATTTTACAATTTCATTGGTTTCAACAACAATTACAATAAATTATATCTTCTAAAAATTTAGACGCTAAGAAATCTTTGTTCGAGCCTACTCCATGAATTGTAAAGCCAAGTAATGTATTTTTAATATATAGAAAATTTAAAATAATCATCACTTTGACTTTATGCATGCATTTCATATGCTATGGCAATCGTACGTGAAAGGCGATCGTACGTGAAAACCTAATGGTCCTTATTAAATCTCAAAGACTTTAGGTCATCATATCACGGCCCTGTCCATTAAATGGAATAGTTACGTTTTGCTTTAATTTTTTTTTTTTTTGTAAGCAAGTTTGATTTTTTCAAGAGTATTTTCGAAATATTATTTTTTTAATTAAAAAATAAAATTAATTTTTAAAATATCGGATCAAAATTTTAATATAATAATAAAACATTAATCCGTATTTATCCTATGACAAGATGTTCTTGGAATTTGAAGGTTAATATTAGAGGACGAAGTGGAATATGTACGAAAAATCAATCCTGAAATCATCGTTGTTCAGATATTCATTATACGAGATCATGATATCAAGGTGGAAAGATAAACTTGCTTTTCAGGAATAAAAATGAAGTGGGCATACGATGAATTCCACTTTAATTATATCTCTTTCTAATATTGCAGGTGAAAACTGCACCATACTTTCTTCTTACATTACCTGCAGATTATATAATAACAAGAATATCATAAAATCATATATAGCCTGAACATTTTTTTATTATATATTTATTTTAAAAAAATTTATTCTGCTTTTTTTTTTTTTCAAAATTTAAAT
>JAVXUL010000009.1:5571976-5590975 GCA_035590515.1 Trichilia minutiflora | reverse complement strand
ACGTCAATAAAGATGCATTAATCGTCATAGTCCAATATTAAATATTAGATTGGACCGGATTATTTAAGGCGTTTAACTCATGACTATTATTTTAAAATGTGGCCACATAAAATGCTTTCTTGTTAATGGGCCCGAGAGTCGTTTTCGAATAAATAAAATTTTGTTTTCAAAATCGATTAATGTAACCCAAGTGGGAGAATGTTAGATTTTTTGTGGGCTTACATTAAATCGTTATTATGATTTTATTAAAAACGGGTTAATGTTATAGTCATTGAATAAAGTGGATCCAATTATGTGATTTAAGAAAAATTGGGCTTAACGTCTATAATGGGTTAGTTTTGACAGTTAGTGTAGGTTATGGATCATATTGAAGCCTTTGATGAAGAAACCCAACAAAGATCAATTAGAATTAAGCTAAGTCCCTTCTTTAACTCTATATAAAAGAAAATATGTGTTTTAAAATTCTAATCTACCTCCTTTCCATTAAATAAGTTATTACAAATAGAGAATAAAGACGAAAACCTAACCAAAATTTTTTTTTATCTATGATATAATCAAATATATTTTTTAATATATATATATATATACACACACACACGAGATCTTGGTAAAAATTTTAAACAGGATATTCATATCTTGATCGTGACTAGTGTGATGTACAATATATTTTAATTGGTCAAAACAAAAGGGCATGAGTTTTGGCTCCATCCGTTTGTCGAACTCAGTATCTATTTATTTTGATAATTCTAAAAATAAAGTAATGAATATTCTTCTATGTGTTGCATTTATTACAATTAAATTGAATCTTTTTAGAATTCGTCCAATCATTGGCAAATTCATGACGTGCTACTAATGAAAAATTTGATCATAATACATCGATTCTTAGTCTCTTGTAAAGTCGGTCCATATTTTCATTTTCTCCAAATCTAAATTAATTAATAAATATTAAAGAAAATTTTTTCTATAGAGTAAACTTCAATTTATCCTTGATCAATATAGAAAATGGTCAATCCACTTTGAAATCTTTTATGAATCATTATATTGTTTCCATGTTGTTTTCTTTTGCTGTTATCTTAAACTGTTTACTATAGTTAACTATTATAAATTATTTTTAACTTAATAAGTGTTACTGTTTGATGTCCTACATAGCAGAAGCGAACAAGAAAGCTTCAATACATAAAAATGAAGTTGGATTGTTAAAAGTATGGCCTTGCTCACAGTTGAAAATTGTTGATAACCATAAAGAAACCTTAAAGATCGATATTTCTTATCCACCATTTACCAAGGTTCATATCCTATTTATATTACAGATAATCTCTTTTAAAGTCTCAACTCAACTTGACATATCGGTCAAAGATTATGGCAAAGGATAAAAACGAAAGGATGAACTGTTGTAAAAGGCACACGATAAACTAGCTACACAGGGAGGAGCGGAGACCCAGATCAGCTCCTGGTTTTGATTTGAGGCACAGTAACATATTGCATGGGAATGGCCAAAATTTGCAACGAATTATTAAATATTCAAAGATCAAGACGAAGATATGAAAATCATTAAAACTTTTATCCTAGAGACATGCGGTTTTCCACAGTCTTCCATTTTAAATTATGTGGGATTTGATCATAAAGCGGGATAAGGAAAACGGGGATAACCATTGCCGAGTAGATTTCAACGAAATCTCTTACGGTCGAGGAAACAAATGCAAATATAGCCACGAGGAGGGTTGAATCCCACAGCAGAAGAAACAAATGCTCGTAGGAAAGCACCCTTCTCACCGGATATGTTGATTGACATGTTTCTAGATACAGTAGCAGCAAATGCAAAAGATACTTTCGGGAAAATATTTACAGTGGAAAATATATATGGCAAATTGACAATTAGATTAAAAAGTTGAACACAGATATATAAACATCAGACAAGCAATTCTTTGTACATCGCGTGTATATCTTGTCTAAAGGAGATTTAAAACACTAGCTATATTAAATTGATCATCTAAAGTACCTGAAACTAAAATTGGTTTGTGATCGTCCAAAAATTCAGAATCACACTACTCTCCCCGACCTTAGTACTCGTTGAAATGGATCGCACCAACTTTCCAGACAAGGTACGTTGTTGCAAACATCACTGTGCTGATAAAAACAAAGGAAAAGACAATAACAAAGAGATCAACACCCCCTGGAAACTGAAATGTGAGGCCAGTTTTTGGCATTCCTCTCTTGCTGTCATCAAACAAGTTGGTAGGGGCTTCAGGAAGGCCAGATCTTTTCTTCTTCTTTCCCCGATCACTTTCCTTCAATATTTCCAGTACTTTACTGCCCATTTCTGAATTAGAAGCCTTTGTTTCGGTGTACCGGTAAGAACCAGAGCTGCCCTTAACCTCTCCCTCGCTGTTAATGGCAATCTTTTAGGTGTAGATTTCTGGTTAGGGGATAATTTATTCTGATTTTGATCTGAAGAAACGACTGAACCATTAGTAGACTCAGAGGTTTGAAGCTCTGAAACATCAGCACTAGTTTGGAGCTGGCTATTTGCCTTGGAACTATCGAAAGATGAGGTATTCACAGATGAAACTTGATTATTGGAGAATGAATTTTCAGAATCTCCAGAACTCTCATTGCCAGCACCTGAGGCAAGATGGCTGCTATCTTCAACCCAAAGACACAAGCGACATCCCTTTTTCTTTATAGGTATCCTTGAACCAATTACACCCAAGGGCAACCTAAATTGGATTGCCCTTGAAGCTGCAGCTTTGATGGAAGATCTTGAAACATGCTGGTAATTGGCAAGAAACTTTTAATGGAGAAATACCATTGTAAACAATCAAAGGAAGTAACAGTCACTAAGATAGATATGTCTAAAACACAATTAAAAAAGAAATATCATACACAAAAATTGCCTTTTCTTTTGAGAATAGACATTGCCGCTTAATGCACTATGAAAATTACCTTCTTATCAAAAGACAATATTAAAAAAAGTGATTCGCTCATCCCAAATTTTATCTTCAAATTTCATCCCAAATGATGTGCCATTCATGATATGAATGGTTAGATGGTATAACCAATTATCTTGACAATTGAGGAAACATATGATCTATGAATGCCACATCAACTGGGATGAAAACTGAGGGATGAATAGCATTACTCAAAATAAATCCTTATATTATTTTATTCCAAAGAGAATTAAAACAAACATTTAATTTAGTCCCCTACATCCTTATCATGGTTTGAAACATAATCCAGAACCATTTAAGATCAACAATCAACACGTAATGTATTCCTGGTGCTGCAATCAATGATGCTGTTTCAATTTGATGCATCATCACCACTATCTAGCAGTGATCTTATATCTCAATAAATGTGAATAAACAAATTGATTCTCTGTGAAGAGGCTCGTGAGCGAAGACTAATTGCAAACTGACAGTGACCCCCTCCCCCCTCCTCAATTCCAATTTTGCATCACACCAGATCAAGTTTGGATGGTTTACAAGTTTCCTTTCCGTAATACCCATGTGGCTTGATTTAGAAAAGAAAGGCTTCGAATTTAAATATCAAATACAGTAACAGAAGCCATACACTTGAAGCACAAATTCCCTAAGAGGACAGAGACAGAACTTCACCATGCTGAAGGCACAACATTATTTTTCTAAAAATGTTACTTAACTGGAAATGACAAATAAAAAAATGGTTCAAACAATTGCATTAAAAGTTTTTCTTGAAACCTCTCTATATGAGCACTCTCCTCAAGAGAAAAGAGCTAACTCGCAAACTTAAAGAATACTGAAGTTCATCATCTGAGCCCATTGTTCCATAACGGACACTTCTGAAGGGTAGTATCCCAAACATACTGAAACATTTGTGCATTTGTGCAAATTCATCTAGCAGGAAGGAGTCAAATTTTTCATCATTACATAATCCAAACTAAGCTCAGAGAAGATGCCAACGCCTTCAATTTAAAGTAATATTTTAACTAAACAAATAACATAAGTACAAAACTCTAAGAAGCTAGTAATTATGGATTAAAACAGGGATGAACAGTTCATAAAACTCACCATACTGCAAGAAAAACCTCGTTTAATAACAAATTGCCTGATAATTTACTTATTTCTGTTTTATTCACCACTCATACTATATTATTATCAGTTAATATGAAATCTATGTTGTTTCAGTTTCTTGAACCCCATTTACTGCAATAATTCACAAGTGACTAGAAAAAGCAGAACTCGCTCAAATAATGAACAGAAAAATCAAAGAAAAAAGATTGTAGCTAACGTTCTGAAACTAATGAAGGAAAAACTTAAAAAGAAAGAAAGAAAGAAGAGAAACAAAGGATAATGAATTTTACCGCTGGGTTGAAGCCAACGACGGAATTTAAAGACACGGCCATGTTCTAGTTGGTTTAAGTTCCAACCATATGGAAGGAGATAGAACCAAATACAGGGAAATGTTTGTGGCATCGAATCGAGGGGATGAGGTTCTTCTGATGCTTACTGCCACGTGGCTATTTTCTATTGGCGGTCAATATAAGATAGTTTTTTGATTATTTTTATTTGGTACGAAGAGAATTGTTGGCTTCAGTTAATATGGATCCATTTGGCTTGAGGAATAAGTAACGACCCCCCTATAAAAAATTCTTCATAACTATTTATTAATATTTTTTAAAAATGTGATAATTTTCATATCTTGACAAGTTTTGCCTTCAATTAGTTTTATATATATTTTAACCAAATTTTAGATAAGATAATTATTCCGTTCTCCCAAAATTCCTGTATATAAATAATATTTTAGTTTAAATCTTCTATAATTAATAACTCCTTTCCAACTAGGGAACTCCTTAACATAAGATCAAAAATAAATTGAAAATGCTAATTTGAATTGAAAACAGTCATTTTGTTAACAAAATTTGGGCTTCTTTAGAAATAAAAAAGGTGTAGGCAACCTATTTCAATGACACTTGCTCATATGGTTTTTCAGTTACAAGTAAGCTGTATTTTGGGAGAGTCTTCTCATTTAGTTGCATGGCGTAAAATTGATATTAGCGCAGCTTTGAAATCTTCATAAAATTTTTGTTCAGAATATCTGGATGCCCGTTGTCTGGCAGCTGCAGCCATGAGTCTCTCGGTTTCTGGCATTGATATAATTTTTACAATGGTATCGGCATATTCTTCAGCATTTTCAGCCAGAAATCCTGTTTGCCTGCCATCTTCTTCTAATACAATATTCATTTTCCGACCGGTAGAGTTATGAGCTGAAAACAAGAAAAACTCTTATCAGAAAAAAAAAATGCTTACAAAAGCATTTTTAGAACGCTAAATTATGAATGTAATTTAGTTGAATGAAGAAATCACATAAATGCATACCTATGGAGATGGCGCCTGCAGCCACGTATTCTACAAAACACAGACCAAAGTGCTTGTCAATCATGGAATGAATTCCAGCAACAGCACCACCCAAAAGCTTTACCAAGCCCCCGCAAATTGTGATAATTTCACAAAGCTTTGAGTGCAAACACTTGCTTTACAGGATATTACGCTTTTGAAGTTTGCTATACTTTTCAAGGAGATCATAGAAACGAACATTTGGCATTTGGCAGAAAACACTAGAAAATTATGAATTATTTGGCACAGACCTGTACATCAGATTCGTGTAGAATTCCGCATTCCCGTCCACTTTCAGCTCCATAGCTTTGCCTTTCAAGTTCTGTAGTCTTTATTCATCTGATTTATTTCGACAATTACCCAAAAATTAAAGCTTAGGCCCAGGCAAGTCTCTGTCTAATTTCTTCAAGGCAGCAGAAAAGGCCTCAAGTTGAAGAGAATGTGCCTGATCAACAGAATCAAATAGTAAAGGACTATTATAACTAAGGCCTCAAATATGAGCCATTGTAACTCTAGTACCTTGTGCCTGTAAGTTTATATCCCACCTTCTCTGGACGAAATTGAGCAACAGATATTATTGACAGAGATTCAGCAGGTCTTTCCAAGGGAAGTACCTGTTAAGATTTCAACTCATAAGAAACCACAGGTCTCTGATGTCTAATTGAAATAAATGAATGTCGGCTGATTTGCCAAACAATGAACTTGGCACACATATTTCATTGATTCATAGATTTAAGATATAAACTATAAACCTGAAGTCCCGAAGTATCACAAGGAGGATAGACTGCTTTGTACGGTCTGCTATTCTCCATAACCTCTCAGCATGAGACTGAGTCCAAAAATAGTTCACCATCGCCAAAGGGTGCACAAGAGCCTACAAAGCCATACATCCAGGAAAATAATGTATAATAGATGATTTTGCACTGAGATAGCCAATTGCTGCCACAGGAGAAATCCTTATTAGCTTCTACACGAGGGGAGGCAACCATGAATGACACAAACAAAAGAATGCATAATTTGATAAAAGCATATCTAACCTCCAAGCTATTGAGGCAATATTGTTATACACTGAGCTTCGTTTGCAAACACAGGATATCATATCTAAACTAACAGTAGGGTAATGTGTATAGCAAAGAACTTTACAGCCAAATATCCGAGCAACTGGATATGTAAATGCATATCCGCTGGTATAAAGTTTCTTCTATCCATTTCCTTCTATAAAGATGAACCACCTGCGCATCAAGGAAATCAAACGAACATGAAGACCCCACAAATAAAGTTCATAAATGATAGCATACTTCATTGTTTTGATAAATCATTGAGTAAATAGTTTTGAATGAACAGCCCATCAAAATCCTAACCGGAATAATAAAAGAATGCAAGTTCAAATGGAGAAAGCAGAATTAGCCAATAGCTGCAAACTCGCAATACAAATATGTATCTTAGGAAGACTGAGAAAGTTCCTTTCTCTAATTGGAATATCACACAGGAGTTGGCCACTACAACCATTGAACCAAACGTATGATGATAATCCCAAATTCCCTCAATTTATCTCAAAATTTTAAGTGATGTAACTTCACAAACAAAAGAATCAATTAATTAAAAATCATTCAATGCAAATCCATATCCACTGAAACCTGATAAGCAAAGTATTTCCTCAAGCCAGAAAGAGGAGAACAGAGAAAATTAAGAGAAAAAGAAAATTCCTGCAGAGCATAAATAATACACAATAAGTGATGGAACCTTGAACGGGCGAAGTATGACCCCAAAGCGACTCAGGCAAGGCGTCATGGTCACCGGTGCAGACAAAACAGTCGAGATCGGGGCCTTCTTCTTGAACAGCGTTGATGGAGCACCATAAAACTCTCTCTCCACCACCACCATTGTTCGTGTACGCATGGAAGAAGCCAACAGTAATTTTTCTGTTTCTTCTGGATTTATCATGTGCAAAGCTAAGGTCAACAGTGCAGTCACTAGAGGCCATATTGACAGAAAGGACCACCTTTCATTAATTCCAAAATTGACTCTGATAAAACATGTTTCTAAATTTAGCCAAAAGCACTTGTTTTGGACAATATTACCCTCTAAACCTAAAAGAACGCCATTTTCCGCTTTGTCTGTCACTCTCTCTCTCTCACTAATCTCCGACTCTCTCTCACTCTCGAATTTATCTACATCACCATCAAAAGGAGGATGAGTGACACACGATTTGTTTAAAAGCCCCCAAATGCGAGTTTTGTGTTCCCTTCCAATTCAATTCATTTTTTATAAACTTGTTTGTTTGTTTTTTGATAATTTATTAAAGTCCAATTTGAAAGTTGAGTTTTTTTTTTGATAATTTATTGAAATCCAATTTGAAGGTTGAGGTTTATTATTTGGTATAACCATATATTAATATTAATAGAATATATTTTAAAATTTTTGGAGAGAGTAATTTAAATTTTATAAAAATTATTATTTTTTTAAAGAGAGAATTACGTGTGAGTTGATCTCAAATTCTAAAAGAAAAGAAGAAAAAAGAGGCAAGAGAAAGAAAAAAAGAATATATAGATAGTTTGGGAGAGATCCAAATCCAATCATAAACATACAAAAAATCCTTTAACCACTATATTATCATCATGGAAAGATTTGATATTTAGTGTAAAAAAGTTACCGAAGTTTTCTTGCATCAACATTTGACACCGTATATAGGAAATGCTTACAAAAAACCGTTTCCCAACCGAATCAAGGAAGATGGAAGAGTTTCTCTCAATTCTAGAATTTTTTTAACCGTCACAGTCATTATTTTTGCTTGTAATTTTTCATTCGTCCATTGGATTAATCTGATTTTTTGATAAAAGAAATTTTACTTGTCGATCTACAATCTGACCGAACGGATTTTAATAATCGTTTTTTTGGTGGAAGTTCTGATAGATCAATTTTGTTGCAAGAACAATCTAGTTTTTTGTTATTTTTTGGGGTTTATTTCCATCAATGATCTCTTCTTTTTTCACCGTCGGATTGACTTCAAATTTTGACAAAAATTTCGTCCATATATTTTCTTTATTTGGATCGTTCATATTTGAATAATAATACTTCAGTCCAGATTTTCAAGTTTTATAAAATTTCTGCTCTGTTTGGCTATATACTTTATTGTATATGGTTTTATTTCACCATTGGATTGAGATAAAAAAATTTCTATCATGTCATGAAATGTTTTTTTTTAGTTTCAACGGATAGATTGCTGAGTAAAGCTGCTGGTAGAGAAATCAATGTTTGAACCAGAGGTAACCTATAATTTTGTCATTCAACGAATTCTAAATATTCAACATCTCATTCTTTTAATTTAACCGTTGGAACGTGTTAAAATTTGATTAGGATAATTATGAAATGTGGTTATACGATATGAACGGTGGAGATGGTGTTCTATTGCCTTTAACTTCAGATTTGGGCTATGAACAGAAACTTTCATTTTTGGGATCTCTTCTGACCCAAGGTGATCCCATTTGACTCAAAAGTAATTTCTCCCCCGACCCGAGGTGATTCCAACTTTGTTTTGCACCAATCCGAGGTAATTTTTCTTAAATCCGAGGTGATTTTGCTCAAGTCTGAGGTAATTTCAACCTTATTTTTCATCAATCCAAGGTAATTTTTCTCAAGTTCGAGGTGATTTTATTCAAGTCCGAGGTGATTTCAACAATATTTTGCTTCAAGTTCGAGGTGATTTGATTGAAGTTTGAGGTAATTTGAACCTTATTTTGCTCCAGTCCAAGGTGATTCCAACCTTATTTTGCTCCGGTCTAAGGTGATTTGATTTAGTTTGAGGTGATTTGATTAAAATCCGAGGTAATTTCAACCTTATTTTGCTTTAATCCGAGGTGATTTGATTGAAGCTTGAGGTTATCCCATTTGACTCGGAGGTCTCATCTCTTTTCATAAAGGACTTATCACCTCATCACAGAGGTCTCATCCCTCATCTCAGAGGTTTTATCTCTCATCTCTCATCTTAGAGAATTATCATCTCACCTTGGAGGTCTCATCTCTCATCTTAGAGAAGTCATCACCTGATCTCAGAGGTCTCATCTCTATCACAGAGGACTTATCACCTCATCTCGGAGGTCTTATCTTTTATCACAAAGGACTCATCACCTCACCTCAGAGTTCTCATCTCTATCACAGAGGACTCATCACCTCATCTCGGAAGTCTCATCTCTCACCTCAGAGGCCTCATCTCTCATCTCAGAGAACCTCTTGCCTCATCTTAGAAGCCTCATCTCTCATCTCAGAAGACCCATTACCTTATCTTAGAGGATTCATCGTCTCATCTCAAAGTCTCATCATCTCATCTCAACGGTCTCATCGCCTCATCTCAGAAGTCTAATTTGAAGAAGTATTATCATTTCATCATCTGAAATGACTTTGCCTCATCTCAAGGGACTTATCACCTATTTACAAAAAATTTCTAAGATCGCCCTTTTACTATACCGCGGGGGGCTTAACCCCCTGCACCCCGCCAACTATTTAATCGACTCCCATATAAAGTGTTACCCTACCTATTTACCGTAGCATTGTCTACAATTTCAAATATTTTATATGAGTCAGTTTTCAACAACTATTAAGATCTCATTTAACAAAGTCTCATCCTGAGATAGTCTCATCTGTCTCATCAAAAGAAGTATCATCTTAAGAAAGTTTCTCTAATAATCTTTATTTCTTATTAATTCTAATTATAAATGCTAACCATATATTAATTATTTAGCAGTCATTATAAAAGCTTAAATGCTATTTGCATAGGAATTACTAGTATATCTATTATGACTAAACATCATAAATATGCATGTTATTAAAACTATATGATATTTATTGAATATTGTTACTCACTCAAATGTTTACTACTTGTTAAATAATTTCACATGTAAACATATTAAACAGTATATAAGCTAAGAGATTGTTGAATCACTTGTATGATTTTATTCCATATTCTTATATATATATTGAATTGTTTTCAAGCCCACATATATATACATATTGAGTAACAGCTAATAGATATTGGTGGGACATGTGAGAAGATGGCATAATTTCATTCTGTGTTCTTACATGAATGTGCAAAAAATGGGCTTCAAGCTTGCGATTATGTCTACATTCTGTTATCATTTACTATAGATACATATTTCTACTACTTTTGATGCACTGATTTCTGCTATTATCTTACATAGACTTTTTATCAAAGTGACTTGTTGAAGATCATATATGCAGCTTATGAAACCATATCGTTTCGAGGCCATGTAAACTACGTCATCCGAGGCCAGTTGCTGGGACCATATCATCCCCCAGAAGACCTTATGCCAACGAGATCACGTCTTTTTCATGCTAAGGATGTATATAGTTTCTGGAACCATGTCGTTCCGAGCACAGATCATATGTTGGTATAAGACCATATCGTCTCATATTTGAAGATCACATACTATTTATGGGACCATGTTGCCCCCAATTCGAGATCACATACTGCTTATTATACCAAATCATTCGCTACCTGATTTGGACCATGTTGTCCTTGATTTAAAATTTATGCAATTATTCTACTTATTTGAGCTACTTGTGGAGGCTACTTATTGAAGCTACTTGTGGATTCTACTTGTGAAAGTTACTTGTTCATTATATTTATAGATGCTACTTGTTCTTCTCTACTGTTGAAGCTACTTGTTCAAGTTACTTGATGAAACTGCTTATGGATGCTACTTGTTGAAGCTACTTGTTGATGATACCAAGATTATTCGTTCGATATCGAGCTTACGCGCTCGATGATTATGAGCTCTCTTATTCCATGATTTTAGACTTCTTCGCTCGATACCGAGCTTACATCCTCGATGATTCTAAGCTCTCTTACTCCATGTTACCGAAATTATTCGCTCGTGTTGAATTGCTTGTTGTAAATGATTGTTGTTTCCTGATTTAGTTGCTAATTTAGTGGTTAATATAACTAATTTAGTGGTTTCCTAATTTAGCTATAGAATTTGTATAAATACCCATGTATATGGGATGTAAATTACAATAAAATATATTAAAGAATTCTTCAAAATTATTTATTTTTAAATAATGTTTTCACTAATACTGATATTTATGGTTTGCCATTGTTCATAGGAACTTGTTTGCGAGCTTTTCTAAGGGCAAAAACGTGTAAGTTTTCCATTCACCTTTATATAATTTTCTTTAGGCTGTTAATATAATACTCACCTTCTTTATGTTACATCTTTCTAGCTCTGGAATTGATCCATGTTTTCGAAACTGTCCAACAAGTAAGTCCAGTCTTTCATAATTCCATCCAGAACTTATTTTTCTGAGCCATTGGTTACTGGACTTCTGTTTCATCTTCCAGCTTACTATGATCTTCATATAAATTGTGGCGGGAAACAAGTGATTGTCAATGGAAACACAACGTTTGAAGATGACACAGTTCAATCAGTATCAACATGTTCAAGTATCGGCAGCAATTGGGGATTTAGCAGTAGTGGTCACTTTTTGGATAATGCTAGCATGGCAGATTCTTCTATTCAGAGCAATACATCTAGACTTTTGATGAGTGATTCACAATTATACACGCAAGCACGCATTTCACCCCTTTCTTTAACTTACTATGGATTCTGTTTGGGAAACGGAAACTACACTGTCAACCTTCACTTTGCAGAGATAATGTTCACTGATGACAAAACATACAGTAGTCTCGGAAGACGCATATTTGATGTTTACATTCAGGTAACTCTCAAAATAGCAAGGAGATATTATTTACTTTGGACTTTGCACTTACATGTCCTTTATGCAAAACTTGGCTATAATTAAAACAAGCAAGGAATATAGACTATCCCAGACTTGCCGATTGAAATGTGACACATTTATTTTGATATCTAAAAATATTTTACAAATTTTATCCTTGCAGGGGAAGCAAGTGCTGAAGGATTTCAACATTGCGGATGAAGCTGGTGGTGTTGGCAAAGCAATTGTGAAACCATTTCCTATCACTGTCACCAACAACACCTTGGAGATTCGTTTTTATTGGGCTGGGAAAGGGACAACTGATATCCCTCATAAAGTTGTCTACGGTCCTCTTATATCGGCTATTTCTGTTAATCCTGGTGCGTTTTAATACTAACACAAAACAAAAGGCTACAAATTTTCATCTGATATAATTTCCCATTTTACAAGTATCGATTTGGATACATGTATAACATCCATGTCTCTCTTCAATCAGATTTCATACCTCCATCTGAAGAAGGAAGCTGTAGTAGTAATACTACATCTGTTGGGACAGTGGTTGGAATAGTGGCAGTAGTTGTATTTGCTATAATCCTGGTTGTGGGTCTCCTCTGGTGGAAGGGTTGCTTTAGATCAGAGAGTACATTGGAGCAAGGTACTAAATTAAATTTACTCTTTCATTCCCATTTTTGCTAGAATTCGGAAATGAAGTCACATCTAAACAAGTTTCCACAGATCTAAAAGGTACAGATTTGCATATTGGCTCCTTTTCTTTGAGGCAAATTAAAGCTGCCACAAACAACTTTGATGTTGCTAACAAGATTGGAGAAGGTGGTTTTGGTCCAGTTTACAAGGTACATTAGGCTTGATAATTATTTCCTTCCAAATCACATTTGCAGGAATATATCTGAATCCTATGCATTTCTGAAATATGCAGGGCCATTTGGTAGATGGCACTGCAATTGCAGTTAAGCAACTTTCTTCCAAATCAAAGCAAGGAAATCGAGAATTTATTACTGAAATTGGCATGATTTCTGCTTTGCAACATCCTAATCTCGTAAAGCTCTATGGATGTTGCATAGAAGGAAATCAATTAATGCTTATATACGAGTACCTGGAAAATAACAGCCTTGCGCGAGCACTGTTTGGTAAAATTTCCTGCTCCTGCAAAAGTATTACAAATTGCTCGAAAATACATGCATATGTTTGCTATGCTGTTAATAGATTCCAATGTTTCTTTTTTTTCATTTCTTTTTGGGTGGCTGAAGGTCCACAAGAGGATCGACTGAAGCTAGATTGGCCAACAAGGCACAGGATTTGCATCGGCATAGCAAGAGGTTTGGCTTATCTCCATGAAGAATCAAGATTAAAGATTGTACACAGAGATATCAAAGCTACCAATGTGCTTCTCGACAAGGACTTGAATCCTAAAATATCAGATTTCGGTTTAGCCAAGCTTGATGAAGAAGATAACACTCACATAAGCACTCGAGTTGCTGGAACCTTGTAAGTTGATTCATTCTATTTATGATCAATTTCTCCAATCTTCACATAGAACTTCAATAACGTTTACTAAAAGTATCCAAATCTTGATTCAATTTCCAGTGGATATATGGCACCAGAATATGCAATGAGGGGCCATTTAACAGACAAAGCAGATGTTTATGGTTTCGGAATTGTTGCCTTGGAAATTGTTAGTGGAAGAAGCAACTCTAGCTCCAGGCAAAAAGGGGATACGTTTTATCTTCTCGATTGGGTAAACCTCCCTTGCTGTTTCAATGTGTTTTTGAAAACTGTTTTCTATTTTCAAACACCAAAAGAATTCAATGAAACCAACACATTGTTTTCTCACCATTTCTCAGGCTCATGAGTTAAAAGTGCAAGGAAACTTACTAAAACTGGTGGATCCAAACCTGGGTTCGGCTTTTGACAAAGAACAGGTGCTAACGATGATAAATATAGCACTGTTATGCTCCGATGTAACTCCAGCAGTAAGGCCTGCGATGTCTTTTGTCGTTAGCATGCTTGAAGGCAGAGCTGAAGTCGAAGATTTTGTTTCAGATTCAAGTGTTTCCAACTTGGATGAAACCAAGTCTGAAGCGATGAGAAGGTACTACCAGCTCAGCATAGAACAAAGTGATAACGGAAACCAGACACAGAGTATGTCGATAGACGGTCCGTTTACAGGTTCTTCTACATCTGCCGTTGATCTCTATCCTCTTACTTTGAATTCGGAGTATTTGAAAAACAGAGTTTAGAGATTTATGCTTCTTGTTCTTGCTTGTTTATTTACTTTCTCTTCTGTTTTCTTTCGTTTTTGTTGTTGAATATTATTGAATTCCTTTTGAGAGTATGTTTATGCAATATTGTGTGGCAACGTAAGTGTATATTACGAGATGAATTATTGAAAATTATGTGGTGTTCATTTGTCGTTGGTTTTGATATAATATCTTGTTTGTCAATCTTTGTTGATTTGTCTCTAAGTTCACCATTTTCTTTGACATTTTTTGCCATTTTTTCTCACTTGAAAAACAGAGCACATCCGAGTAGAAAAAAAATTGACCGACTATTGGATGATCATATAGCTGTTATTGTGCAATCAAATGTGGGAATGCCCTTTGTGATGTCCAACGGTCGCGATGAAACAATTAAACCCTACAATTTATGCATTGTAATCGCATTTTAAACTAAAACAGAAAACTGAGTTCATCGTAATTCGTAAACCATTCATTCTAAATTTTAAGAAATTCCTTTCACTAAATTCACTTTCCATTCTCTAATCTCATGCAAATTTTAACTTCCATCATTTTCATAGCAAGTTGAATCTTAATTATAAAGTTTAAATTTTGATATGATAATATAATAAAAGATAATATTAAATGACACAGTGTGTAGCACATATGAAATGAATCCAACGTAAGATTGCAACCCGTAAGATTTGGACTGCTTCAAGAACTCCCGGACAAACATTAAGAAATTAAAAAAACCCTTAAAATTTAGGAATTTTTCATAAATAATGAGCAGAAAGTCCTTAAAATATTCATTAAACTCTTTATTTATACTAAAATTTTAGGACTTCAAAAATTACAATAATGTCCTTAAAATAAATAAAATTTATCTAAGAAATAAAATTAAAAACGTAATTTTATGATAAAATATGAGTAGGTGATAACTAGATTTTATCGAGTTATTTTTACTTGGTTAATACTATTTTTCATGTGAATTCTGGTATGTTTTTATATTTTGTGAGTTTATTTGTGTGTAGGTTGTAAGAGGAAATTATGTGAAGCAAGCATGATTTTGTTTAGCTTAAAGCTGTATTGAGCCAATTCCCCCGATACTGTAGATTCTGGGAAGCTGATTTTATGATGCAGCGAATTCTGGAAATCTATTTCCATGGTGTAGCGAGATATCTCTCGATACAGTTAAGATAGAGTTAGATACAGCGGGCATGTCCTCGATACAGTTAAGATAGAGTTAGATACAGCGGGCATGTCCTCGATACAGCGAGACCCAAAACCCAGTTTCTGAAAAATTTCTGCCTAGTTCAGCGAGAAATTCTCGCTGCATTAGCGCGAGTGCCTGATGCAACGAGAATTTATGGGAATTTTCTGTTTAAGTTGAATTTCAAAATTTTTATTATAAATAGAGTGTCTAGGGCTTCGTGCTGGGAGAGGACGGTCACCAACACTCTTGAAAGAGAGAGACATAATATTTTATAAAGAATCCAAGAAAAACACAAGAAAAGTGAAGAGAAAGAAAGATAGAAAACCAATTTGAAGAGATAGAACTGTAACATCTTGAGTTTGCTGTTTTTATTGATCTTCACTGGAATCTCAATGACTATATATTCTGTATTTCTTGTATATTCCCTGAACATCATGATTGGCTAATTCTTTTTATGCTTAGGGGCTAGAAGAAATTCTTGTGATCTATAATTGAAACTTGTTTTGGATTAATGGAGTTTTATTCATAATTCTATTTGTGTTCCTTGTACTTAAAGTTTTCTTTTTAACTGGCCATTAAATTGAATGATTTTAAATGTATATTTTCTGGACTTGAAAAAGAGAGAAAATATATTTTCGAACTAAGGAAATATAACTAAGGAGATAATACATTGAAAAATAATTAACAAATAAGTAGCCAAATTAGGTTGGATCTCAGTGAGTGATTAATTAAACTTGATTGAATAGGATTATTAGTTAAGTTTATTGATCACATAATTTTGTTAAGGTCTCGGAAGAGGGAATGAAACGATATAAGAACCTAGGCTAATAGATTTCGGTAAGATTAGTTAAGCCAAAACAGTGGACAAATATAGTGAAAAAGAGTGGATTCGACCCCCCTAAGCCAGTTATCATCAGATTTATCTTTATCACATAGCGTACTTTTAGTTTCTTAATAGTTGTTAGAATTAATTTACTCTTTTAGCTAGTCTAAATAATATTCGTCATTCCAATTGTAGTAATTAGCATGTTAGTAATTAGTAATCCTCGTGAGAATGATATCCTACTTCCTTTTATTATAAATCGACACAATATGCTTGCGATTTTTCATATTTGATTTTGTGTGTTTATTTAAACGGTGGATAAGTTTTTGGCGCCATTGTCGGAGATTATTATTTTACTTTCCGTTAATATTGCGACTAAGTGGTTGAATATTACTTTAGATTCTATTTTTAGTTCGTCATTTAAAATTTTCTTTTGTTGTTTGACAGTGAATAAGCCGAAGCCGAAGTTTGGAGCTAGCGCCTTTTAATCCGGAGATTGAACGAACTTGTAAAAGAAACTAAGGTGCTAGAAGAAGAGAAAGAACCAGAAAGAGATCAGAAAAAAGTCAAGAACGAGAAATGGCAGAAGATAACAACAATCAGCAGAGAGCACTCAGAGATTATTTCAGACTGGTGGTTAATGATAATGTTTCAGGAATCTAGAGGCAAGTAATTCAAGCAAATAACTTTGAGCTGAAGCCAGCTCTTATTAATAGGGTACAAGTACAACATAACCAATATGGAGGGTTGTCTCATAAGGATCCAAATGTGCATCTTGTCATATTCTTATAGCTATGTGAAACGGTTAAAATGAATGGTGTCTCCGAAGATGCTTTTCGATTGAGATCATTCCCTTTTTCTTTGAGGGACCGAGCTTGCGGATGGCTTCAATCACTACAACCAGGGACTATAACAATGTGGGAGGAACTTGTTCAGAAATTTTTGTCCAAGTTTTTTCTTCCATCAAAAACTTCGCAATTAAGAGGAGAGATTACTCAGTTTAGACAATTAGACTTTGAACCTCTTTTCGAGATTTGGGACCTGTTTAAAGACTTGATACGAAGATATCCTCAGTATGGATACCAAGATTGGTTTTAGATTCAGTTATTCTATAATGGGTTGAATGGACAGACAAGGACCATAGTTGATGTAGTAGCTAGAGGCACATTATTATCAAAGACAACGGAGGAAGCACAATTACTTTTAGAAGAGATGGCGTCAAACAATTATCAATAGCCAAATGAGAGAAACCAGAGGAGAGTTACTGGTGTTTATGATGTTGATCTGATAATTGCTTTGAGTGCTCAAGTTTCAGCCTTATCAAGCAAGCTTTCAGCTATGACAGCAAATGAAGGTTGTTCATCCAAAGTACAGGTGGCCTTGGCGAATAGTTTATATTCGGGTATGCAGAATGAGCAGGAGTAAGAGTAGGAGGAAGTTCAGTTTGTTAACAATCGGAGTTTCAACTACAGAAACAATTTGCCAAATCAATATCATCTGGGGTTGAGGTACCATGAGAACCTCTTTTATGAAAACACCAGAAATGTGTAGCAGGGACCACCTGGTTTTGGGGCGCAACCAGCAGAAAAGAAGTCTTCCTTAAAAGAGCTGATGGGCACTTTTATCAATGAAATCCGTGGAATATTCAACAAGAACAAAACAAGGATTGATAATATAGAAACTCACTGCAGCAACATGGGAACTACTATGAAGTCTTTAGAAGTGCATATTGGTCAGCTTGTAAAAGCCATAAAAGAGCAATTAACAGGTAAATTTCCAACTGATATAGAGAAGAATCCAAAGGATCAATGCAATGCTATCACTTTACGGAGTGGAAAAAAAAGTAGAAACACAACCAAGAAAGGAAGTTGAGCAGCCTAAGGAAGAGAGAGAAGTTACAGATTCTGAAAAATTATCAGAAAAATCAATGGAAGTGAAGAGTGGTCTAGGGATTATTTTTGCTGATAACCCACCTATTAGACCTCCACCGATTCCTTTTCGACAAAGATTCTAGAAAAAGAAGCTAGATAATCAATTTAGAAAATTTCTGGACATCTTTAAGAAGATCCACATCAACATTCCTTTAGCATAAGCATTGGAGCAAATGCCTAACTATGAGAAATTTATGAAGGAAATGATGTGAAAGAAGAGAAGGCTAGAAGAACATGAAACGATGAAGTTATCAGAGGAATGCAGTGCGAATACCTTAGAAAGTTAAAGATCCTGGTAGTTTCACTATCGCCTGCACTATTGAAGATTCTACCTTCGAAAAGGCATTATATGAAGTTGGGGCTAGCATAAATCTCATGCCATTGTTAGTATTTAAGAAGTTGGGTTTAGGAGAAGTGAAACCTATTACCATATCTTTACAAATGGCTGACTGATCGCTTTCATTTCCAAAGGGAATAATCAAGGATGTGTTGGTTAAAAAGGCTTGTTGCATCCACTAGGGGCATCCTAGAGGTTTAAAAGGCTTGTTGCATATGTTAAATGCAATCGTGATTCCTACGGAAGTGGATTAGGATTAGGTTTTTAATTTTCTTATAGGTTAGTTTTGCTTGGGACTAGTAAAAATATAAGTTTGGGGGAATTTGATTAGTTAAATTTTCTTAACAATTATTGGCTTAT
>JAVXUL010000009.1:5528367-5547660 GCA_035590515.1 Trichilia minutiflora | reverse complement strand
TATTATTATATAATATATAATAATGTTTAATTATAAATTATATTTAATATTATTATACAATATAGAATATAAAAAATGATTTAATAATATTTAATTAAAAATTATTTTTAAAAATAAATTTAATAAAATTTAAAATTCTAATATTAAATTTAATTATTAAATAAATAATATTAATTATTTAAATTTATTGAAGTTTTCGGATGAATATTTTTAAATTTTTTAAATAAATGGTTAATTCCCAACGTATATGCTTGTAATCGAATTACAGAGAAAAAGGCCGCAAGAAAACCCGAAAATTCAAATTCAGCAACGACAGAAACAGCTATGGCTAAACAAGAAAGCGGATCTATACTGCGATTCGCGCCTTTTCAGAGCGCTGTCGACGGGGGTTTCTGGCACAGATTGTTTTCTTTAAAGCTCAACAAGCTCAGCAAGCTCGGCATGGACAACTCTCCCATTTCGGTCACCGGTACTTTTATCTATGAGTTTCTATTAGTGTTAATCATGTTTGATTGCATTCGTTGATCGTGATCTGTTTAGGGAGAGGAGAAATTAAGTTTTGGGTTTTATGAAGTCTCAATTTGGTTCTTGTTTGACTGTTTTTTCTATTATGATTTGTAAATATGGTGAATTTTCTTTCCGGAATTGGGGTTTTAGTTTTCTCATGATTGCAAGTTTTACTATTTAGGTTGCTTTTTATTTAGTTGCAGGAAAATTGTGTTAAAAATAGGGTGAAAAGTGGTAAGATTTTGAATATATTTTCCGAAGGACTGTGGATTCACTAAAACAAATCTAATTTAACTGTGCCGAGCCAGTGAAAATTTTGGTTCTCTGGGAAGTGATGGAAAATATAAGCTTTCAATTTTGTTCGCTTATTTGCCAACCAGTTAACAGCAGAGCTGGTTGGGAGTTGGTTGGGAAGTCAGGAGTGAGGCCTCGGCTTGCTTGGACTCCAAAACCACCCAAAGGGTGGTATTGGCTGCTCGACACCCTTCCTAGACATACTGTAGGCACCTCCACTTTTCGAATATTTGTGGGAGCTTGGCTTGTTCTATCTTGGGACATTTACATATGAGTTGTACTTATATTTGTAATATCTACAATCCCGACTTTTATTTGATGCTGTAATATACTAGTGTTAAAAAAAAAATTGTTCATTTATTTTATTAATTGTTTAGCAAAAAAATGTGGCATGAAGGTCGTGCAAAATTTTTGAATGTTACTTTATTAAAAAGACAGTGCAATTAACTGATATTATTACTGTTTTCTACGCTTCTTGCTCGCATTCACAAATGTCAATCATTTGACTCTTCTTTCTGAATCTCTATCATTCGATTCAGATGAGCAATCATTAACGGCAACAGCAAATCGGGGGAATCACGATATATGCTCTGTCCCGGGCACCTGTACAACACAATTACAATGAAAAGTTTCCTTGCCATTTGATAAACAAAGCTTGCTCAAACAAGAAGCAAAGAAGGTAAATCTTTCAAATGCTTAATTTCTTCCATTGGATAAGTGGGTGATCTTTATATTTTTTAATGTTTTGAGTGGAAATTTGGAGAATATATTAGTATATTCGCTATGTTGGTCTTCTTTATTGGTGTTTTGAATTGTAATATATGCAGTCAGTATTATTTGATAGACTTGATGTTTGAAGTGTATGTATTCCTTACATAATAAATGTACCGTTTGTTGGGACTTAGATTTGGGAGGACATTCAATCAAGTAAGGCTGTAGATGACAGTGCAGTATTACCAAGGTTCCTACTGATTTCATTTGCAGACTTGAAGAAATGGAGGTTGTATTACAGGTTTGCATTCCCTGCTCTGATTTTGATCCTCCAGCAACCTTGGTTGATTTGAGAGCAGCTTCACAGTGGTTTAGCTTGCAAGAGGTACTCAGTGTTGTGATTGTTGCTAAAAATAGGGTAGTTTACTTTATAAGATGATTCTTTCTCTTTCAATCTTATGATATTTCTCTGCAATGCACAGGCAGAATCTGTGTCAGCAGCTTGTAATGAATGGTGTAACTCAAGCTTAACAGCTGGTATCAGTTTTGATTGATGTCCTTTTTTTTTTTTTTCAGGATATATGTTTAGGAAACATAAATCATACAAGTATGTTACAAATGCACCATATTTTTTGGTCAGTCTTGCTTCTAATTTGCATGCTATTGTAAGGCATCCGAAGGACTGGGAGGCCTGCCAAAGTGATTGTCAAAAGGTGTTTCAGTAACCCTTCAAGTTATTCCGCAGAAGTAAACTGGTTTGTGACTGTGGGAACGCTGTTCTAGTAAATTATGAGAAGATCAACTACTGGAATAATTTATCGAAATATGGTATTACGGATGCTTCTTTCTCAAGCTACTAGGCATTATTTTTGTAGTTGTTATTTGGTACCTATGTCATTTCAAAACAGTCCTGGCTGGCTTCTTCGTAACTTTCTTGCACTTATTTTGCAAGATGGGACCATAAATCAGTTTGCTTTTTATGCTAAGAGAGAATCGTGGTTTTGCAAACCTGAGCTTGTCTCTTGCTGGTGAAGCTTTTATTACAGTTCCACAAGGTAGAGCGGCAGATAGGGTAACTGCTTGTTACTGATTGGTAGTTTCTCCGTGGACAGTTTGAGCTTGTTTCTGGGCACTCATTTAACTGATTACTGCCAACATGTTCATATGATGGCGAGATGATCAATGTATACGTAAGGCGGTAGGTTGGGAGCTTAACAAAGGGAGAAAAGTAAATGGCAATTGTTTGATTCAATTGATACTTTACAAGCTTTTATTGTTTGATTTTATGTTATGAAAAGATTATTCCTTAATCACGCCTACGGCGGTCTATAACTCTTCTGTCTACTTTTGAGTTGTACAAAAATGTATTTTTATCAGTTTTGATTTTTAAATTGTGATGTGCACCAATTCTACGATGGTCCATAACTCTTTTGTCTACTTGAGTTAGACGAACATGTTTGATCTTTTTTCTCTATTGTGATTTGCACCAATTTTGGTCCTAACATCCATAACTCTTTTGTCTACTTGAGTTAGACGAACATAACAGCCTTCCTTGTCCAACCTCATTCTAACAAATTTATCACCTTAACCTTTCTGATCAATTCTAAGTCCTGACAGCAGTCTTAGCTTAGCAAATTTATCACCTCAACTAGTCAATTTTGGTCTTAATAGACTTCTTTCGCCAGCCTCATCCTAGGAAATTTATCACACAATTGAGGTCTCCATCACAATTATGGACACCATCATTGTCCACTTTAGGGAAAGGGGATCCTTATTGTTTGTTTCTGGAAGGGGATCATTTGCAGTCCTGTCGCCCATCCCAAAGTACCTCATTATAGTTCAAGCTCATTATAGTTCAAGGGAGTCTGTTGTTATTAGCTTAAGGGAGTCTGTGGTTTATGTACAATCTTTCCTTCACCACCCCTAGCGATATGGGACATTTGTTACTCAGGGTGTTACATTCACCCCTTTTTTCGGACACACATGTCTCGTGTATGGATCTCTTTTATGCGATGCTATGGTA
The DNA here is from genome assembly GCA_035590515.1 of Trichilia minutiflora. Lineage (NCBI taxonomy): Eukaryota > Viridiplantae > Streptophyta > Magnoliopsida > Sapindales > Meliaceae > Trichilia > Trichilia minutiflora. Next base: position 5,544,125 of record JAVXUL010000009.1, on the reverse strand, counting down.
CTAAGTTTGGTTCTGATATCATGAATATCACACCCAGGCAACTCGAAATTCAAATTCATAATTATTTCATAAAATAATAATAGGGCGTAATATTCTTAAAAGATTAAAATTTTTCTTTATAATTTGTACATTAACTAACAACTTTATAACTCTCTTATATACATAATCCAAAAGACAGTAAGTGTTAGGCTATTTTGTCGAGTCCCAATCCACTGGTTCAGGCTTATTTTTATGCCCTTATCCAGACCCATCAAATATCCATATCACTCCTAAGTACGACATCGTCCTGGGAAGCCGATTACATCATCTAGGAGGATAGCTAAATAGCCTCGGGCACTCTGTCTGAGGCCCCAAGGCGACCAGTCAGGGGGGTCTCCTTCAAGTTATTCATGGCTTACTTGCGCTTAGGTTCGAGACCTTCTATGACAAGCCTTTTAGGCTCGGGGAGTCGGACCAATACATTTTTATAGAGGAGTAAGGACTCACGGGTGCTCGGGTAATACGAGTCTCCACCACTCTACCTCCTGGCGACACAAAGCTATAACCCGCTTTATAATAGCCTCCCGAGAACCAGGGGATTTCATTCTCAGGAGAACATGAAGTTTTACTTGGAGGGACATACACTCGGGGTCTCAGGGATGACGTGACGAGGAACAAGATCACAATTTTTCACGTCCCTTAACTTTGCAACAGGTCGCCCTGGGCACGTCAGCCATGCAGCAACACGTGTCCAAAAGTGCGCACTCTTAAGCTTTCAATATATAGCATCCAAAAATCGAGAGAAAGAGGATTCGGATTCAGATTCATTCGATAATATTGAGAAAAAGTACACTGTAAGACTCTCTCACTTTTTCAATGAATTCGGGCATCATTCTCAGGAATAGAACATCCCATGCTATTCATGTTTTTCATGCATTCTGGCTTGCATGCATGCACACTCATCTCACACACTAAGTAAAACCTTCTCTGACTTAAGTATTGGAGGGTTTTCGTCAAAAAATCAGCTTTACCCCTGAGGTGTTCTGTGTCTTGCAGTCTCAAAGCTCAAGGACGAGAAGAGAAGACCTGCTAGTGCTTGGAGTTGAGGACGAAGTCGACTTCTTGCATCAACATTTGGCGTGGTCTGTGGGAAACGATCGTCTTCGAGGCTATTAAAGCACCATTTTCAGCAAAAATAACAAATGTTAGAGGTTACACAACCAGGAGACACGTGACTGAATGCAAGAACGCGGAGGGAGTTTCTGCGAAAGCAGCTGTCGTTGCAGAAGGGGCTGAGAGTGCCTTGCATGAGATCCCAGAGCGTGGGAGTCCCCGATCAAATGTCGTCGAGATGCATGCACGCGGACCAGGTCATACGAGGGAAACAGATGAAATAACTCAGTTGCTACAGCTGCTCCAAGACAGTGAGTAACGACAGGTTGATGTAGATATTGGTCAGAGAGGTATCAGAGATGAAAAGGATGATACAGACCAATGCGCAGGAGATAAAGGTGTCGGATGAGACAGTGAAGAGTAGCTTCCCTCGACCAGAGGCTGTGGTAAAGGATGAAGAAGGAGTCAGAAGGCAACCCAAAGCTCAAAGGTATATAGTTGCAGAAAAAGGGAAGGATAAGGTTGTAGAGTACCCCCATTCGAAGAGAGTGGGGACTAAAGACACATGCATACCCCTCATTGCTCGAGAAAGGCATCATCCTGGATTTACGAGAGTATCTCAGAGTACAGATGCAGTCCAAAAGATACCTAACGACAATAACCCGTCTCCGAATAATATGAGAATGCTCTTAGAGTAGAGGCAGAGGTGGGGATAAGAGGCACTTAGATAGGAGAAATTACATCAGGAGGGAGAACGGGGGATTGACACCAAGAGCAGGGATGTAGAGTCCTTGATAAGAAAGGTGATGGAAGAGATGGGTAATGAGAAAGCGGGTCCTCGAGCTGAACTGACTGAATCGGTTCCAGTGATTAGCCCCTATGCAAGGTCACCCTTCACACCTAAACTGTTGGGCCAGGTGTTACCCAAAAAATTTAAAATGTCCCAGATTACCTTATATTTTGGGAAGACGGACCGTCACTACACATGGGTTTCTTTCATGAGATGATGCTCGTTCAGGGACTGAGCAAAGAATAGATGTGTCATCTATTTCCCTTAATCTTGGAGGGGCAAGCCAGAAAGTGGTTCATGGGCCTAACCCTCGAGAGTATTCAGAGTTTCGAGCAGTTGTACGAGGTGTTCACTGCTGAGTTCAGGGGTGTAGTCTTCAGCACCAAAACCCCGAGCTTGTTATTACTACTTAAACAGGGGAATGGCGAAAGCCTTAGGAGCTTCGCCAAAAGGTACCATGAGGAAATACTTGAACTGGGGGCTTACCATCATCCGCTGGCCCTGGAGGGGCTGAGATAGGGGCTCAGAATAGACAGGGATTGATACGCTATTTGTAAGTCCTCGGTGAGCACTTACGAGGCGGCTTGGAGAAAGATACTTGACGAGATAGAAGTCGAGAACCAGGTGATGCTAAAGATGAAAGAGTAGAAGCCCATAGGGGCTTCCCCGAGAGACAACAACCGGCTCAAGAAACCTGACAACAAGAAGTGGGAAAGTGATAGGACGAGGTTTCCTGAGGTCAATCGGGGAAGGGACTGAGTCTCCGAGTACTACCGGGGCGATAAAAGGAGAGAGGAACAGTACCCCAGGGAGAGAAGATCTTCTCAGAGAGACAATCCATAGCGGGTCGCCTAGGTAGACAGACCGAGGCGAGCGGAACAGGGGGAAGAAGTTTACTCCTCTAAACGCTCCCCTCTCACAAATCCTGAAAAAGGTGAGAAAACGGGGGACTTTGTCGTTGGACCCCCGTCCGATTAAACACAGACTCCCCGAAGAAGTGGGAAATAGATTCTGCGAGTTTCACCAAGATGTAGGACACTCGACGAAACAGTGTCACGAGTTGCAGAGCCAGAATGAAGTCTTGGTCAGAAACAATTACCTAATTGAGTTTATAGCTCATGAAGATGAAGGGTCCTAAGAATCGAGATGAGGGTAGCAGCCTTGATCCTCGAACCACGGAGAAGACCTGACGAATGTACGTAGACGGGCCGCTGGATATACAAGGGGGAGGAACAGGGATAATTTTGAAGAGACCGAGTAGAGAAGAAGTGTAAAGAAGAATTTGTTGCTGTTCTACAGAGGACCCCCAACTCGACCCGGATGAGGGAGCTAAAATCGTATATCCAGCTTGAAGAGCTCCTGAGTGACCAAAACGAAGCCAGAAAGATAAAGAACCAAGCGATCAGGTACGCCATTCTTGACACTATACTATACTAACGTGGATTTACTCTGTCATACGTGAAATGTTTAAGACCAGATGAGACAGACTTGAGGAAATCCCTAATGAAGCCTACAGAAGTCATGGAGGGGCTCGTTCATTAACATACAAAATTATCCAGCAAGGATGTTATTGGCCCACAATCTCTCAGGATGCTGTCGGATTCATGGTGATATTCTGAGACAACCCCCAGAAGAACTCACTTGTCTCTTGAGTTCTTAGCCTTTCTCTCAATAGGGGATGGATCTGATAAGGCCACTCCTGACTGCCCGAGCCAATACTAAATATGCAATTACGATCATCAACTATTTTATAAAGTGGGTAGAAGCAGAGCCACTCTTCAGTATAACTGAAAAAAAGACTACCGCATTTGTGAAGCAGAATATTATTTATCGCTTCGGGGTTCCACATGTATTAGTTATTGACAATGAAAAGCAGCTTGACAACACTCAGGTCAAATAATTCTACTCAAAGTTCTGCACCGACCTAAGGTTTACTATCCCAACTCACCCACAAGTCGTTGGACAGGTTGAAGCTGCCAACAAGGCGATCAAGAAGGCACTTAAGAAGAAGCTCGGAGAGCATAAGGGGGGATGTATTGATAAATTGCCCTAGGTCCTCTAGGCCTACAAAATTACTCCCCGAATAAATACTAGCCTTTGGGTGCGAAGCTATGATTCCAGTAGAAATCAACATCTCAACCTTCTAGATGCAGGACTACACAGAAGGGAGAAATGAGGCGAGCCAAAGATTAGGGTTAGATCTGTTAGACAGAAAGAGAGATGAGGCCACGGTTCAGGTATCCGCACATCAAAAAAGGGTAACCCGATACTACAATAAAAAAAATCAGACATCGAACCTTCCAGAGAAGAGTTTTTGTCCTCCGAAAAGTGACTCTTAACACCAAAGTCCCGGGTAAAGGGGTATTTGGAGTTAATTGGGAAGAGCCATACAAAGTCGTTCAAATACTCAGACCAGGGGTTTACAAATTAGAGACCTCGAGCGACACTCAAGTAAAAAGGTCGTAGAACATAGACAGACTGAAAATTTACTATCTGTGACCTGACCCTTTTGACGACTGATCCTCCAATCCTGCAACCAGCGTCTTGAACATCAGCTCTGTAGTAAATACACATCGAGCCCCTCTCAAGTACTCTATTCGGGTCTGACTCTGATAATTGAAGCTAGCCCAATCTCTTCTATGAGAAGACCTTAGGCCAACGAGACCATATTATCTCCGAGTCGAGGATATTTATTATGGAACCATATTGTTCCGATATCGTACAGACATGTTTATCCAATTCACGGATTTTGGGACTTGCTTGCTCGATGCACAGATTCTGAGATGGGTCATATCTGGGATGGGATATGGACCTGCTTGCCTGATGTACAAATTTTGGGACAAGTCATATATACCATTTTGTCTGATTGATGAATTCTAGGTCGAGGCCGTGTGGACCTGTTTGCCCGACGTATCGATTATGGGACAGGTCATTAAGATCTGCTTGCCCGTCGTACGGATTTTAGGATGGATCACATGGACCTACTTGTTCGATGTATAGATTTTAGGATAGGTCATACGTACCTCTTTGCTCGATGAACGGATTCCGAGCATAAACCCCCTACTGGGACTAAATCATTCCCAAGAAGACCTTAGGCCAACGGGACTATATCGTCTCCAAGCTAAGGGTATTTGATAATCACGAAACTATTCTGTTTTGAAGTCATATGGACCGTATTGTCCGAGGCCGGCTACCTGTTTCAATTTTTCTTTTGCAAGTATCAAGGTACTTAGAAGAGACCATATGCCAGTGAGGCTGAGTCGCACCCATTATAAAGGAAGAATATTTGGGAAGATCATACCGATCCCGATTCTACTTCTGCATTATATTGCATCTTTCGGGACCCGCGATCGCATACTACCCGCGATTTGTAGTTATTATATATTATATGGTTCTTTATTTTTATGGTCGGGTTAGCTAATAGACCGACCTGTAAGTATTTTCTTCTCTATAAATGTTCTCTTCTACTTTAATATTAAATGGGAATAATATATTTAGATGTTCTCACCGAATCGAGCAGCCGTTCATTTAGCTGTATATTAATCTGAGACAGATGATCTGAATATATTTCTCAGTCATAAATTTTCTAAATCATTTGTTCGGGGGCAGTATCTGAACGTATTCAAGCTATATACGCATGCATTATCCCGAGCGAGGTCCTTAATGAAATATTTTCTACGTCCTTTATTCGGATGTTTCCCCTAACGACTCTTTATCGGGATATTTGAAATATTTTCTACGTGCTTTATTCGGATATTTTTCTCGAACAGATGAGCTCTTTATCAGGATATATGAAGAATTTTTCCCTAAGTCCTTTATTCGATTGTTTTTCCCGAAGGGACGAATCCTGTATCGGGATATTTGAAGAATTTTTTCGAGTCTTTTATTCAGATGTTTTTTCTGAATGGATAAGTCCTTTATTGGGATACTTGAATTTTCTAAGTCCTTTATTTGGATGTTTTCCCCGAAGGGACAGATCCTTTATTTGGATGTATGAAATTTTTTTTCTAAGTCCTTTATTTGGATGTATTTCCTGAGTCATTGAATCCTTTATTTGGATATTCAGAAAATTGTCTAAGTTATTTATCCGGATGGCTTCTCACTCGGATGGCTTCTTACTTGAATAGCTTCTTACTCGGATGGCTTCTCACTCGGATGGCTTCACCGAGTCAGAGAGCCATTTGGCTATCTTTGAGAAGCCGGATGTTTTTTACTTAAGAAAATTTTCTAAGTATTGCACTCGAAGAAATATTGCAAAACACACAAGGCTGAATGAAATAAAGCAGAGCGCATATATATGGAAACAGAAATTTTATTGATCAAAATATGTTATTACAGAATATCCAACCCTACTGGGTCTTATCTACATTTGAGGGGTCTTGAACAGCTAGATCTGCCTCTGCCTTCTCCTATTGCTTCAAGGCGAAGATGTTCTCTTTCTCGAATTTCTTTATTACTCTGCTTGTCTCGTCCCGTCGAGCATCTATCCGCTGCTTCATCTGATAACATGCCTGCGATCAGGGAGGAATGTTAGCAATCGAAGTTTACAAGCATAAAATAAAAAGGGATTATGTTAGCAATCGAAGTTTACAAGCATAAAATAAAAAGGGATTCTGGTAAAATTTGTGAGGAAGTTTGGGGATGAACTTGCAGCAATTGCTACAATTAGAGTTTCTAATGGTTGTATTCGACGAGTAGGGTTGGAAGATGATGGGATACGTATTTGGTTCCATGATGGTTGGCATGACTTTGTTAAAATATTATTCCATTTGCGTCAGATACTTCCTGATTTTTCAATATCTCAAGAATTCAACTTTCCATGTTCTTTATATTTGGCACGAGTACTTGCAAGATTGACTATCCGTCCAACAGAGATCACCATAAAGATTACAGGCAGGATGTCGTGGAAAATGAAACTTTGTTGAGATACTGAATTCCTCAACTAAAAACAAGAGATCCGTTAGCCAATTAAAAACAAAAGAGTCGCAAAGCAAAAAATGTAAAATGAATATTCTGGAGGATTTGAAAAAAATACCGAATGGTGGAGATGACCATGATTTCTTAGCTTTACTTGATAAGAAGAGGTATTTATAGACGAACCCAAGGAGCCTCGATCGTTGATTTCGATTCAACGGACAGGGGAATGCCACGTCATCCGAATGTAGAACGTCAAGGGTCGGTTTCTTTTCGAAATTTAAATGAAGTGGAATTCGTCCTAGCAGTTAATTATGACGACCCGGATATCGCGGCCTTTCAGACTTATCTGATAATAGGGTGATGACACGTGTAGAGACGGTTGCGTTCCCAAAGGGGATAACCGAAACGTAATGACAGTCATGCCAGCCAAGCAGAAGTCGAACAGTTTTCATTTAAAGCCTTATTTAATTAAAAACTGGAGGATTTAGTGTTGAGGTATTTTATTGAGGCCCAGCCTAACGATCCAGGCCCATCAAATGCACATATTAAGTAGACTCCTCGATACGGTGTCGTCCCGAGAAACTGATTATGTCAAAAGAGAGATGACCAAATTACATCAGGCGCTCTGTCCGAGACGATCAGTTAGAGGGTCTCCTTTGATTCATTCACGATTAACTCGCACTCAGGTCTGGGACCTCCGACGACAAACCTTCTAGGCTCGGGGGATAGGAACAATATGTTAATGAAAAATAGTAGTGGCTCGCGGGCACTCGGGATATACAGATCTTCACCACATTACTTTCTGGTGACATCGAGGATACAACCCGCTACATAAAGGTCTCCCGAGAACCAGCGAATTCGTTCTCGGGAGAACTGGAAGCTTCACTCAGAGGTACATACACTTGGGGTATCGGGGATGACGTGGCGAGGAACAGTATCATAATTTCCCATGCCCCTTGACCTTGCAATAGGTTACCCTGGACACGTCAGTCATGCAGCAACACATGTCTAAAGGTACGCACTCCTAAGCTTCCAATATATAACACCCAAAAATCGAGGGAGAGGATTCTGATTCATTCGATCACATTGAGAAAACACACTGTAAGACATTCTCTTATTTTTTTCAGTGAATCCAGACATCATTTTAGGAATAGAACATTCCATGCTGTTCATGCTTTCCATGCATTCTTTCTTGTTTGCATGCACATTTATCTCACACATTAAGTAAAATCCTCTCTGACTTAAGTATTAGAGGATTTTTGTCGGGAAATCGATTTTATCCCTAAGGTGTTCTGTGTTTTATAGTTTCAAGCTCAGGGATAAGAAAAGAAGACCTGCTAATACTCAGAGTTAAGGACAAAGTCGACTTATTGTATCAACGTAAAATGTTTCTCATTATTTTTTTTAATTTAACTTTGAATATTTTAAATTTTGTGCTAGATAATTTACTTTGTGGGTTTTTTCAAATTTGGTAACTCTGTCATGCATACAAGATACAGAAATTGAAATTGTTCATATTTGGGAAAATAATCCCAAATGCCCTGAGCCTCCCTGTAATTTAATTTAATTCCTCAATTCATCTTTACATTTTCAATAATAGCATGTTATTTTTATTTTTTTGGTTAATTTAATAATTTTAAAATAATTTAGTAAATACACAGTTAATTTTAAAAAATAAAACAAAATAAAAAATACTCGTACTCGTACCAGACCCAAACTTATATCTAAAACCAAACCCATCTCAAATCTTTCACGCGTCTGTTACTAGTAAGATTTTTTTTTTCTTTGAAATTGAATCCCTAATTAAAACGAATACCTAACCCCATTTTGTTCCAATATTTCATATTAGCAGCTAATGTTGGTGGATTGGTTAGATTTCTGATCTTCGGCAGTTTCTAGAGTGCATTTGAGGTCATGCTATGGTCAGACGAGATGAATACGTTTGTGTTTACGTTCCTTTGCATTTTTTTTTGTTTACACTGGAATTGCTGGAAAATGTATATCTTCCGGTCAATTATGAAGTTTGAGCATTGAGATAATTATGAAGTTTGTGTGATTGTTAAGAATTTGTGTGGTGAAGATTAAGTGATAATTGAGGCGGTGAAGGAAGTTCAGGAGACAATGAAAAAAATTGGTTAGTGCTGAGAATTGGTTTGGTAGGTGTGAGTTGTTTGTGCGTTTTTTTTTTTTTTTTCAATTTGTTTTGTTCTGTGCTTTCTAGATAAGAGGCGGCAGCAGCAGCAGAAGGATAGAAAAGAAGCGGAAGGAAGCAAAAGCAAGGGTACGTTTTGGGTATTTTTGGTTGGTTTTGTTTGAGATTGGCAATAAACAAGAAGAACAAGTTTGAATTTTTTTTGGTTTTGTTCAGACGAAGAAGAAGCAAAGCCAGTGCAGGATCAGCGACAAAGAAGAAGTTTTATTTTTTATATTCAAAATATAAATACAAAAATTTAATTAAACAATATTTAAAACTTACAGAAACAAGGGAATTTAAAAAAAAAAGAAGTAATAATGGTACGAAGGTTCAGGATATATTTTTTATTTATATTTAATTTTAAAAAGTTTCTTTTCTGAAAGCGCAAACTTGTTTAGGCTTGAATAACTTGAAATTTGTATGAACTTTTCTAATAGTAGGCAACCAAACCTTATATAATTAGTACAGAGTACAATAGCCGTATGAATCAAATCAATAGCATGGTTTTGCCCGCGGTAAAAGACGACCGACTTGGTCCAAAAAACTCAAAGCAAAAGAGAAAAGCTCATGGGACGCAGCCAGCCAACTTACAACAGAGCTTTACACGTTCTCTTACAAAGAATTAGAGCTATAGATTGTTCTTTTAATTATTAAATTATTTTTTTAATCAAAATATTCGGATTAATTTATATATTTTTTAATTAATTTTAAAAAAAATTAATATAACATCTACCATTACAATCTTTCACTTAAATCATATTTAAAAAATCAAATCCAAAATTATATATCTAATTAAATAAGCTCAAATTTTTTTTAATTATTATCAATAATTTTCTTTTAATTACTAATAATTTTCTTTTAATTATATTACTAATTACATATAAACAACCACAAAGGAAAGACGATCCATTTTTCTTCTAACAATATAAAAAAAAAACCCTCTAAATACAAGGCTAGGCTAGGATCTCAATGGTATTATATCACTGAAAAATAGAATTATATACATGAAATGAAATTGCAGCTATTCTGATGGGAGTACAAAATTTGTACCTAAACGTAGCTTGTCCACTACAATGTCACTTTATATATCAACACTATTGTCAATGGGATAACTATTTGCTACCGGATTCTGAGGAAATATCTAGCGTTCTAGCTGCCTCAGCAAAAATCGACGTTTTTTTACTCTCTAGATGTAAAATCACAAAGCAAAATGACCCAATTGGATTATCATTACACTTATATCATCCATTGAGCCCCTGGTTAAGGACAAGGCAGCTAGCTTTTTACAAGCGGAAAATGGTTCCGGCTTATCTACTGCTACACATATTGGGCGAACTAGATCTACTGCCTCCTGATTTGAAACCTGTAACGAGAAAGAAAAAGAGAAACATGATCAAAATTAAATATTTCTACATCATCTAAATTGCGTTAAAGTAAAAAAGGAATCAGCATGGACAACATGGATATGAAATGTAATCACCTTGTCCCAAAGACCATCAGAAGCGAGGATTAAGAACTCGCACTCTGGCTTTATTTCGAAAACTTTGGTATCAGGTTCTGCTGTAACCCATTGTTTAAAATGCCTATCTCCAATTCCTCTTGTCACAGCCAGAGTACCTTGAATTCTCCAAACACCATGATAACAATCTATATAACCACCCTGCAAACAGTAGAAAACAAGGTTAGAAAATCTATCAGCTGTAACGTGGAAAACTTCATTAAAGGAAGAAAAATGATTTCGCTCGCTCACCAATGCTTCAATCCTGTCCCTCTCGTCTTTCCTCGATGGCTGGTGATCAGATGTTAGTGCTTCAGCAACTCCTCCCCGGCTCATAACAGCGCGACAATCCCCAGCATTTGAGACCACAAGATTACCCTGTTGCATCAATGCAGTAACACAGCAAACACCGCCGCCAATATTTTCCTTAAGAAAATCGGTATCTGTTGTCAGGTAACCATTTTTAATCGCAGTCTCAATGCCCCCATGTTTACATTTACTAGAAGACACTTCTGCCATTATGTTTTTATCCAAATTCTTGGCCGCAAATTCGGCAGCTTTTGCCCCTCCATGCCCATCAAATACACCAAAGAAAGCCTGCAAATAAACAGTTTCGAAATTAATAATGTCAGCTTCTAAAGATATTGATTGGGTGCCTCTGAAACTACTTCCTAGAAAAGTGCTTTTGCTATTAAATTGTATCTGAGAATAGTTAATACCTGATTACGATCTCCATCATGGCCAACAACGGCAGTATATCGATCCTCCATGATATAACCTCTCCTTCCTCTCTTAGAATAAACCGAGTATACATCTCCCTCAACCTCAACCTCATCCAATCTATTGTCGCCGCGTGGCGTCATCTTCAATCCTAATGAACTCTGCCCCGTCAAAGGTATATCTAATCTAGCCGGCCTCTTCCTTTTCAAAACCGAGCCACCGCCATCCTTCTTAAAGTGTTGAATAGAAAAAGACAGCGTTGAAGTCGGAGGGGCAGTCCCCTCCGCCTCCGCCGCTGCTGATGTAGCCGATGGTGATTGATATGGCGGTGCTGATGATGCTGGACCATGGATTCTCGGAGTTGACGATGGATTGCGAAGTATTGCCGGAATTCTCGATGGCGAAAAAATCGGCGAGTTCGGTACCGCGACTGCACAAGGCATTTTTTTTCCTAAATTTTCTTTCGTGTTAGACTTCTCCGCCTAAATTTCCTGGGTTCTGTTTCTAATTCAGATTTCTTTGTGTTATGATCTAGCTGGAGAATATATACACATGGTTGGAAAGAACGATGTCGTTTTCCAAATTGACTTTTGCTTGACTCGGTTCAGTTGCGAAATTTGTAGAATTAAGGGAATGAAGATGGAAAGAAGATAAGGCGGTAGGGTTTTTATGACTCGTATTCTTTCCACGGTCAAACACGTTAAAAAAGGAGGGGACTGGGTCACATTTTTTTCCTTAACCAGACACGTAGAAGATTTTTGTTCATCCACGTGTTGGTCAAAACTTAAACTTTTTGATTTTATTCCAGTCGGTGGCCTATGGCCGACTGCCTGGCGCCGGCGAACAAAACTTTGCTCTCTTTGATAATCCCGGTCCAAGTAATCACAGCACTAATTACTATCATTTGGACAAGTTTTTGTCTCTTTTAAACAAAAATTTCTTACAATAGATATCAGAATTAGTGTTATTATTTATCAGAATTAACCATTTATACTTTATTTAGAAATTTTTAATCTTAAACATATTTTTTAAAAAATTAATTATATTGCCACCTTGAAAATAATACTGATAATCTTAGAAAATTTGTAACTTAAATAGCGTGACATTAATTAATTTCTTGTGAAACAATATGAAATAACATTTTTTAAATTATAATATTAAACACTTGCTGGTAATTTAGAAAATAAAAATAAAAATATCCCATATGATTTTTAGAACAAGAGTCTAATGAATCCGGCATTTGGTATAGAATTTGTATTCCAACTTTGTGTTTTGAATTATTCTCTTAGCTTGGTTATGAATAATAGACATGGTAATGGATATAGATATATGCATATGGTATGAAGGTTTCCACGGTTGCAGACGCCCGTCTGCATGATGTATCGATCTTTCTGTGTGAGTGTTTTAATCTGAGTCCTGGTGATTAGTTGTCCTACCACGCATATTGGTGAACCCGGTCATACACGTTCAAAAGAATTCTGTTGTCGTTCAATGATTCATAGTATATGCTTCTGTTCGGTACGTAATTAGTATGGACTTTGAGGGGGAATATGTGAATAACAAGAAAATGTTGGAAAGTTCTAGATGCTGATGACTAGTATACTATTAATATTTGTACTTAAACATTGTATATAAAATTTAATTCCGATGTCTTGACACTTATTACCTGAACCAGAGGCAGAAAATTTGACCTCATCCAAGAGAAGTTTGTCTTTTTCTCTTTGTTCCGGTCAGGCCGGGGAGGGGAAGTTGTGCATCCGTTTGTGATTGAAACATTCCAGGCTTTTTCTATTTCCGGTTAAAATGCACTGCCTCTGCTGGAAAAAATTAATAATATTATAAATTAATATTAAAGATATAAATATTTTGCACAAATGTATAATAATATTAATTAATAAAAATAAATAAAATACAGTAACTAATATATACTAGATTAAAAAAAGTTGGTATTTACATTTTCAAAAAAGAAAGATGAATTGTAATATAATAAACATGCTCAGTGAAATAAAAATATATGAATAATATGTAGCATTATAACATAATGACTGACATGCAATTAAGAGATCCGTTTGATTATTGTAAAACAAAACTTAGCAAGTGACTATAGACAATGCTCTAAAAAAACAAAAACAAAAATCAATGCCATAAAAACTCATTGAGTTTATTGAAGCTCCTGGTTTGAAAAAGTCTCGTTTAAATCTCTACTAGATGACTAGACATATTGAGATCGTATAGGCATTCGTTCTTAATATATCAGGCATAATGCTTGAAATGTTAGAAGCCAGTTTACAGGTACTGCAGATGGAATCACAAGTCCAGTTTCATCTCCCTTTTGTACTAAGTTGAGGAATTTCAATCACTTATTATAGTATTCCATTATTTGTTCTTATTAATTGCTTTTATTTTATATTTTTATTGATACAACACAATTTTACAGTAATTTTTACATCAACAAAAATAGAAATCATTTGAATTTTGCACTAATATATATACAAACCAACTTCAATATTGCTTAAAAAAAACGTTATTTTAAAAATATTGTTTGTAATATATAAATATAAATATTTTTTATTATTTATTTATAATGAAATAATTATTTATTAAATATATATATAAATTATATCAATTAATCAAAATAATTTATGTAATTATTTTTATATAAAAATAAATAAATGAATATTGTTGTAAGGCACTGCTTATCACCGTCGACCGCTGCCTCTTCGCATCCACGTTCCATTTAGATTGTCAATTTATCGCTGGTATAGTTAGAGTTCCTTTTAAATGCTCAACGCATTGGTACCATTATTATCTTCGTCAGATCAGATTTTCGTCATAAATATCATATTAAAATTTGTGGTGCTAGAATTTCAAAATTAGATTTACGATCAACAATTAATTTTGACAGAAGTAATGATGTGGCATTACCTCGTTGAACGCGAGAATTTGAATAGTACACATAGCCATCTCCGTAGAAGATGGATGGTGGACAGTGGACGACAATGACAATAGATAAAAGCCGACGGTGAGTCGGTGACATGTTGAGTTAATTAATATTGATTGAGACCTTAAATAAATTATATTTATTATTAAAAAAATAAATATGCATATAATTTTTGAAATTCGATTTTTTAATAAATAATTTATTATAATTATAAATTAAATTAAATGAACTTTCCACTTTAGTCTTTTACTAAAAATATCTCAATCATTTTAATTTTAAAATTATAATAAATATAAAAATATAATTTTATCTTTAATTCCATTCATTCTAACAATAAAAATCAACATAAGAGGGTATAAATATCATTTTCTCAGATGAGAGAATTGATCCATTATTTTTGCCCAAATCAAAGAAAGGAATATGTCTTTTCTCATAATTTATTTAGTTATAATTTGTGTTTAAAATTTCAAATTAAGATATAATTGAAATTTTTATTATATAATTTAGATAACTTAAATAAAATATTAAATCATTTTATTTTATTTCTAATCTTTAAATAATATTTAAATATACTAATTTTTAAATTATTTAAAAAAATAATTGATCAAAATTAGCATAAAAATTTAAATATAAATATTATTAGTTTAATAATACAATGATGAATTTTTCTTATAAATAATATCATAAAATGTTACAGAATTTTTTTTTTACTATCATAGTTCCTCGCCTTCGGCAATAATATTTTGACTAGGCAAATAAATCAAAAAAGGACAGACTGACTTAGCAAATGATCGGCCAAAAAAAGCCGCCAACTTTGGATTACCAAAACTTCATTTACTTTCAAAATTTTGACCCAATCTTTTTATCCCTCTTCTCCAATAATTCAATTACTGTCAAATCATTTTTTTCCTTATCACGATTTAATTAGTGAATTTAACGTATAACAATTATCATAAATTATTAATATATATTTAATTATTTTTAAATATATTTTAAGAATATGTCAAATATTTGAAAATTCTATTTTAAAAATAAATATTTAAAATACTTTTAGTAAATTTTTTTCAATCATTCAATTAAAATTTTTCAATTTAATTTTAAATATTTCAAAATATTTAAATCATCTCATAAATCATTAATCAAAGTATTGGTACGAGAATTGTCCGTAGATTCTTCTTACGGCCAACGAAAAATAATTCAGTTGGTGAGATGTGATAGCGATGTGGTTGTTATTAAACGAAGATTTTTTCACCGGAGAGCGATCGAAAATGTGACTGCTTTCGACGAGGCTCCACCTCCTAAGCCTGTAAAGACAAAAACACTTATAGAATACACCGAGAGGGGCTTCCGAGGAAAAAACTCTGATACTTAAGTCAGAATAACGTGAAGAAAAAAGAAAATAAACTTCCGAAGAAGCAACTAAAGGATCAAGCGTATATAAAAGAGTGGCAGTGATTAATCAAGAGGGGGGTCAATTGGATATATAAAAATTAAAAAAAAAAAAACTTAAATGAATGAATGATCAAGTCAATATAAATGTTTTGTAAACAATCAATAAATCATAAATAAAATATACAAACAAAGCAATAAATAATAAAGAGAGAAT
>JAVXUL010000009.1:5513331-5528267 GCA_035590515.1 Trichilia minutiflora | reverse complement strand
TTTTTCCTCTAAAAATTATTTTACATTTATAATTATAAATGAAAAATTTTATCTAATTAAATTAAAATATTAAAAAATTAACAGAATAAATTTCAAGATATAACGGAATAATCTTCAAGTCATAACGAGGCAAAGTGGCATTGGTTGAAACCTGATGGAGGGATGTATGGGAAATTCTCCGAGAGAAGGACGTGCATGACAATCACCCAAAGCGTTGATTCATCTATTATCAGCCTATTCCTCCAAAAAACTGGTGTCATGCTCTTTTTCACCTTATTAAGCTACGTGTCATAAATCTTCTTCCCATTCTTGATACCAAACCCACCAAGTGCACAAAACGCATAATCTTTCACTAATTTAAATTCGCAGCTCGCTCGTAATCGTTCCACACAATCAGTATTTAGTTAGTGCATGTTTTCATTACGAAGGTCTGAATGCGCGTGCTCGGTTTCAGGTTTAAGTTCAGGAAATTCTGGTTGTTTTCTTGCAGGTTTTGACTTCACTTCCAATGTCTAGGTTTTGTACTATATTTGTTCTATGTTCGTGACTGCTGGCTGCTGTAGCAGTTTCCGTTGTTCTTAGTCTGTACTGGGATATTGCAGTTTTGGCTGAGCTTTGAATTTTCTAGGGTTCGTGTCTGGCAGCTAATGTGGTTAATGCAAGGGTTGTTTCCTAATGATATAATAAAACCACCACATATTGAGAGTAGCGCTCAAATGTGGGATAACTAATTTTGAGGATTCTGTTTTGGCAATTGTTTATCTTAAGGCTTTTTTTTTCCCCCATTTGGTGTCAAATGTAGGTGTTTAAAAGTAGTTTGTTTTTTAATTTGTATTTGAAATTGTATTATAAAAAGTGTTTTAAAATTTATATTTAAAAATTTATCATAACTATTTAAACAATCAAAAATTTATAATAAAAATTTTAATATAATTAAGTTAAATTTTATTTTATGTTTAAATTAAGTATTTAAATAAGATAATAAATTTAATTTTTAATAATATTTATATAATATTAATTTATTTTCATTTAATTATGATGGTTTTATGAACGAAAGTTGATTTTTACTAATTAAAAATAATTAATTATTAATACATTTATTTATTTAATTATATATAATTATTGTGTATATGATATTATTTATGTTATAATTTATTTTTTGATTTTAATTTTGTATGTATATAGTTAATTTTAGTTATTTTATATGTTGTTTAAAATTTTAAATAAAGATAAATTAACAATAATTTTTGTTATTTAATTAGCTAAACATCATAATTTAATTTTTTTAAAATAGTATAATTATTTTTATTTAATAATTAAAATATTATAGCAAATTTATATTTTTAAGTATTTAAAATAATGTTAAAGTATAATTTTTTTAAAAATATTTTTTTAGTTTTTATATTATTTAATAAATGTAAATATGTTAAAATGGAATTTTTTGAACTTTTTATTTTATAAAATCAAAAGACTAACGCCGCCTAGCTTTTGCTTTTGTGCACCAGAAAGGTAAGACGATAATGCGTAAAAAGCTAGCAGCCCGCGTATCTTGTATACAAGGTTGAGAGACGTTATTCAAACAACAATACAAGTCATGGCAAAGTCGACTCAAGGTTTGGTGTTCAAGCCTTTTGGTCCCTGTTTAGCAATTGAGTGAGTGATAAAGAGGCATGTTCTTCTTCTCTTCGGAAATGATAAAAATATATTGGATTGGTTTTAAAGATTTTATTTTTTTTGGTTAAAATTCGAAGTTGCATTTTAAACTTTTAGCCGCATTGCAAAAACAATTGATCTACAATACATTTCTATTTCCTGGTTTATAATAATTAATGTGGCATAAGCAGTCTTCGATGGGTTGTTCCTCAAAATTTTCGATACAGTATATTTAAGGATTTTTTTCGTTTTATTGCTCATGTTTTTCTATATTAGGTTATCATTTTTAATTTATAAAATTAATTTTTTAAAAATTTCCAAATGTTTTTTAATAATACAATAAAAAATCTAAAAATAAAAAATTTTAAAAACAACAAAATAATATAAATTTTTATTTTTTTTAATATAAAAAAACTCTTATATCCATCTATCACCCAAACATCCAATCTAATATAAAACCAACACATAAAACCTCATAAATCCTGACAATTAGTCTAATCTACATATGCGTGCACAGAAACCCCCCAATTATCTTATGAAGCGATTTTTAACTCTACAGCCACGAAGTTGGTCGTGATGCTTCAATATTTTAACATAACGCTTCCCGAACTTTAGTTTAGCAAGTGCTTTTTCCAAAATTTGGCTTTGGTCCAAAGACATCTTTGGACTTCCTATGAATCACATGAGCCATATTCACATTAAATGAAAACCGCCTATGAATGCTCATGAGCCATATTCACATTAAATTACATATATCTCCACAGTAAATTGTACAAAACTTCAGTGTGCGAAAATCATATATTGCCGATGAATCAGATCATGAGTTTAAAAAGGCTTGCTGGTTCTTAGAAATCTGCTCAATTCTCTCCACTTCGTGCACACAAAACTTGTCTCGCAAATATTTACTCTCTCTGCTTTTTGCAATGACCGCCTGAACACATGGCACAACTGAAGTAACTAGAATACGTGACAGTGACTGCATGCGTTTTCTTCTCCGATTTGTGAATAATTACAAAGCCTAAGCTACCAAAATATGGGCATTTGGATTTTCTTCTGGTGGAATTGAAACAGCTGCACAGCATAAATAATGCAACATATAGGGAAGAAAACTGGAATACGGGAATGGCTTTCCATCAGAAGCCATATGTCGGGCTTTATTTGTTGACAGTGGAAGAGAACAACCTATCAATCTCGATGACAGCATTGATGTGCGTTGTTGGGAACAACAAACTCAAGAAGGGAACCAAAGATGATGGAATAAGCTTCAGCTTCATTTTTTCCATGGCTGCCTTGATTACAGACGGGGCAGGCACGCCAAACCACCTAAGGTACCAAGAAAGAAGTACTGAATCGTTCTCTCCCTGGGATTCATAATCAGGCCATTTCCCAGAGGTCAAATAGTTACTAAAGTCATTTTGCAATCTGTTTGAACAATTTAGAAGCTCTTCCATTCGCTTCCTAAGAGATCCCATGAAGAGAGATTGAACAATGCCTCCTTTTGAAGTAGTCAATCTTCCACTCAACAGAGCCTCATTGTAGGCTAGTGCAAGCTGCACCCAAAAATGGACGGATAAAATTTTACCCGAATGACATTGCTACTAATAAAATCAAGAAATGCAAGTGAGAAAAGAATTTACAATTCAGAATTGATTTAAAGCATCAGATTGGTTCAAAGACATTTCATCAGGTAAATGATGGCACCTTTCTGTGTTCCAAATTTAATCATATGGCATGATTGAAATTGAAGTTAGCTCTCCTCTTACTATGCTTGCTAACGGATACTAATTGTTATCTTGGAACACTAACAGATGCTAAGCTAATAGCTCTAACCTTTTTTGCTCTTTACCACAGGTTGCAATTGGATAGTCAGCTACTGATTTAGCTTCCTACATCTAGCAATTACATAAATTGCCATCAATTTGTAACCTACAGCCTTACTTAGACCAGGTGATGCTAGGATAGAGATAGCATCTCGTAACTCACATTACGAGCCGATGTTTTAATGCCAATATTTTTGTCATTTTCAAATTACAAAACAGAAAATAATTGTTTCAGCACCAATAAGAAAGAGACTTGAATTTCTCAACATTTCCACTTTTGCCAACAGACAAGGCAAAAATTACTTAATAAAGCACAAAGTGCCAAGTGATCTTAATTTCAAAAGGAAAAGGAAATAACTGGATTTTATAATAGAACAAAATTGGTAGGGTTAAAGAAAGGTACCTTCAAATTGGAAATTGAGAGCGAGTCACATACGACAACATTGCCATTGGTAATCTGATCATTCATCGACCCAATCATCGTGTACAGTGAAAGATAGACCTATGTATCACAAACAACATCCGTTAAAAATGTCTGAGTTGTGAACTTTTACACATTTCAACACATCCCTTCATATGATATACATATGATATATATATATATATATTTACCATATTATAATCAGTTAATTTCTGAGAATTGCATGGCATTGCAAATAATTTTACATATATATGGAGAATAGGGTTTCCTTGCATAGACATTTACCTGTAAAAGAGCTGGTCTATCCTTGCTTATACACTCATATAATACTTGCAAGCAAAATTCCTGGAAATCACCATCAAATCTGAAAAACATTTGATGAATTACAGAGAGCCACAGGTTGAAATAAAGGAAAGAAATTAGTACTCTTTCCACGAAGAAATGGTTCAGATACTTAACAGAGCAAATTGCTAAAAGAATCACGAACACACTTTTGAAACAGGGGAACTATATATTTTACCTGCTATTCCAGGAAGGGTCACAGCAGAGTTGTGCAAAAGCGATTAAGCTTGGATCAGATGAGAAGGTACTGACCAACTGATCAACAGCAACAGAACCAGGTCCACTATCGTTACTGGTACTTGGATCACATGCTCTTAAACTTGTTAAACTAAACACCTGGATCAAGAACATATTAAAATACACCACAAGACTTGGAAACAACCGAGTAAAGAAATGGCTGCAAAATTATTATCATATAGGTAATATTAGCTTAATAAGATGTCTCATAAGAGTAAAGGAAGTTTCAGAATCAAATCAAACCGAGGTTTGTTTAGGGGAGAAAGGGAAAGGTTGGTTTAGATTTAAGGTCGATTGGAGACACAGGTTAAGGGTTCCAATTAATTAATTAAATAAATGATTGCTAATTATAACCTTGTGCATTGCTCGTGATAGCAAGGACTGACACCCTACAGGGTCATCCACGTATGAACATGCTCCAATCTTCCTTTTGATATAAAGAACACCAGAATTAAATGGGTCATTCTTATCCCCAAAACTCCACCACGGTTTATCTGTTGATGCATGACAAATTGGGGTTATACAAATTATATAAAGTTCACATTATTTAATAAAAATGAAATGCAAGAACACACTAACCCTCAGGAACAAGCTCTATTACTTGAGGCCAGTATCGTGGGCCACAAACACGAACTCTCTTCAACTGCAAGAAGTAAACAAGTCATCACCCACAAAATAGCAGTTGTTTATATGTGTATATCGTATAAGGATTCTTGTTATAAAGGTTTCTGCTCACACTAGAAACTTTGCTTGATATTGTTTAACAATTTTTTTCCCTCTTGTCTCACTTGTGTGTGCATGTGCTCGTCTGTTTCTGAGTACAACAGTGTGTTTCTATGTGCCTGCTGTCTGCATACAAAAGAGATCGATATCTGACCAATCTTGCAAACCCAGTACATTTTTCCGAGGAGCTTTCTTTTTCATTTTACAGGGAAGAAAAAGATGAGGACTGTGACACCAACTATCCAAATAGTTATTCACAAATCTTCTAAACTTACGATAGCACGTGCTGGCAGAATGCAAGGGGTAACTTCACAAAAACTTGTTTCTGAATAATGTTCAGTTTCCCTAACAGTAACTTCAAGAGGGGCATACACAGGAAGACCAGTGTCAACATCAACGGTCTGAATCCAACGAGCCTCCGTTGCAAGAACATACAAATGCCTGAATGCCTGGAAAAGTAAACTTAAGGAAGGTAGGATGCTAAAAGATTAACACATGATCAGAAACCATTTTCAAAGGCACAGCAGATAATCATTCACATATTTTCTAGTTCAAACTTGATACAATAACCAATTCTGTTATCAGGATTTGATAAAGCATAATGTTCCACAGACAGTGTAAAAGCCTAAACTGGGACCAATTAAACTAATCATGATCAACGTGAAATGGACAGAAGAAACATAATTTTTTAGAACCAATTATACAACGTACTTGGTTGGGGACTCAACTTATTTCATTGCAAAGGAAAGGGGTGACAGTTACAATTCTCGAAAACAAAGAAAGCACAACCAGACTGCATATTTCAAAGTTGAAACTTGCAAGTACGATAGCTAGGAATTGTTGTGATTTATCGCAAAATGTTAATGCGATAAATATTCAGTGAAGAATATTAAAGCTTTCAAAATAACAATGAGATGTCTATGTATGGATTGGATAAGTATTCACTAGTTTCCAACATAATTCAGCATATAGGGAATAGTTACAATGCAAAGAATTACTTTTGTGAACTCCTTATGCTTTCCTGTTTGAAGGTGTTTATATTAATGATTCACCATGTATATTTCTGATATGTAATATGCTGACTTGTATTAACCAGGTTCCTCTAAGCATTGTTATGACTTTCAGATATGACATAATATCGTTTTTAGCATACCTGAAGATGGCATCGGTTGTCATTTGGTCCAGTGGGCAAGCGTGGATAAAGAGAAACCAATAAAGCAGCAATGGAGCTGTTACTAGTTGAAAATGTCCGCATTCCACCCCCAAGAAACAAGAAACCAATGGCTAAACTGACCTAAATTCAGTGCAGAATAAAATATTTAAGGAATATTGAACTGTTGTAAGACGAAAAAAGTCATGCATCTTATTTCTCAACTGAACAGGGACCAAATGGATCCCCAAAAACATGGTAGCATCATCTTAAGCAAGAAAGCTGACATGCATTAAATCATTTCATATTGATGACATCATTTAATCAAAAATATCTTCAGAACTGGGCAACCACCGCTGTGTATTCAGCACTTTAAAACCTTGGAAGGTTGTAAATCTCTGGTCTAAGAAGTGAAATAAATTTTAATTAGTTTTAGCTATCACCTTTGACTTTGCTACTTATTCAATGTATACAAGTGATAATCACTTCAAACCACTCCATTATGGAATTGTACAATCAAATCAGAGAATCAACAATAACAATACCTTCCTGACGCGGAGCGTTTGTATTCTAAATTTTTCATCAGAGGACATCCTAAATAAATTTATATTTTTATCCTTCTTTGTATTTTATTTTAATTCAAATTTAAGGACAAGTTTACTTTAACTATGCTTAAGTTTTGTCCTAATTTATTAGTATAAAGGGATTTTAATTTTAGAGTTTAAGAAAAGAAGATTAATTATTGTTTTAGAGAATTTTTTCTTGAATAATAGAATTTTTCCCTAAATTTTAGGACTTTCATAATTTTCTTGGTAAATTTCAAAGTTTTTGAGTTTCAATCTTGTATTTTTTCTTGAATAATAGAATTTTTCCCTAAATTTTAGAGTTTTCATAATTTATTTTTTTTGATTTCAAGGTTTTTGAGCTTTAATCTTGTGTTGGACTCGTATAAATACGCTACACTCACCTATCTTTTCCCATATATATCACATGATATTAAGTTGGACGCATGAACCTCAAATTTTTAACATGGTTCAAAAATTTTGAGAAAACTATCATTGGCTTTATGGATGTATAAGCAATCGCGATAACCTGTGAAAAAACTTACTGCCATCTGAATACCATAATTTACATGCCCATCTGCAGAACTTCGATTGCGTAGAAATCTTAACAACTGAAAGGTCTGTAGATGTCCAGAACCAGCCATCACCTGTTCCCGAAAACATCCATAAAAGAAATTTAACCAGAACTGATAATTTAAAACAGGACCAGGGAAAACATACAGTGCTTTTACATACCACAGACAATGAAAGAACAACTAGGTGGAGGCATATTTCTAATGTACACCGATCAACATAGCGAGACAATCCCTTTGGAAAGCCATTTGCACTTGTATTGCAAACAGTCTTGATCTGCAGATGTTAAAGTAGATACTTTTTACTAAGAAGCTTTGAATATAAATTGAGTAGCATCATTTTGTATGCGGACCTCATTTAGGAAGTATATAGCATATTCATAAAGTAACTCCTGCACATTCGCGTCCTTTGTACCAGCAAATCTCAACCCTGCCATAATTAGTGACTAACACATGATGGATTTGATAAATATATTTGGCACAAAATAAACAACTAAAGAAGCATCAATTTAACTTATAATGAAATGTGAGGAAAGCAACTAAACATACAGCTAATGATCAGTAAAATATTGAGTTTGAAAGACAACAGAAACAGCAAATCAAATAAAAGATATAATGAATGTCAGTCCTCATAATTCCAACTTTTGTTAAATTTGTCAAAATTCACCATACATATGAAAACTCGCATAGCCATTTATTTTTTATTTTTTAATTATTTTGCACCCCAACAGCAACTTTGAAGCAAAAATTGTTAACTGATAAACATAATCTCTCTTTGAAAATTCTTGAACTAGATGCATTTAACAGAGCATCAATATTTCTGATTATTGTCTGGGTAACAGGCAATCAAACTAATCAAGTACCAATTGATCCAAATTTGCCATAAGCTATAATCAATGTCTTTATATATGATTTTTTATTTCTAAAATTTGCAAAGTTTCTAAATCTTTAAAGTTTGCATGGTTTGCTTCTTACCTCGAAGCTCATCATCCTGTTCTATTGAACAATGCAATAACTAATTCTAAACAATAACCCCACTAGATTACATGGAGATAGATGATTGAGGTTAGATATCTTAATTACAGATAGAGGAAAGGAAAATCAATGCAATAAAACTTAGATGACTCAGATGTAGCAACTTACCAAGAGAAATACATGCCCCAGCAACTATATTAACGTACGCTTGTACGAATGTTTCTGCTTCCATTTCATCGATGTCACTACTATCATCTCTAAGGACTTTGACATTTCTTTTGACAATTTCAGGAATCTGGGACTGAATCCATTCTGCTGATGGATGAACCCTAAAACAGAAAAGCTCACTGACTTAATTCTAGTGTCTAAATTGATGAAGCTTCAATCCAATCTGACCAGAATTACCTGCTCCACATGATCAAATTCCGAGCAATGACACGAAGCATTATGAAGTCAGGCCTCACATATTGCAAATCAAAATGTGTATGAGGAATGGAAAGCCTAGATACAATCGTCTCTGATTCAGTCTGTTATTAGTACATAGGACAGTATGAGATAATCTTGATACATGTAAAACTTGTTTTATCTTCTGTGTATAAGAACAGTCATAAAATAATGCAGTGGTTGCAGAAATTTCAAATAAAATTCAACAGAGGAGCTTCTTTACCTTTAAAAACATTAAAGAAAGAGCAATTATAGCTCCAGGTGCAGTCACATCAACATTGACCATGGTTCCATCCATCATCTACAAAATATTGGTGCCCCAGAAATTAATCTCAATATGAATTACTTCAGAGAAAACCTTATATAATGTATTATTACTCCAGATACAATATTGATTATGAGAAAATTGAATAATTCATTGGTAGCTTGGACAACCTGCCCAGCACAACGACTGTGCTCATCTGTTGATAGTGACAAGAAATGTGATCTCTCCTGTTGAGAAATTCAAGACAAAAGAAGAATTCAGAAATTAAAAATTTCAATGAAGTTTAAGAAAACATTTGAATTTTAGCAGCACTTATTGCATGGCAATAAGACCAGCGATGGTGCAACTACAATAAAAACTGGAACATGGAAAAAAAAAAGTTGCACTCCTAGAATAAATTGAGAGAGGGCAGAAGTAAACAGGAACTCAGGAATATACATTATGAACTTCTTTGCCACCAATGTAGTGGAACAATCGACCAACCAGAGTGTCTGTAAAACCAAGTGCATCTTCTCCTCGACCTTCAGTTAAGACAACAATTAGCTAAGATGACTGCCTAAGAAAAATCAATGTGAATATCAAACCACTTGTACCCAATGCGACAAGGCCCAAAGCAAATCCTGCAGAAACAGCATGGCCCTCCCTTTCAAGTACATTATCACCTCCACTTCTACGGCCTATTTCGCCCTGTCAAATGCAATAGACAGGATCAAATGCAAGGCATTTGATAATAATAAAGAATCTCCAAGAATGATATAGCTAACAATGCTCCAGAAGTCTAGTTGCACATGATGATCCAAATTCACACTCAAATAGAATAAAACAAGATTACAATGATTTACAAATTCATTGTTTAAATTATCATATCATTCCTATAGAAAATCCCAGGCTAGTTTGCATAAACATAATAAAATAATATACATTGAACTTAGAGTCAATTACAAGCAAACTGGGGAAACAATATACCAAAAGGATTTG
The DNA here is from genome assembly GCA_035590515.1 of Trichilia minutiflora. Classification (NCBI taxonomy): domain Eukaryota; kingdom Viridiplantae; phylum Streptophyta; class Magnoliopsida; order Sapindales; family Meliaceae; genus Trichilia; species Trichilia minutiflora. The sequence continues at coordinate 5,518,124 of JAVXUL010000009.1, read as the reverse complement.
CATAGTTTGTGGGTGTGCTGATCCTTCATAGAGAAGTCCCACTGACATTAATGCTGTTGACTGGAGAATCGAAACAAAAGGATGCATTGAAAATCAAAGTTAGAAGATCACTGTAATTTTGATTCTGATAATGGAAATGAATGAACATATAAGATTTCTCAAGCATAGAACTTAAGAGGTGAACTTGAGAGTAATAACAACAATGCACCTGCAGAAGTGTTGGTACTTCCAACTCTACTGATGATGGATGCCTGGCAGGTATATGAACGTAAAGGGACTGGCACAAAATAGGATAATAAGTTAACTTTATTTAGAAAGGGAGGTATATTGATATCCATTCACCTACAAGAAATTGCATTAAATCATGAACTAGAAAAATATCCAAAATGATTATAATAAGTTGATAAAAAATGTATATGTATAGCGTCTAATGGAACAAGAGTCATGTTCAATCCCCCAAATGACAAAAGAAATGACGATGCAAGGTCAAGTAGTCAAAAATATTTCTGAGGAATTGTGAGCCCAAGTTACATGGCAGTAAAAGGGAATTAAACAGAAACATGCCCAATGAAAGGAGGCTAGGGAAGAAAAATGTATATAGAGTAGCTCATTTATTTGCATGTGATTCATGCTTTTTATTAATGAAAAAGAAAAGCAATATTAGATGCAAAAGAATAGACAACAATATCAGCAACATGTAGTCACCTTTGATACTATTGGTTGCATGGTCCCTCTATAAGAAGCTGCCAGGCCAAGCATTAACCCAACAGCTGTGCTTTCATGTTCCTATAACCAAAAGCATCAAGACAGTTAATAAAACACTGAGGCTGACGAAAAGAAAGAAAATAAAAGACTGGATAGTCAACCCTTACATTAGAGGCAGATAGATTTCATAACTGTATTGGAAAAATGTCATATATAAGATACTATTTGGGTTATGGGCTAGTTACTTTAATTAGTAAATCGCTTGAACTAGTAAAAGAGGTCTGGAGTTTAGAACCTGCTCACGTTGGGTTTGGGAGGGGCTGGGTTTATTTTTAATATTTAAAAATATTTGGGTGCTTTTGGAGAGTAAGTTTGTTTTTTCATGGACGGGTTTGTGTGACCAGAAAACGAGAGAACTACAGAATCCAATCAAACCATCAATTTGAAGTCAAAATAATCAGGACAAAAAAAAGAGAATATCATGCTTAGATCTATTCATTACAAAATGTTCTGCAGAATGCAATGTTCATTGCAATGCACCATGATCCTCCCCAGTTGAGTCATCTGGAATGAGAAAGGTACTTTGGGGGAAAAATATAGCCTCCTAAAATAGTAATCTGGTGCTTGAACTCGAGTGGCAACAGTAAGATGTTGGCAACCAGTTGTCTTCAGGGCGGCTAGAATTCAGTTCCAAGAATACATACTAAAGTTCCATTATATGCAGGGCTCCAGTATTGTCTTGAAGCCCATTTTTGTCATTCAAAGTTGAGGATTTAGAAGCATTAGTCACGTACAAAGAATAAGTCAGTGTCTCAGTAGCAAAAGCAAGAGAGATGCATCTATATAGTAGAAACAATTACACTACAATGATTATGGTGGGGCAAAATTGGAACCACTTGACTTATGGTGATTTCAGGTACCACAGTTATCATGATCATGTCTGAGCCATTAAATTCCAAGATATAAAGCAGAAAAAGAGGAATAAAAGTGAAAAGAGAAACATAGACTGATACATTTGAATATAATACATTTGATATTATAAGAAGAATCAACTTGAATATAATACAGAGAACAGAAAGCCAAATTATTATTTGTACTTATTATATATTTCACAATAATACAGAGAATAGAGCACTAAAGCATCATTTGGAAGAAGCTGTTATCAGTGTTTCCGTTCCACTTTATATACAGGAGTTATATTTATGGAGATTGGTATTTAAAAAGTGTAGTCCATATGCTTTATTCAAGAAAATCATGAACATTTTCATCAACAAAAGTACTTTAATGACAAAAACTAATTGAAAAGGCCTCTTAAAAGCAATCCAAAGAACTCAGAGATGTAGAGGCGAAGCAAAGCAAATGTATAAATTTCTTCAAACTGTTTTTAACGACGATAAATTTCTTAAGCACAAAGCAAACAACTCTAAATAAATGACCTCCAAAGATTTAATTGACAATTATAAATATCATTAACAATATAAATACCATTGACAAGAACATGAAAGTGTGATGGATTACAAAACCTGATAAAAGTACTTGTATATGTCACTTGTAGTTAAAGCACGCAGATGTCCATGCAACCCTAGTGCAAGGAGAAGTCCAGCGTGAGTAACATTTGGTTCTTCAGGTTTGTTATACATTATCCATGTTCTTGACATTTTCCCCTGCAAAAAAAGGCTTAAAGTTATCACTGAATATTCAACAAAAATAAAATCACGTATGCATATTGGCAGTAACATAAGAGAGAATTCAAAGAAATAATAAGATGATTAAAAGCCTTATCTTGTCCCCCCAAAAAAAACTGCAAAAATGTTGGGGAAAACTTTGGCATCAGCCACAAATGTACTCATCATCTTAAGATACAAAGAAAAACCTGAACGGGAGCCAATCTTAGTCCAGCAGCAACAGCATTGTGAAACTCTGGCCAGGATTTAAGTTCTTGTATATTTCTTATATTTGGATCCAGATTAACCTGTAAGGTGTGAATATATGTAAGATGGAAGACAGGAAAAGGATAAGTTTTTTTACAGTTCCAAGGAACATGGCACATATGGTTTGGCTCAAAAGAGCACTTGTGCACAAAAAAGAACATAATATTAATATATCATCAAAGAAACTTAATATGGACATACAGTTGCATTTTGCTGGGCAGGCAACCGACCTGCTAAAACAAGCTTTGGTACTGTAAATGCCTGCATAAAATTCAGAAGAGTACATTTAGAAAGAGAAACAAGCCTTCAACTAATCACTATAAATAGAAAATTTTTTCCAAAGAAAATAAATTTGGAATTTAGGAAAGATGGGGTACCTCTGTTAATAAAGTATATATTGTAGCAAGAGTAAATGCCCCACGACCAAGAGGAAGTGCAGTGGTCCTTTGAGCAAGGTGCCATAGTTGGGCCTTTAAGAAAAAGAAATACAAGGAAGCAATAAAATAAGACAATGTAAACTCAGAATAAAGATATGCCAATTACGTAGGAAAATTATGGTAGTCAGATTTTTATTTTTAACACATAAACAATATTATTAGTCTCTCAAGCTACTCTATATCAAGGCAAGAACAGAACATGGTTATGTATTTTTTTTTTACTCTTTAAATAAGTTCACATTGTTGATATTTTGCTCAAAAGAAATATAAGGACGCTGACTACACAAGGCGGCAAAAAATTATTACTTTGTCTCCTAATCCAATAACTATGATGTGATTGTTAGTGAGAAATAGATATATTTTATTTAAGATACGTGTGCATACACATGAGTGCGCATTTGTATGTGCAGTGCACATCAAGTTTTACAGCTATTGTAAGTTCAAAAGTGTTGAGATCCATCAGTGACTGATTTTTGAACTTCAAAATTCTCCAAGGGATAATAGATTGAAGTATTAATTATAAGTGCCAGAATAACAACAATGATATACCTGTTGCAGGTCCTGATCAGTAGCACTAGGATTCACAGATGTCTGAATAGCCACAGGTCTTGCAGAACACAAAAGGCGCCTAACCTAATAGAAGTTCAAGCACAAAAGAAGAAGATAAATGAATTTCAGTAAAAACTCCAGCAGAACTGTAGCTATGACGCCTGTGATTCAAAGGAAAAGGCAGTATTTCAATTTTTCAGCAGAAAGCAAAAGGGAATACAATAAAGACTAAATGCAACAAAATAGTAAGTACAGTCAAATAGCAAGAAAACTGAATAGTTATCTTCAATCTCAGTATTGATCCATAATAAACATTAAAAATCTGTCAAGAATTGGTATCTGTCATAGTTGATATAATAATTCCGGACAAGTTTACATAGTACCTGTTATGGAAAAAGTAGTTAAATTGGAATGTAAATATATATATTAATTAAATTGATTTTAGGAGTTATATAGTTTCCTATTATAGGTCTAACTCTTGTATAAATATAGACCTCTATTATATGAAATAAAGTATTCTTCTTTGTCTCCAAAATATCCTGTTATGTATGTTTGATTACATGGTATCAGAACTGCCCTAGAGAGCAATGTGGGTGGAGATTAGGGCTTCGTAGATCACACTAAAGAGTGATCTTTTGGTCTCACTGCCAAGTTAGGGAGGAGATTCACTGAAAGACCGGTATATCCCTGAAGTCCAGCCGCCTAAAAAGTTGCGCGTGAAGCTCACTCGCCACCAACAGAATATGCGATCCGCCACACGCGCCGGCGCGTGAAGGTGCGTTTGACGGTGATACCTGCTCTGACAATCTGAGCTTGGTCGACCTCCTGTTTCCGGCGTGGTAGTAGCCCTATTCTCCTGATTTGAAAGCCTGGGTGTGAGCTACGGTGAGAAGTTTTTCTCTTCTGTGCTCTTCTGTATTTTTGATGAGAGCCTGGTTTTGGATTTTCTGTGTTCTTGGTTGATCTTCTGTGTTCCTGGTTGTTTGTTTGTTTGTACGGTGTGGTAATACACTTGAAAGATATTGTGTGTGATTATTGATATGGCTGATCAGAAGTCAATTATTATGACGGATGGGGTTCCGGTAATGTCAAAAATCACTGAACATAAGCTTAATAATTCGAATTATTTGGAGTGGAGTAAGACTGTTAGAATTTATCTGAGGAGTATTGA
>JAVXUL010000009.1:5502437-5513231 GCA_035590515.1 Trichilia minutiflora | reverse complement strand
TAATATCTATGCTCCAACTTGAGGGGGAGTGTTATGGAAAGTAGTTAAATTGGAATGTAAATATATATATTAATTAAATTGATTTTAGGAGTTATATAGTTTTCTATTATAAGTCTAACTCTTGTATATAAATATAGACCTCTATTATATGAAATAAAGTATTCTTCTTTGTCTCCAAAATATCCTGTTGTGTATTGATTACAGTACCATTTTGACACTAATGGCTAGACAACAAACTAAACATACCTCATTCAATCGTAGATCACGACCATATCGTAACTGTGTGCTAGAGGTGAAGATATGCTCCATGCCATCTATCATGGACCCATCAACAGAATCCGTATCTTCAAATTTGCTGTTATCCAATCCATTAGTATCAGAGACTGTTGAAGGAGCAGTCACTGGATGTAGATGTAGCATGTAAGGTGTAGACAGAGAGATTAAATTCACATTGGTCTGGGTTTCAAGTTCCTTAGATTTGCATGAATTTGCCAAACATGACAAAGCCAAATCTTCTCGACCAAGAAGAATGTATGCAGCAGCAGGCCAGTCCGTGGGAGGAGATTCTCGGCTCTTATCCAATGCCTATTAAAAGCAGAAACAGTTATGCTACAGGGATAGTGAATAAAGGATGCAAAATTTTGTGTACATGGACATCATTGTTAGGTGTGGAAATGCACCAAACAGACAAGGTCACTTTTGCAGTAGTATAATAACAGGATAGTAATAAAGAAGATAAACTTACCTTCTTATACAGAAAAATCAAAGAAATCAGAAATTCAAAACCTTCTATATCTATTTTGAACAAAATAATTTATATAACCAGAATAATTTCATTGTGCCATGAAGTAGTAACTATCAAAAAGATATGAAAGTAAACAAGGTTTTTAGGGGAAAAAAATACAGATAGAGCATTTTATATACCATATGTTACTATAGTCTAACTTACATGTCGCAGGGGCAGAGATACACCACAAGGCAGTAAGTCAAGCTGTTGCAGTCCAAAATTTTCACCCACCATTGCCAGCACTGTGAGCTCCTCATTACTGCAGAATGACCCAGGAGCAATGTTGCAAAAAACACCAGATGAGAGCTTCTTCCCTATTGGCTTAGCACCCAATAGTAAACTATAAAACGAAACTATCTTCCGTGCCCAGCTCACAGCCAAACTTCCATCTTTACGAATCAAAGGTGGAAGATCATTGATATTAGCATTAACATAACCATGTTGCAGACAGTTTTCAAGCCATTGGAATAGACTGGGAGGAGTTTTCCGGGAGAAGGAATCCATGGACATCCCAACTTCTTTTGAAAGACGTGGAAAATCACGGGCATAATGATCCAAATAGCATTCCTCACCCAGAAACTTCGCCACTGTGCATAACAGAACTCCCAACAGCTCCAAGTCCCTACACTCAACAATTGAATTACTGAATTGAAATAACCCAAACTCAGATATATTTTGACCAAAAAAGAAAGCGACTGTCCAATAAATTTTCCAAGAGAAACCATGCGTAAGGACTTAAACCTAAGTGCATTGACCCAGTTTGGGCCCTAAATACATCTACGAGCTCATCCTTTTTACAAGATTCTCAACCTTTCTTTTCAATAGAACAGTCGCTCTGTAAGCATTAGCATACAGTAAAACATATGGCTGCACACTATGACTAAAGAAAAAGACCAAAACAAGCGACAGCTTACTTGGGAAAGAAGGGTTTACACTTTACATTTTAGGAGGCTTCTACAATAAGCCTCAAAAATGATTTTAAAAAAATGCAAGTGCTACCAACAACAAAATTCCATACAGCATAATGCATTAAACAAAGAGTGAGCAAGAAGAAGAATAAAAAAAAGGAAAAACAATGCATGTTAAGAAGTCAATTTCATCTACTGCATGCTTCATTTACTTACCGTTTGCGAAGAGTATCCAGTTTTAGACTCTCGTATAACGCATGCAGGGAATCCAAAGTCACCTTCAAAAGCTCAGAGTAAAATGATTCATTCAAGATTTGTGTACCATCTACATTTGAGCCACAGGAATTCAATTCCCTCGCTTCAAGTGATGTTCCAGAAATCCCACAAGTAAAGTTAAATTTGTAATAGTTCTTGTGAAATTTACTGTTAAGAAGAAACTCCCAAGATGAGTTTGGCACCAGATTCAAATGCTGTTGAGAGGTAACACTAGATTTTCCACCCATTTGTGTAATTATGCTACAAAAAGAGTTCCACTCCAAATCCACATCAGAATTAGCCTCTGACAAGCAAGCCATGCCACTATCTCCCCAGAGAAGAACAAGAAAATAGTTATAGAATCTGGAATTCAGCCCCTCAGCCATTGCTGTGATGCAATCATTTGTCAATGAAGAGGAAGGGTTCCGTCTTAATGCACATCGGAACACCTGGACAATATTTCAAACAAAATGTTCTTAAGACCACAACAATTATTAACATTGCAATACCAGCAATAAACAGAAACTTTTATGCAAACCCAACGAAGAGATGAATAAAGTTAATGTAATGCAAATGGAAATTTTACCCAAGTCGAAAATACAAGTTCAATTAACTATTAACTGATATAGGCAAATGAAACTATACAAGAAAAAAAAAAAAAGGAAACTCTAATAATCTAGCATATAAAGTTTCCATGAACTTACCAACAGAAATGGATAATGTAAAGATTTGCAAATCACTTAACATAAGAAAGGTTTAGAAAATATTAAATTTTACTGGTAATAACTAACTCACAAGTTAGCATACCTGTCCATTGTTTACTATTACATTGATACGCCCCTCAACAGCATCAGATAGTCCTATAATTTTGAAGTCCTGAGAGGCAGATGCTGTTTCTGGCAACTCCAGACTATGCGAACGCGGACCTTTACACAGAGAAGAAGGCAACATATATCTGCAGAGACATTGCTTCCCTGCCTGCATGCGTGGTGGCACACACATCCCAGGGTTACAAAGAGAAGGAAATTAAAGTACAAAAGGATGTTTGGAGAAAAAATTTCCTAAAATAATTCAAAATATAAACATCATACAGTGACAAAAAGCATCCAATGAAAAGTGTCCAGCATAGAAAACGACTAACTCATCTTAGTCCTTTAGCACAGGACTATAAATCAAGTCTATAGATCATAGCTGGTAAATTAAAGATAAATGTCAAATAATAATAATAATGAGTACATCAAGATATCTCGCCCAAAAAGTTCATTCAGTTTCAAGTAAAAGTTAATAAAGAGAAGATGGAAAATCTACAAAACCAAATTACATCAGACTCAAAGAGAGGTTATAAATAAATAATTAACATATGGAATGTTAATACAAAGGGCACATGCATACAGCTTACATAAAGAAGAAGTGCATTGTCTGGAGCCAAAACAACAATGTCTGTATATGGTAGCAGTCCCACTTTCACTCTAGAAAAATGATGAAGAAAAGCATAGCCATCGTTATTTCAAATATAGAGAGAGAGGAGATAAAGAAATGAAAAAGTGTTCAACTCTACCTTGGGTGTGTTACTATGACTGATGCAGCAGCAACTGCTGGTATGCTCCAGCTCATGTCAGGTTTAATATCAAAGAGAATATCATTATTTATTTCAACAGTCTGAAGCCTTAAAGACAACAACTTTTTTTGTTCTAAAAGAAGAAAACAGATAATGGGGGCTGCATCATCATCAGTCGCTAAAAAGACCTGTAAATTTTTTAGGTCATTCACAATCAAAAGAATAGCAAAAAAAGAACATACTAAATATAACATTAGCCATCACATGCCTATAAAGAGAGCAGCACCACAGGTATTAAGACAAACTTAACTATAACTGCATTCAGATAAAAAGCAGGTAGAATAGAAGAAAAATAGTGTAAGGTTAAGTATGTGATCGAAAAAGGTGTAGAAAAATGATTGAATAAGGTTAGAAAATAAAAATTTAAAAATAAATTGGGGATGAGAATACCAATCATGTTGTAAACCAAAAAGCAAAAGATGTTCAATGTGAATTCATGCTATTATAATCTATGGTTGGTTTACTGAATGAGCATGCACTAATAGCCCAACCAACTTTCATATAGGAAAACCTTTGAGAATTTGATGCAAATTCCTTAATGTGGATAGAATTCAGACCAGACACAGCACTGATGTGCACAATGCAAGAGTAATCCATTATAAGATATAGCATCCACCAAATAATAAATATACTTACCTTTCTTCCCTAAAGATTTCTAAACTAAAAGGAAAAAAACTGAGAGGATTAAAAAATAAAGTGCCACCTTAGAAGCAGATGTTTGGGCACCTTTCCCCTGCCATATTCTGCGGAAGGAAAATTGTTTTGGCAATACACCAGCTGGAGCAACATCAGGCAAACTTGTCCTTGCCACTTCAAGGTTAGAATTAATGACTTCAGCAACCCACACTGAATGCTGCATCTTTCCTGCAAACAGAGTAAGGAGGTCAAACATTATGAATTTGAGGAAAAAAAAGAAAGGAAAGAAGGCAGAAAGAAGGGGGGAGAGGACAGGAGGAGATTGTCAGGGAAATAAATTCATTGTTTGGGAAGTAACCATATGAACCTTTGTTGTATGATGCCATCAGAGGAATTTGATCACTAGTCCAAATTGTTCTCTCATCAAATTCTCTCATTATGTTCAGTTTCCCTCTTTCTTCAATATATGTAGACTGAAATTCAACAATAGAAACTGATGTCAAAAAAAATAAAAAATAATAGAAAAACAAAAATCCAGGTTCTTAACAAGGTATTTAGAAAAAAAGGAATCAAGTACACAAAAGATGAAAGCATAAAAATTAGAGGACAATGCAAGCAGCCAAAAAGAGAACAAAATCTGAGAACTGCAAGGGAAGCTACATGATACAACCTGTGGTTCCTCCAGCAAATCACCCATAATCAGATGTGAGGACACTGATACTCTGTCTCCTTTGATCATATAATTGTAGGAACTCAGATAACTGTAATTATTTTGTGGACTGTGCACAATTTCCCTTCTTGGACGGGATATATCACGTGCACCTAACGAAGGGCTTGATGAAAAAGGAACATGCGTTGGGAAACTTCCTTCAATTCCCTGGAATAGCAAACCAAATGGAAGAGGCCATATTGATGTGATGGTTCGAGGAAGTGGAATGGATACCACTTCTCCTGTCCCAAAAAATGTAAAGGAAGCTCAGTTTCGTTTAACAAAAAGAAATCTAGCTTTACTGTCAGCTCATGCAATTTATTCAATAAGCTAATAACGTTAGATACACTATGCAGGGATGAAATGCGTAGTAAGCAAAAAACTGTAGCCCCTTTGCAGGTGTAGCTAGGACCTGTAACTTCAGGAATTTCAGTAGCTGCTCTAAAATTGCCGTATCAGCATCCCACATGATGAATACAACAAAGAAACTAAAAACCCAATGAGTGTAGTGAATATAAATAATACACCAACTCTACCAAAATCTGCCAGATTTAAAAAAATTGTACCCATATTTTCCTTCTCTTCAACAAATTCTGCATCATTTCAACAGATACTCAAAATGGGCATTTGGTAGTAAAACTATTTGTTGGGATCAATCCAATATGAGGCGCTGACAAGGCAAGATTCTAGCAGAATTAATATCTACAAGGGAAGGTACCACCAAAATGAACGATCAAGTAGCAACTTTTTAGGTTATTAGTAATAACCATATCCTAGTCATCTCACCCGATGTGTTGTAGATTGTCAACGACTCAATTTGTAAGACACAAAGATGGGCTTCGGACGTATCACCAAGACGACACCAGCATACCTAGAAACATAGACAACGTCGCTACCAAAATAAATTTAAGTATATCAAATAAATACTAAAATTAAAACATCAGCTGTTTAACAAAACAATAAAATAGACATATGCTGCACAGTCTAAGAATAAATTTAATAGTTGCACCCAATTCAAATGTATTCCAAACGCAGTTCTCTCTAATTGAGTCAACCAAAGATAAATTTCAAAAAGAAAAATGATTAGATAGACGTATATCTACCATGATAGCTGGTGACGGTAAAGTGAATCTTTTAAACACCCGTGCACCAGTCGTCCATATAATCCTGATACACGCAAGCTCGTGATCAATAAAGAAGAGCTAATATGAAATTTAAACCAACCTAGCCCCAAATTGGAAGCTCTATTTTCATTTTTTGGCTACGTTTTGTAAATGCGCTGAGAAAAAAATACCGATTTCCTCTAATGAAAAGCTCGTTATCACTGCGGTCGCTCGGCTCGGAGTTTGAGCAGACGCCATTCTTATCATCTTCGACTCGATCTCTGACCAGTTCGGGGTCGAAGAGGAAGTAATCATACTTATCTGTGAGATTTTCAGGTGATTTTCCGTCCAGAGCTTCGGCAATTAAGCCGAATGGCTTGAACTCGCCGATAACTGTTAAGTGGCGAACCCCAACCGACATGTCGGTGATGATTTGAAGAGGTTACTGATCCAGTCAATTGAAGAGAGGGAGAAATAAAGCAGAGATTAAATTATAGTCGTTCGAGTCCCGCCTTTTTTAGGTGATTGTGCTTAAAGCCTTTAAACCCTAATGGTTTTTAAAATCTTATTTTATCCGACCTCTTTTATGTCGGGAATTAATCAAGAATAATTATTATTTATATTAAAAATTAAAAAATATATATGTATAATAAAGTTTTATTTAAAAATGATTCAATTTATTATTTTCGGATTAAAAGATTCTTATTTATTATTTTTATTTTAATCTAAAATTACTGTTTATATTATAAGATGTGACTCTAAAATATAAATAGTACACTTTATATTTTAAATTATAAATAGTATTATTTACAAGTTAAATAGTATTTATGCTCTAAATAATATTTAATAATTTATGCAAATTTAATTAAATAATATATAATTTTGTTTAATAATATAAAATAAAATCTTCAATTAAATGTATTATTTATTTAAATTATTTATTAATTAAATATTATCACATATTTTTAATTAAATATATAATTTAATATTATTATTTTTAAATATTAGTAAATAATTCTTTATAATAAATTTTGTTTTTTAAATAATTTATTAACTAAATATTCCCATGTGTATTTAATTAAATAAATGTTGTTTACATATATAATATATATTAATTAAATATTGTAAAAAAATATTAATTAAATATTTTTAAATAATCTTATAATTATTCATATTAAATATTGTTAGAATAAATATATCATATTTATTATTACATAATCAAATATTATTATTAACATATTATATATTATTAATTATATTATATTATATTATAAAAATTAAAATATATAATAATTAAAAATACAAAAAAAAAATAATTTCAAGTAATGTGCATAGTGCGCACTCACATGCACATTTTTGAGAGTGCATTGTGACACTAGATACACTTTACAAATATCAATAATATTTTATGAGTTTACAATAATTTCTTTAATATTATTATTAATTATATATTATAAGTTTACTTTTTCTTATTTAAATTTCTCAATTTTCCTATTCTTTCCTCAAATGTTTATTATTATTCTCACTCTCCTCAATAATTTTCTTTTCTATATCATTAACATTAATAATATACGAATCATTATCATCATCCTTTTTTATTTCTTCATTTTTGTTATCAATAAAATTTAAATCATCATTTTTATTATTACTTAAACTTAAGTCATTCTCATCATTTATGATTATCAACTCATCTTTATTGTCATCTAATACAATACCCTCGCAATCATCCAACATGATTTTTTCGATACTCTTTGTCTTCAAATATTTTTCATCTTTAAAAAACAACATGAATAATATACAATCACCCTCGACTAAATCCATATCAATTACCTTCAATTAACTGGATTATCCTTGTCACTCAAAAACAATTAATCGATTTTAAAAACATCTTTTTTATTGGTTTTTGTTATTTCTAACTTTCTTTTTCCTAATTTTATATATTTCATAATAAAAAAAAGTTTGTTATAAAGAAAGATGACTTCTAATATATGTAAAAAGAGATAATCAATACATAGTGAGAGCCAATGATAGAAATAATTCAAAATAATAAATTAAAATTAAAATAAGTTTTGATAATACATAACATAATATGATAAAAGTTAATGAAAAAGACGGCATTAATCAATATAACTTGATCACTCTCGGTATATATAACTTAATCACTTTCAAAAAGTAGCTATCTTATCACCTTCAAAAATAATTATTAATATTCTATATCATCATCAAAAATAGTAAACATACAACTCTTGGAAATAAAGTAATTTTAATAATCAAATTTTACTTTCAAATTTTATTATATCACCGCATATTACCATCGAAAATGATGTATTTCTAAGTTACTCTCTAAATTGATTGTCACTCTCAAAATTAATCACAATCAATTTAAAAAATGACGATTTATTTCCCACAAACTTCAATGAAAAATATAAGAAAATACACATAATAATGTAAATGAACTGTCACTCAAAAAATTGATTACAATTAATTTTAAGAATAACGGTTTATTTTAAGATCATTATTTTTGATGAAAAATAAAATATGACACATATTTAAAATGAACTATTAATATCAAAATTAATTACAATCAATTTCGAGAGTAATGTTTCATTTCTTGTTACTCTTGAAATATACACTATTTAAAAAGAATCGTCACTTTAAAAATTAATCATAATCAATTTTTAAAGTGACGATTCATTTATGAACAATTTTTTTCAACAAAATTTTTATATAGATATAAACAAAATTTTTACTCATAAAATTGATAATAACTAATTTTTAGAGTGACGATTTATTTTCAGACAAATATTCTCAATTTTTATACAATTCAACCAATATATATTATGTATTACATGTTTATTTCATTTCAAATAAGTTCTATTACGAAAAAAATATAACATTAATAGTTTAAAACTAAGACTTGATATTGTCCTTATTATTGTCATACCAAAAATAAGTTCGAAAGTAATTTAACAAAGAAAATGAAAACATGTTCGATAATAAAAAAGAAAGAAAAAAGTAGTATGGATAATATAAAAAAAAAACTGTTTATTTCAAATTATTTGATTTGAAAATAAAGTTATTAGAAAAAATCATTTTTGATTAAATTTAAAAAATAGTTTTAATCAGATTATTTTTAAAGTTATAGGTTAAAAAATGATCATTGGAATACATTTTCCTTTTATGGATAATCTGTTGTATAATTATTGTGCTTGCGTGTTGCAATAAGAAGGAACATGAAAGAAAGAAAAATGTAAATTATTGGCTATGGCGAGTATTTCCATTTTTTCCTCTTCATTGTATCTTTTCCTCTTAACCAAATAGAATTTTATAAAACACATTTTTAACCAACAAAATCCCCTCGTTTTACTTCTAATACCATATCTCACTCTCAATTTGGTTGATAAATTTCACGATGAAAAATCAGTTTTTTTGCAATTATAGCCCAAATTTAAGGGCCTGTTTTAATTAGTTAACCTGCAAGTGTTGTTGCTTTTTTCGATCAAATATACCTGAATCTCTGGATCCAACCAAAATGACCCTCATAATTGTTTTTTCTTTTGCCTGTAATGGGTTTGTTTGTAGTATAAATATGATTCAATTAACATCAACTTAGATTATTTTAAGTTGAAAATGGTGTTGAATATACATGCGATCAAAGGTCATATGCTAGAGGATTGTGATGGTTGAGTATATAACGGACATCATTTTTGGTTAAAGAGTGTGTCTGAATGAAGCCACACAACAGTCCCAAAGTAACTGCCATTGATGATTATTATAAATAGGTAGTGAAAGCAGAATAAAAAATATACAAACATTTGTTGTAAAACTCATGGTTTTAGAGAGAGAGAATTCTTCGATTCTGTAATTCTCAAGTGAATTATTCTGCTTTGGATTCTTGGACTCCTCTGCATGCAACCACCAGTCTAACGACGGTGATCATAAATTCAATAGTGGTATCAGAGCGGGTTCTATATAGAGAGAAAGTCCAAAAAGAGGTAGAAAGTTTTTCTCCAATTTTCATTCATATTTCATGTTCATTCGGTGCGTTTCTTGGTCCAAGCATAATCTACTCTTCGATATGAATCCATCGATACCAAGATCATCGAAAATCGTCGTCGGAAACTATCGAAAATTGATAAAACCTGAAAATTCGTCAGACATGTGCAACACACGCGCCTAAAAGTTGAAAACGCGTGGAGCCCACGGGCAGAGAGCGTGCACTCCACGCGTCGGCCAGGTTCCCAAAGTTCCGATCCGGTTCAGACTAACTCCGGTCCGGTTCGATTTGGTTTACTCCGGTTCGAGTTGGTTCGGTTCGGTTCAAGAAAACTCAGACCTGGTTCAGGAAAGTCAGTCCGGTTCAATTCGATCAAACCCGAATATTGTTCAGTCGCCGGTTTGGTCTAACCAGACAGCCCGATTCAAGCCCTTCCCGGTTCGGTTGAATCAGCAGAATTTCGCAAGCCTGGTTCAGGGCCCAAACAAGCTCCGATTGAGGCAAAATTTGGTTTCCCAAGGTTTTTCGGTGTTCCGGATTGGTCTATGGCATCAGAATTTTGATTTGAAGACTTAAAATTCAGAATTTTGTGAAAGCGCACAAAAATAACATCGAAAAATACCGACTTTGAACTATCTCGGCTTACCGACACATCAAAGAAAGATTCATTTTACTATTCTTGATTTGTTTGTACGAGAAATAAGTGCTTCAAAATAAATTAGAGGACCAATACCACTGAGACTCATAAGAATGTTTAAAGTTTCAGAAACCGTATATATTC
>JAVXUL010000009.1:5479144-5502337 GCA_035590515.1 Trichilia minutiflora | reverse complement strand
AAAAGCCACATACCCCCCTATGGGGTATGTGACAAAATCACAGCCATTCATTTTGTGTAATGGATGGCTGTGATTTTACCACATACCCCATAGGGGGATATGTGGCTTTTTCAAAAATTATAGGGGGGCATTTGCCATTCTCCCATAATTGTAATAATAAATAAATAAATATATTTAATTTATTATTATATATAAGAATATATTAATAATTATAAATCTTATTCTTAAAGAAGGAGAGAGTTAAGTGTAATTTTTATATTTTTATCATTTAAATAAAATATTATTAAACTTCTAGTAAGGTAAATAATAACCTTTAAAGTAACTTTAAACTCAAGGTGAGCGATTTAAATCCTCCTAATATGTGTTTCTTTTCATGCATAATTAGTTTTTTTTTTTAAATTTTTTTCTGTCTTTTTTAATTTTTAATAACTTCTATTTTTTTATTTTCTTTCTATGCCTAATATTTATACATATTAGGAAGAGAAAGTAAAAATATATACACCACGGATATAGTTTGGTGTAGCTTCGGAGCCTGGTGATTTAACAGATTCTCTCTTAAGTTAAGAATTCAAAATGGCAGTGGAGGGTGGGTTTACTTAAATATATATACATATATATATACACACATTAAAATTATTTATATTTTAAAAGATAAAATAATGAAATTTAAAAAATAAAAATAGAAATTGAGTGTAAATTTATTTTATTGGTGAATTAGAATTATTAAAAGAATATTGAAATTCAAAAATTAGAAAGTTTAACATAGGCTAGATACAAATATTTTGATGCTTAATTGAGAAAAATTATAAAGAAAAAAAAATCTCTATGAACAAAAATATTAAATCAAATTCTAATATTAACCTCTTGCAAAAAAATATTAAAAAAAATCAAGCAACAATACTCTTAAATCTTACTACGATTAATTTATGAAGTAGACAGAATTATAACAAAAGTTAAATAATAATACTGTAAACAAATCAAATCAGGATTGTATAATTATAATAATATAAGAAATTTCTCGACTTAGTCTTACCGGTTGCGTATAGCCTTTGTTAGGATGAATATTTGTTGATTTGGTTTTCTTTTCTTGAACATAAAATTAAAAAGTTAATATGACGATGTCGTTTTGAGTTTGAAAATATCAAATTAAAATTGAATCGACGAAATATTAAAATCTAACTAGATCAGTGATCTGACATTTGATATATTCTGTATAATTTGTATTAAATAAATGGATTTTAAAAAATTAAATAATAATACTGTAAATAAATGAAATCAGGAGGATATAATTGTAGTAATATAATATACGAAATTTCTGAGTTAGTCCTATGGAATAATTGATACACACATTTTTGAAAATAGTAATGAAATTAAATAAAAAAAATTTAAGAAGTAGTAGATTGTTTGGATTTTTAATTTGATGTGTTCTTTGATTTTCTTGAATTATGAATTATCTTTGTAAGAGTAGGCAAACAGTTTGTGTCAAGTCAAGGGGCAGGGGCTACCGCTTCCTGTGCCATTCAAGGTAAACGATTCAATTCTTCTGTTACTAATGATTATGATAACAATATTAACTTGGGAATTGGAAAATTGGTTTAACAAAAAGTAAACATCACATAGATTAGCTTCCTTCCTTCTTCTTCTTCTTTTTTTTTTCTAAATAAACGAACTGCAGGTTTGCTGCTGGGCATTGGCTATCAGTACAAAACCATATGGAGTTGTTGGTAATAGTTAGGATTAAGAGACGTGCATGCAACATATATTGACCATAAGGCCTTGTATTCATAGTGTGAAGTAGGATGTGAATGTGTGTATTCATAGTTTAGATGATGACTGTTCAGTTTTCCTATTGACTAGGGATTCAGGTCCAATTTTTCAAGCTATAAGAAATGGACCATTCACCATTTCAAGATAGGCTACTTTCATACGAGAAGATCATGAGAAGTATCTGGAAGCCCTAAAGAAATGAATTGAAATTGCTAGAATTTGAACAAGTAAACAAACTGTATTATGGGCAATCTATAAAGGCCTATAATTCTGTTTCAGTGTATGCCTTGACAATGAACATTATGCATTAGGTGATGGGGTTATAGGTTTGGAGAACGAAGATAGTCAGAAAACTCCTTTTTGACCAAATGAATACTAAGGCTGGTGGGAAGGAATGCTTATAGTTTTATCTAAGTCCAACAAGTTGTCTAAAAGGTGTTTTGGATTTGTGCTGGCAGTGAATTATGTGTAAAAGTTTTCTATTATTGTGTCTTTAGTTGATTATTTATTTTCAACCTTTTCTTTTTCAAATTCTCAATCATTGTTCATCATCTAAACTATGTTATATTTGTAGCTGGTAGTGAAACATTTGAGTTTCCTTTACTGACCATAATTTACAAAAATGTTATGGATGATTCAATAATTCAGTAAAAGAAGAACTAGTGGCCACCGAATCTGAAGTTGAAGGAAGAAGAAGAACAGTAGTCCAGATCTTTGTTATTTTTTTGTTATTGTATGTGTTTTTGACATAAATACCCTTGAGCTTTTATCAAGTGATAATTATTCATTAATGACAAATGTGTCATTTTACCAATTGATTTTATAACATATTCTGGATTTTTCAAAATCCTTGAGAAGCTAATCACGGAGACATATATAATGCTGTATTACTCTTGTAATTAGAAAAGACCATTGCAATTTTCTTCTTTGTAAAAATACTTTAATTATTAGTGAATAGTCTGAACTCTAAGAGTTTGTTCATGAATGTAGGTTCTTGCATAATCAAACCATGTAAAATCATTTATTGTGAGATTTGCTTATTTTTGGATTCTCTGCATTTTCATTTGTACCCTTTTTTTGAATCTTGATTGTGAGATTATCTTCTTGATTGCTTGTTTAGTCCCTAAGGTTTTAGTCATTATAAGTGATATCAAAGCCAGATTCTTTCAAGAATGGCTCAAATCAGATTAGATCTAGAGAAGTTTGACGGAGAAAATGACTTCAACATATGGAAAATCAAGATAAGGGCTTTGCTGATCCATCAGGGAATTGAGTAGGCTTTACATAGAGAAGATGGGTTACCAGCTTTTTAGACTCAAGAACACAAAGAAGAAGTTCTAAAGAAGGCTGACAATACAATAATCTTGAACTTGAGTGATGGTGTACTTCAGGAGATTCAAGCTTTGAATATAACATCAGTCTCTAGTTTGTAGGAGAAACTAGAATCTAGTTATATGTCTAAGTCAATAGATAACCGTTTATACCATATATAAAAGGAGATTGTATACATTGTCTATGGAGAAGGTGAATCAAGGGAGTTTCTTGATGAGTTTAACAAGATTACTATGGATCTTGAGAATCTTGATGTTAAACTTCCTGATGAAGATTTGGCCATGATTCTGTTAAGTTCATTACCAAGCTCTTATGAGCATTTTGTAGACACAATGACCTTCGGCAAAGAAATTATCTCCTTAAAGGATGTAAAGAATGCCCTTAATACCAAAGACAAGAGAAGGAATGGCCATGATAGTTTAATAGGAGATGAAGAACTCACTGCAAGGGGAAGACCAGAGAAGAGGGAACCAAGAAAGGAACAAGCCAAATTAAAATTAAGAAACAAGAAGAGGAAATGTTTTTTTAATCACAAAGAAGGACACTTAATGTAACACCTGATCTAACTCTGTCAATAATATTATCAGCTTTGGCCCAACCCTTGGGGCTTCACGGTTTTGTTATTGAGAATGGGTTATCCTGAAAACTTCCCAAGATGTCACCTATCTTGGTACTACTCTCGTCCAAGCACATTTAACTGCGTAGTTTTTGGAGTTAAACCACCACCCATCCTAAAAAGCCTTGTTGACAACTTGGTTCCAACTCTACATATATAACTTAGTAACTTTCTCTCTTATTCTGATGTGGGATTTGGTTCATCCCTGCCTTCCGAGAAGCCTACTAGAAATCGTTCCTTGTTCAAGCACTCTTGGCCCCGATGCCATTCTCGCCTCATCGGACCTGGATATTACACTTAGTTAAAGATTGCCCAGAAAAGAAGAATAAGAAAATACAAAAACAAAAATAAAAGGGAGACACAGCAGTAGCCTCTGAAGCTTCAAGTGATGGATATGAAAGTACTGATCTTCTCATTGCCTCAAAGAAAAGTCTAGATAATGAATGGATAATGGATTCTAGATGCTTATTTCATATGTGCCATTACAAAAATGTTTTTGATTCAATATCTTATTATGAAGGGGGTAATATACTTCTAGGAAATAATCAAACTTGTAAGATTATTGGGATAGGTTTTGTCAAACTTAGGATGTATGATGGGGTGATCAGAGAGTTGAAAGATGTCAGGTATGTACCTAGTTTAAGAAAGAATCTGATTTCTTTAGGTGTTCTAGACCAATTAGGTTATATAGTGAAGATTGGAAACAATACTTTGAAGGTGTTGAAAGGGTCTTTAGTGGTAATGAGAGGAAAACTCAGGAGTGGTTTATATGTCCTAAAAACTTCTGAGTCCAATGCCAACCTTACAACTTCAAGAAAAGAATCTAACAGCAGAACCATGATGTGGTATTTAAGGTTAGCTCATATTAGTGAGAAAGGATTGAAAGAATTAGCAAGATAGGGGTCATTAGGTGATGAACCTTTAGGTGTTTAGGATTTTGTGGAAATTGTGTGTTAAGAAAAGCAACTAAATTGAGACTTAAACCTGTAAAACACACAACACAAAGGCCTTTAAAGTATGTTCATGCTGATCTGTAGGGGCCTTCATAAGTAAATACTACCAAAGGTGCCAAATATTTCCCGTCTATTATTGATGATTGATCATGAAAGGTATGGGTTCACATTTTAAAGTCTAAAGACCAAGTGCTGGACAAGTTTAGAGAATGGAAGCTTCTTGTAGAAAACCAGATTGGGTTGAAATTGAAGAATTTAAGAACTGATAATAGACTAAAATTCTGCAATGATAGATTCAATCAATGGTGTAAGAATCAAGGGATAAAGAGAGACAGAACTGTCACCTATATACCTTAACAGAATGGCTTAGTAGAAAGGATGAATAGAACCATTATAAATCGTGTAAGGTGTATGTTGACTCAAGCAAGATTACCAAAACTCTTGTGGGGAGAAGCAGCATGTACAACTGCTTATATCATCAACAGAAGTCCTTTTATAGTTATAAAATTGAAAAAATCAGAAGAGAGATGGTCTGGGAAGCCTCTAAGTTTGGATAATTTAAGAGTCTTTGAATGTGAAGCTTATGCACATGTAAAGCAGGGTAAGCTGGATTCAAGGGCCATTAAAGGAAGGTTCATAGGATATCCAGAAGGTGTTAAGGGTTAAAAGTTATGGTGTAATGACAGTTACAACTCAAAATACATAGTTAGTAAAAATATTATTTTTAATAAACAATCTGTGTTGAAGAAAAACCAGAAGACATCAGTAAAAGTCCCAGATGACACATTAAAAGGAGAAAGAGTCAAGTTTGAGGTGGAACAATCTTAAAAAGATAAGTCTGATGAAGCAGTTATAAAAGAGGGGGCATCAAGTAATTTGCAAGACTATCAGCTTGCTAGAGATAGGCAGAAAAGCCAGATTAGGCCTCCGGTAAGGTTTCTTTATGTTGGCTTGATATCATATATTTTAGTTACAACTGAAGCTTTAAATGATCAAGAGACAAAATGCTGTAAAGAAGCAGTTAACAGTAAGTACATAGTTAAATGACAGCAGGCTATAGAAGAAGAAATGTCATCTTTAAAGAGGAATGAAACTTGGATTCTTGTCAAAAGATTAGAGAAAAGGAAGATTGTAGGCTGTAAATAAATTTATAAAATCAAGGAAGGCACCTCTGAAGCTGATCAATCTAGATATAAAGCAAGATTTGTTGCTAAAGGCTTCACACAAAAGGAGGGAATAGATTATAATAAGATCTTCCACCTATTATGAAACACACTTCTATAAGACTCATGTTAGCTCTAGTTGCTGTGTTGAATTTGGAGCTAGACTAAATGGATGTGAAGACAGTATTTCTATATGGAGCCTTAGAAGAAGAAGTATTCATAAAGCAATCAGAAGTCTTTATAACAGATGGTGCAGAAAATAAAGTATGCTTGTTAAAGAAATCTTTGTATGGATTGAAACAATCACCAAGACAGTGGTACAAAAGATTTAATGTATTTATGATCAAGTCTGAGTTTAAAAGAAGCATTCATGATAGTTATGTATATATGAGAAATACATAAGACAAAGGGCATGATCTTTTTATTGCTGTATATAGATGATATCTTGATTGCTTGTTCATATAAGGAAGAAATTATAAAGTTGAAAAGGCTTTTAAGTTCTGAATTCGAAATGAAAGACTTGGGTGTTACAATAAATATAATCAGAAGAAAAGATGCTGGACTTCTGATGGTATCCCAAACAGATTATATATCCAAGTTGCTAAAGATGCAAAACCTATATTGACACTTTATGATTTACATTTCAAGTTATTAAAGCTGAATGAGTCACAAGCAATGAAGAAATAGCAGAAATGAAAGTCGTGCCATACTCCAATGCAGTGGGATATTTAATGTATGCAATAGTTTGTATAAGACCAGATTTAACTCAAGCAGTAAGTTTGGTAAATAAATACAGGAGTAACCCTGGCAGAGATCATTGGGGAGCAGTCAAATGGATCTTTAAGTATCTAAAAGGTACTCAAGATCTTGGGCTAGTGTATGGCATGAACTCTTTGAAAGAGGATTAGATTGTAGGCTACACAGATTCTGATTATGCATCTGACTTGGATAGAAGGAGATCATTATCAGGATATATATTCACTTTGAAAGGTTACTTAATCAGCTAGAAATCTAGCTTCTAGCATGTGGTGGCTTTTTCAACAACAGAAGCATAATACATTGCAGCAACTAAAGCCGTAAAAGAAGCATTGTGGTTAAAGGGTTTGCTGAATGAACTTGGTTTGAAACAGAAGGAGGTTAAAGTACATCGTGATAGTCAAAGTGCTTTATTCTTAATAAAAAACCAAGTCTATCATGAAAGAATAAAGCACATAGATGTATAATTGCATTTCATAAGAGATGTGGTTGATTCAGGTGCTATTGAGACGATTAAGATAAGGTCAGAAGTTAACCTTGCAGATATGTAAACTAAGGCTCTCCTATCCAGTAAACATAATTTGTGTTTAAACTTGTTAAATGTTAGGAAAGTGGAATAAGTCTATTTAAATTGACGGACAGAGTCTAGAAGGCTATAAAGATTATTGAATCAAGGTGGAGACTTGTTATAGGTGATTCAATAATCCAATAAAAGAAGAAGTAATGGCCACCGAATCTGAAGTTGAAGAAAGAAGAAGAATATTAGCCCAGATTTCTGTTACTGTATGTGTTTTTGACATAAATACCCTTGAGCTTTTATTAAGTGACAGTTATTCATTAATGGCAAATATGTCATTTTACCAGCTAGTTTTATAACAGATTCTTGATTTTCTAGAATTATTGAAAAGCTGATCACGAAGACATGTATAATGCTGTATTACTTTTGTAATTAGAAAAGAACGTTGTAATTTTCTTCTTTATAAAAATACTCTGATCATTAATGAATAGCTTGAACTCTAAAAGTTCATTCGTGGATGTAAATTCTTGCAGAATCAAACCACGTAAAATCCTCTGTTGTGAGATTTGCTTATTTCTAGATTCTTTGCATTTTCATTTGTACCTTTTTTTTTGAATCTTGGTTGTGAGATTATCTTCTTGATTATTTGTTTAGTCCTTAAGGTTTTAGTTATTACAAAAAATATTCATGTAAATAGGGGTGGGTAAATGCGGTTTGGATTGGTTTGAGATAAAATTCAAACTGAATCGTATTTTGCGGTTTGAAAATAAATAAATCCAATCCAATCCATTAATATATTACAAACCAATTTAAATCCAACCGTAAAGTGTGATTTAAAGTGGTTTGGATTCGCGATTTGAACTATATTATAAATTAAGAATATAATAATTGATAATTATCAATTTTATAATCTCTCGTTATATTTAAGAGTAAATTTTGTGAATAATAATTTTTTTAACCTATCTATAGATAATTTTTCTTTATTAATTATTATTATATAGAAGATATGAAGGTAAATCATATATAATTTAAGATGATAAATAAATAATAATAAAAATTTTATAAGATACTATTAAGCGGTTTGATTTGTCGTTTCGCGGTTTGAAATTGATTCAATCCATAATCTAAACCGCGAACAGCGGTTTAAAAAATATTAATTTGTAAGTCAATCTATAAATTTTTTATACCGATTTAAATCGCTAATTTTAACGATTTGGATTAGATCAATTTGAAAATATACATCTCTGTATGCAAATCATAGGATTTTATTTTCATTTACGGAAGTAAGATGTCGCAAAAAGTTTACTCAACTCTACCTTTATCTTTCTTCTTACCAGTGCTATCATTGATGTGAAATTCAATTTCTCTGGTATTTAAATATGAGTGTTTTATGTTCGTAAGTATTATATTTTCTGCTGCAGCTCAAGTGTTTCTCATCTCTCAACTTTGTTATAGGGTAAAAAAACAGAATCATAAATATACCATTCAATGCCATAATCATGGAATTAATTAAACTAGATTTTAACTTGGGACGATTGTCACTAATTATTTGGATATATGTATATATATACACACACACACGCGATGACATGGCATTAACAAAAGTACTATACCACAAAAGATTTGGAAAGCTAGCCCACGAAAATCATATCCTATCCGAATTTTCATTCCGACCATTAGTTTCAAAATTATTTCGCTTCTTTACTTTCTCTCTCCTTTGAAGGACCTTTAACTTGAAGTCCATCAGCCACAGTTATGGCCTTCGCTGTGAGAATCCTCCACCCCTCACGTGTCGGTTCAAACATGCAGGTATCTTCCCCTCTTGAAGTTCACCGCAATGTATTATTCATCCTCAATGTCAGAAAGAAAACGAAAGGGTTGTTTACCAGACAGAGTGAATTTTCCGGCGGACAACAGAAACGGACTCCAGTGGCCACGTCTTCTCAGCAAAACGACCGCGTTCTGTCCTCAGACAACGATGAAGATGGAGTCTCCCTTGGCACTCTGAAATTGCCAGCGAATATTGACTTTCAGCGTTTTGAATCCTTGCTTTTTCAGGTACATTTTTTCAAAATCTAAAATGATTTTAAAATCAACTAAGCAAGCAGGAACCGCTAAGTTGGCTAGAGTAGTCAAATTTTCTTTTAATTACAAATTAATTAACATTATCTCCCTCCTTGCAGCTCTTGTAACTCGACGTTTTTTAATATTTTCTGGCTCTTGCCTATGTTAATTGCGACTGAGAATTATATTAGAATTAAAATAGTGATGATATGTAATAGAGAAATATATTAGAATTATATTATAATGATGATAATCGAATTAGATTTATTAAAAAGATTATTATAATTAATTTTTTCTAAATTAAAAAGTTTAACCTAGGATATAAATATTTGGACACATAATTGAGAAAAAATATTTAAAAAAATATAAAAAAATCTCCATGAGAAAAATATTCAAAACAAATTCTAATATTGAATTTACAGTTAAACTTGTGATAATTATGTTGTGAATCAAAGTCTTTAAGAAAAAAAACAAAAGGCAAAAGAGAATGAAGAAAAGAAAAAAGAAGCTCTACCCTTAGTTACATATCATCTTGTTGCTCATAGAGAGTATGTGAAAATTTCGTTATGCTATTAAAATTAGAGCCGTCAAATGGACTAATAGTCCGTAAGTCAGTTCGTTTAATCCATCATTTAGATGGGTTATGACAAAAAAAAATTAGTTCATTTAATTTACAGGTCGATTTGACCAATCCGTTTAACCCGCGGATTAAACAAGCTAATTCGTTTAACTCGTGGGCCGGTTCGTTTAATCCACCTAATTAAAAAAATTAAATCTAATTTTTTTAACTTTTATATTTGGATAATTATTGATTATTTTTGAATATTAATAATGATATTAGACTTCTTATTTATTAATATTGAGTAGTGTTAGATTAATATATTTTGATATTTAAGATTATGTGTTTAGACTTATAGTTTTTGATGAAACTTTTATTTGACTTGTTAAAATTTTTATATATTAAGTTATAATATAATTAGTTTATATTGTATTTAGATTATAGACTTATTATTACTATTAATATATTGTATTTATTAGTAATTAGTATATTATATATATATATATATTAAATTAAAAATTTTTAAAGTCAATGCGCGGGCCGGCTCTTTAGCTCGCGGGTCAAGTTAGGACCAATAAAATATTGGTCCACATAATAAATAGATTGGGTCGGCTCGACTTGTTTAAAGTCGGTCCATAACGGGCCGAGCTGAGTCGAGTTAGCTCAGTCCGTTTGACAGCTCTATCCAAAGGTTTCGAAATTTAAGGCTAAATTTTCACCATTTTGAGCGGGATATCGATATTTAAGCACAAGGTATCGATATTTTTACCAAACATATCGATACTTTTATCCATTTTCAAGAAGTGTCAATACTTTCTTATGAAAAATCACTCATCCAACTATTTCTGACACAAGAAACAAAATATTTTATCCCCCCAAAAGACTATTTTATCATCCTTAACTTCAATTTCCTTCATTCTTGTTTATTTTTCATGACCATCTCTGTCATTTCCTTATAATTTTCATTATAAATGAAATTAAAATGGGGCAGAATTTATTACACTCACTTCATTCATCTTTATACATATAGGTTTATAGGGTTTAAAATGCAATAAGTTCATCCTCTCTGCTTCATCTATCTTTCTCAATTTTTCATCGTTTTTATTCATTCTTTTTTATATAAATCAACAAACATACATGCTCTTAATATTTTAGGATAATCAATTAAGCATTTTATATGTGTATCAGGTGGGAAAGAGATTAGGGTTTCATGCCTAATTGTGGCTTCTTGGGTTTGACGGTAAATCAAGTCTTTACACATTAAATCAACTTTTTGAGTCCACGATGATCTAGATTTCCATTCGATTCTGTTCCGTTAGCTGAGTAAGTGGATATTTATATTTTATTTCTATTTTTTTGTTTTAAAAATATTTATAGAAAAGTTAATTATTGAAATATTGAAAACCAAATTGTTTTACCTTACGTTTAATGTTAAATGTTAAAATTCTTTATATTTTATAAATGATTATGAGGAGAAGTTGATTAGTATTTGGATCTAAGATCAAAAGGAGGTCATTTGTGATTTGATGTTGATTGTTTTGTGACGAATTCTAGTTAACTAAACTTTTAATTTATTTGTATGATTATATATATATATAAATGTTGTATAAGTATGATATGCATAACTACACAAATGTTCATTTTCATATGCATACTCTGTTTTTGATGTTAGGACTGGTCCATAGATCAAATTAGTCTCTCTATTCGATCAAGTACGTAGTTCTAAATATTGACTCCTGTTTTGTTACAAGTGATCATTTGTTGATTCAGTCTCGATGTATCCCTGTCCTATTCTATGCATGACATATACATATTTATGCGGCATGGGCTCTGATACACATATGATTTTCTATTATTTACGATAATTAATTTTTGATATTTGTTTTGATCTGCGCTCTGACATATGCATGATATATGCATATTCCTATATATAGATTTTTGATTTTGACTTCTGATAACTAATATTTGTATATATCTTTTAGGTATATATGAACTTCTAAAAATAAACTTTTGATTTTACGAAAATTTTATAGTTAAATGAGATTTTTTATTTTTTATTTTGTATATGATTAATTATTTTTTCACCCACTCACTAAGTTTCAGAAGAGACTTACTCCGTCATAGTCTTGTAGGTTACTCAAGATCTTTTGTAGGTTTTAGAAGACAATCAGATGGAGCAAATATTGAAGTAGAGTCACTAGAAAAGTGGATCCATTCATGCATGGTTATTATGTCTTAGGCAGGATAGCTCAATGAATAATTTAAGTTTGAATTGATGTTTGTGTATATGATTATAAGTAATGAGTATATATGTGTTTGGTTTGAGTTACGACTCCATATTGTTTAGTTTTCTGTATATTAAATTATAATCATGTATTGAGTTATAAGTTAAATAGGTTTTACTCTCATATATATGTATGAAATTTGTACATAATAGGTTTAAATGTTAGTCTGCATATTAGAAGAGGTATAGGAAGATTAGGTTAGTCTTGCCTCCTGCCAGTCACCCTTCTAATATAATGGTATGTGACAAAAATGATATCAAAATATGGTTTAGAGGTCAGTGACTATATAAATAGGAGTTATGTATAATTTAACCTATTTAACGAACTATTTATTTAAATATAAACTAAATATTAAAATATAAATAAATAAAATTACTTTCTTCGTTTAAATATAATTATTTATTTAAATAAGATTATTTTAATCGTATTATAATTGTGTCTTAAACGGATAAATAAATTTAAAAAATTAAATTCGAACCTTATATAATTATTAATAGTATAATACAAAAATAATTCGATTATTATTTATGTTAAAATTTATAAATTTGAATCAATTTAATCGTATTGAATTCGAATTAAATAATCATATTATAATTCAAATTATCATCTCTATTTAACATCATTAATCAATCTCTAAAAAAAAATAATAACATCCTCGTCTATTATTAGAATCGTTATTGATAAATTCAATAATCTAAGTTTATCTTTTATTTTAATTTCAAACTTTGAAGAGTTGACTCTAATCACTATGATACTATTAATTCGACCAATTGTGTGTATGTTATTGGATGTGACACTTTAATTTTTCTAGCTTTCTAAATCATAAAACTTATGTTTGTGATAACCCATTTACTATTAAAAGAAAAAAAGAGAAACACATATTCATGCCGTCTCTTTAAATATAATATAATACAATAACATATGCCAAAAAGAAAAATTGAGAAAAAAAATATTACATGACTTAATGATGTGTTTTATACGACCATTACATCACTATTATACAACTTAAACAACTATTACAATTTACACGATCATTTTACGATATATACGACCATTACACGATCATTATACAACTCTTACATGACTATTATTTGATCTAATTATGCCTGTAGGTGTGGTTTGACAGTAATTGAATTGATATATATACACTGGCATATAGCAAATACGGCTCACTCTTCAATTTTTTTGGGTAATTTCGGCCCAATAAGAAAGCTTATTGAAATTTAGAAAAGATTTTTTAAAAAAGGAGATAAATACTCTTAATCAAAGGATATTACGAATATTCTTCCTCAAAATATGCTTAAAATTACGACATCAAAAAAACAAAGCAATAAATAAAAAACAAAGTAACCTTTGAATAACAATTTTTTCTTTTAAATTTATATTTATTTGTCCGTGAGATGCAGGGGAGTCATCTTGGTAATGGGGTGGGGTGGACGGCATGGCCCCTCCTCCAATTTTTGAAAAAAAAAATTTGTAAGTTATTTAATACAAGTCTCTCTCCGAAACCCTTTTAAATGAACAAAAAATATTTTTCTTTTTTTTTTCGATCAATTAGTTACCTTGAAACCCCACTATGGATTAATATGGATTTCTGACTCCGTCCCTAGTGAGATTGATGAGATAATGCGACTCGAGTGTTTAAAAATCCTAGAAAAAAAAAGACAGTAAAAAAATATTAAGAATACATTGGACAAGAGATTCTACGGAAAACATAATTAACAAATATTATTGTCGTATGTATAGAAAACTCAAAATCTTGTGAGCACGATTCCGCCAAATGAAGACATTACAACCAAAATCTTAAAATTTTCATTATGTTTGTGTCACTATTATTTTCTCTAAAAGTGTGTGTACTAATTTAATAAAAATATTTACTTTGCTCAACAATATATATATAATAAAAATATGTTGTATTTAAGAATAATAAAACAAAAAAAAGTTGCATTTCTTGGCTTCATTCAAGCTTTTGCATGGATTGTGAATTTGTTATTGTGAAATTGAAGATCATATGTTCCTTAAAAGATGTTAAAGTCATTTGGATTTGGTATTCTGGTTTTTTCTGAACACTTGAATAAAGTTATAATTGTTCTGGTTTTTACCATCAATTAGAATTTCTATCTCGAGCCGCATTAGGCTCTCGACAAAGGCAATGTCATTGTACACTAGACTTGATTGTTGAATCAGAATGTTGATACATTCATTAGGTTAGTTGCTCACTAGTTAGCCCACAAGAAAACCCAACCCATTTGTAAATGCATGTTAAGGGGAAATTGGACTCGGGTCTCTTGTAAAGGCCTCTCCATAAAGGTTTGAACCCAAAAAAAACTCTAGACTCTAATTTTTTTTTTAAACAATAATATAGAAAACCCTTTTGACGTCTTTTAAACAAATGGACAAATTCAGAAAATAATCTCAGACTTAATTTTTGCTAAGATTCGCCCTAAAAAATTATTTGACTTTCTATTAAATTTGTGCAAAAAAAAAAAAAAAAATCAATCTAAGATTGATCATCAATAAATATTAAATTTATTGCATCTATCTATATCTATAAAAATAATATTAGGTAAATAATATTAGACAAAGGATTATATGAAAATTGGTATGATATAATAATTTTAATTGAATAAAAATATGAAATTAATTTGAATAAACAATATGAATTATATGACAGTCATATAATAGTCTCATATTAATTTACATCATATAGAATGGATATAATTTGTATTTTTAAAGCTACTTTTATTTATAATTTTGCCAGATTTTGAGTGAGACAAATGGAATTAACTGAATATATGTTTCAATATTACTTAGTTTGCAAATGGCATGACAATAGCATGGATAACTGAAGGAAGTAAAATAAATATTTACACCTGAATTCCAAAATTCAAATCATAAATATCTTCTCCTTAAGACAAAAACGCGCTGTTGATATCTACATTAATTGAATCCACTATATGATAGGGAAGTTTTATTCCATCACGTTGTGTTCGTATCAGAATGATATAATCTTTTCATTTCTATGTAATAAAATAAATAAAATAAAATACATTATATGAGGCCTCTCACTATGTAAACACTCTTTCATTAGTCGACCATAAGATTAACGGTAATGATCAATGCTCAAACAGTTGATTCTTAATTTTAAAAAAAATTATAATATTGGGAGGTAATTTTAAATATTAATAATCGGACTGGCGGAGCCACTTTAAATGTTGAGAGAGGCATGCGCAACCCCCAACCCACCAATCCAAAAAATCCAATAGATATAATAATAATATAATTATTAACAATAAATTAAAAATATTAATATTATAAAAATTAACATTAAATCCTAGGTATATCATAAGATAATAATTAAAATATTTTATTATTTATATTCATATCAAATTCATAAAAAAAATTTATTTTTAATATTTTAATTAGTTTAAATAAATAATAAATAATAATTTTAAATTTAGTTGATCAAGTACAAAAATAATTTTTAATTTACTTATTTTTTCTCCCTTTCTTTTTCTTCTAACCATTTGAACCTATTCTCTTTATTAAAAATAAGAAATTAAATCAAAATTTGAAATTTAACTCTCACATTTTAAAGAAAGCAAACACCAAAAATCAAGTCACAGGGAAAGATTTGCGAAAGTAAGAGAAAATTAAAATAATTTAAAAAAAATAAAAAAAATTTAAGGTAAGTTTTCTTTGAATAATTTTAATTTACATGTTTATGATTTTAATGTAAAATTTTTTTTAAATAATAATTTTTTTATATATCTTTGATAATTAATACACCAGTAAACTTGAGTGACGACACCCTGAAGATCTAGTATAATTAAATATTTATTATTAAATTTGTTATATGTTTGATTTTTTTTGAATTAATTGTACGAGTAAAAAAACTTTTGTTCATTTAATTGATTGTATTTGCGAGTAAAAAGTTTAATATATATTTTAATTATAGAAAAAAAATTTATAAAATTAATTACGAATAATTTTTGTAATTTAAAAGAGTAATGCGTTATTTTTTAATATATTAGAATATATTTTCACTTCTTATTAATAATAAATATTTATTTTTAATTATGATAATATAATTTAATAATTTTATTTTTTTATAATAATTTATTAATTTTTTATATTTTATATTAATATATTTATTTTTAATTTTATCCGTGCCCAGTCATTGCTCATTGGCGATGGAAAGAGGGAAAAGTTGCAATTATGATTTTCTTTAGTGGATTACGGGAAAGTTCATCGAAATATGGAAAAAGTTGTGATTATGATTTAGTTTGGTGGATCAAGGGAAAGTTCAACGGACGGTGGTAAAATCTATAAAAGGTAAGGTTAAAGCTAAAGGTGTTCTTGTATCATGAAATATAACGTATCAAGACCTTCTTGATGTGCTAAATGATTTGATTAAATAAATTCAACTGAAATTTGTATTTGAATGAGAGCAATATAATCTATCCGACTACCTTTAAGACCAACAGAGATATAAAATAATAGAGATAGAAAGTTATTTTATTGGGTGAATAGTGATTTTGTAAAATTTTGGAGGCTTTATACTCTTTTTATCACATTGAATCATGAAGGTTTCGTACAGGCTGCATTGCTATCCGTTAATCAACACCAAACTAGTGTTTGACATCCATGTGCTTCTACAAGTAGTAATAACCAAAAAAGAACAAATTATTTATGGTTGGAAATCAAAATGAAGGAGATACGATAAGTGGTTTACATGATTCAATACTATGCTACGTTCTGTCATTTCTACCAGCAAAAAATATGCTATGACAACTTGCATTCTGTCGTTGAGATGGAATCTCGTTTGGACTTCATTTCCCATCCCAATCTTTGTTTCGACAACAGCTTATGTTGTGCTGATGCTTTAATGAACAATGTTTTAGTTCTGTTTGAGAATTTTGTAAATAGGGTGCCTCATCTTTGTAACCGGCAAACATTAACAAGTTTTCTTCATATTGTTTCAAGCCCGTCGATTTGTCTCGCTGGAAGTTCCGGATGTCTTATGTAATTATGTGTTATGTTCATGAGATTGAACTTATCTTTTGTGTTACATCATTCTTGAGTTGCCCAAGAGCATACGCACTTACATCATTCAGAACTTCTTATCAAGATTCTCCCTCTGGAATATATTTTCCATTGTCAATAATGAAATTTATTATCTGATAACCGCGTGCTCGAAGATCTGTCAATGATGAGATATTTGAATGATTATGATTTGGTGATTAACTCTAATATTCAATGCTTTACTTTGAAGAATTTGACAGTAAAGGTTAACAAATTTTCTTTTAGTTATGATGGGAACAAATTATGATTTTGGGCTCCAAACCTTGAATGCCTCTATATTCAGAGTGTCAATGCTACCTTGGTGTATGATATGGTACATGATCTACATTTTTTACATGAAGCGCTTATTGATATTTTTTATGAGGCATAGGAATAGATTCATACCGATTATGTGGTACTGCTTCTCCAGGGTATCACCAAAACCAAGTTTCTATGTGGTATTGCTTCTCCAAGGTATCACCAAAAGCAAGTTTCTGTACAGTTTACTTGTCTTCTGACAACATATCTGTATGTTCTCTCCAAATCAGTTCCACGATATTTTGAGGCTCTCTTGTGTTTAATGGTAATTTCATTTTTGTTGCATATGATCTGGTAATAACGTAATTATAACCAAACTGTGGAACATTTCTATTTCTGTAGAAAATTCAGTCGTCACTATCTCTGTTTGTAATTTGTCGCATAACTACTTGTCTTTTTCTCCATGAAGGGCCCTCAGCTATGCTTAGGAGAATTTCTTTCTACATTTTCCTAATTTGACTCGTTTGGAAATGGAAATTGAAAATTTTGGGTGGCAAATGCTTCCTATCATCGACGATCATTGCCTCAACATAGAAGCTTTTCTCTTTTCGGTGGTAAGGATGTGAAACTTTTGAATGTAATGGCATTTAATTAATTGATTCGGATATTTCTTTTCTTTGTTATCAGCACTGTCTTGATGATATGAAAGACTGGATGCATTGAACCACAGAGTGCAGCGCATTGTTTGCTTGTACATTTCAAGAAAATTGAAGTTGCAGAGATGTGAATGTCAGAAGAACAAAGCAGCACTGATCAAATACTTGTTGAAGATCATGAAGTCTTGAAAATGATGATATTGGATATTATGAAATTTTTTCCAATATAAAACTTTTCCTTGAATTATTTATGTTTCAAATAGGCTCTGAGATTTGTGAGGTTGAATTCCATTGAGAGTTTTCACTAAAGATTTCTTAGTGGTCTTGTTTTTTCTTGAACTCGTAAAAGTGCAGATGCTTCTGTTAAAACTCTGTGGAAAAAGATGAAAATGGCTTCTCGAGATGTTTTCCAGATGTACTTGTAATGCAGTTGCATTGTCTTTTTGTGCTTTCTTATTGTGAAGTTTCTATAAAAGTTGATTATGGTATTATATTTTGATGATGTTACATAAAATAAACATCATTGGTAGCTAAGTTGTTGCAACATGACAATCAGAATTATTTACTTGCAGAGCAGCTTCTATGAATTTATATTACAATTGCAATGCATAAGGATGCGTTGAAATTCAAATAATGTGGTAGAGTCATTGCATGTATGGAAATTCTCCAAAGAAAGCATATCATTCGCTGGCAAACCAATGGAAGACAAGATTATTAGTCTTGTACTGGTTCTGCTCATAATTGCTGTCTGCTTAATTGCTAAAATCGGTTCCTCGACTCAATGGCTAGAAAAAGAAAACTAAATGAGAAATCTAAGAGCTGGAGATGATTTTTGCGTAGAGTAATTCATTCCATGTGTCTGGCAATCCAGGGAGACACCAATGGAGACAATCTGCATGGGTCTCCAGATCGGATTTCTGCTCTGGCAAAAGCAATTTGCCTTTCACAGCTGCATAAATAGAGGGATGTGCATCTTTCCTGTATTCAGAAAGGCTGGTTATATTGAGAAAGTGTACTGGTATTTTCATTGATTTAGTCACATTTATTGCAATTTCAAGAATTTTCTGATCTGTGCCGACATATAATGGAGCTGACATGTTTAGAACTGGTGTTGTCTCCTTAGCACATTTGATACCATGCTGCTTGTTCCAGCCCGAGCTCCTGTTATAAATTAATCATATCACAAGTTTAAGGGAGACACTTTGTCTTAGGGTCAAGACTACTGGAAAAGAAAATTGTACTGAATTGCTACAGTACCTGACATGTGTGGGAGACATGCCGCTGAAATAAACAGAGGTAAAATTAGGATCAATATTATCTTCAACCCATTTGCCCCATGTCCTTAAAGCTTTCTCATAAACTGTATACCGATCAATTTCGTCATACTCTGCAAATCCTTCATCAAATGATCCTCGTCTTTTTCCATCAATGCAACAACAAAATTATCAATAATCTGACAAGATTACTCTGTAATAAGAAAAACTGAAGTGAAAAACTTGCAGAACATACAATACTTTCATTGTTGGACGTCTAATCCACCAGATGTATGTGTTAAAAATTAGGTAATCTACGCCCTTCCAGTTATTTCCATGTTTTGCAATTGATTCAGGCATGACTACAGAGTCCAATTTGCCATCTCTCATTGTTGGAGGGTCTGCATTTGACTCAACCAAAAATGGTGCCCAATAAAACTCCAGGGTAGCATTATATTCCTGGAAATTCAAAACCTGTTAAATTCAGCAAGTTCTTGGAATTGATTCTCATATGAATCTAAGAGATTGGAACTGTAAAAAAGACCTGTAATCTGAAGGTAGTAATTTGGCTTGAAATATAGCTCAAGCTCTTCTTGCCTGCTGGGATAATGGATTGAACCATACAAACTAGGGACTGCCACTGGTTATAATGTACGGAGTCTCCAACAAACATAATCCTCTTTCCTTCAAGTTTGTCTATCAGCAGTTTTGCATCAAACCTTAACCCCAAAGATAAACAAATCAGTAACACATTAAAACCTTCTTAAAATACGAAATTAAGCTTGAAATAATTACTTCGTTCAATGCTTACTCGGGCAAAGAACAATCTCTAGGCTGCCACCTCCATTTCTGGTACAGGGAATCCTGCCTTCCATTCTTTAAACAAGTCACCCATTCTGTTAGAAACTCGCACTCATTTTCTTTATATAAAGGATGTGCCACATTATCAAAAACCCACTCTCCTGTGAAAATATCACAATTTTCCATTTTCTCTTCAGAAAATGGAAATTCCGATTCTGGTTTATCTTGTTTCTCGTTGCCTTGTACTCGGGCATGGGATTCCGTTTTTGCTTCTTGTGTGATTTTTTTGTGTTTAGGTGATCGAAACAAAAGGAAGTTTATGTTTTCGTTGTACAAAAAACATACAAAGAATGATATGGAAAGAATTGATACTACGAGTACCCTCGGGAAGTAACTGAATCTATGGCTGACACTGTCTTCCTTCATGGTGACGATCTTCTAGGAAGTGAAATGATTCATCACGGTTAGCTTTCATTCTAGAATAGGATGTTTTTGTGAAGAGTGGTAATTGCCTGGATGCAGCATCAATGAATCGTGTTCATTTGTTGCTCGAGTCAACGAGTCGTTCTCTATTTTACTGATATTAGTTGTGGATTCGGTGTATAATATATTCATTTTTTTTTCTTATTTATCTGCAACCCTATTCTAAGAAAACCGTTAAAATCTCATTCACACCATAGGAAAACCAACACAATCATTTTCATTTGCAAAATAAAATAAAAAATATTATAACTTTGAATTATTGTTGACCTAATTTGCACAAATAATTAGAAAAATCACTGAAAAAGAGCGGTTGATGCAAGGATTTGACCTAATATCGATCAAGGATTTATCACTTTCGTCCCTGAAGTTTCAAATATTATTACGTAGATGGTTTTTATTCAATAATTATCATTCATTACCCCTAAACTCTCCAATTCTATTAACCCCTTCACATAATCACGATCAATTACATATGGATCCTCATTCCTCACAATGATAACAATATTTTTGATATAATTTGCGCATATAATTAGAATAATCACCGAAAAGGAGTGGTTGAGGCATCCCTCTCGTAGGGCCACGAGCTTTAGGGGAATTTATCACTTTCCTCTCTTAAAATTTTAAATATTATTATTTAAATGACATCTATTAATAATTTCATTTACCATCTCTAAGCTCACAAATTCATTTAACCCTTAATATAATTATGCTAAATTATTATATAGATTTTTAATAATTTATCATTCATAATTATTAAAATTTAAATTTTTTTATTTAATAATGATAAATAATTCCCTCAAAATTACAGACATCAATTTTAAGACATATAAATTTATTTAGTGTTCTTAACGTGCAAATTTGGTTTAGAATTTTTATTTTTAATACGTAAATTTATGACACAATTATTTATTTAGATATTTATATTACAGTGATGAATTTATTTAGTATAATAAATAAATTTTTTAAAAATTTACCGTAAAGATTATATTGTTAATAATGAACAATAATAGTAATCTTTCTATAATAAGATAAAAGATTAAAAATTTTTTTACATTAATATTATAGTAGATTACATTTATATTATTATTCGTTCTCATGAAAAAATAATTAGTTTATATAATAAAATTATATTTTGAAATTGTATTTTTAATGTTATTAACTTCATGCATTATTATGAGCAAAGTGTATAGTTTAGAGAATTCATAAAATCAAGTTAATTAATTTATAAGTTTAACACAATAAACGAAATAAATTTACTCTTAAATTGAATAATATATTACCTTGGAAGGATGATGTTCATCTTTTATTAGGTTTTATGTTATTTTATTTTGTTAATAATGAATACAAATATTAAATAAGTGTTTATCTTTTTGATTATGTTTAAATAAATAAATAAAATTCGTATGTATACACATACTTGAAAAATTAATTCAAATTATTGCATAACAAAAATTCTTGTTCTAAATAATAATAGAATCTATTTTTTTTATGAAAAACAATAATATAAATGTAAATGTAATCGCTTCTAGAAGTTGTAGTTCGGTAATTTAATAATTATTTATATTTGACTTTCCAACTGAGTTTGAATGCGAGGGTGGGTGGAGCGAGAATATAGTTATAAAAAAATATAAATGTAGTCCTATGACTATGATATTAAAGCAATAAAAATTTGATTTTATTTACCTTTCAAAATATTAGAAAAATATATAAAAAATTATTTTAAAAAAATAAACAGTTATTCATATTATAAATAAATTTATTTGTTAAAAATATTAAATAAATTTAGGTATCTTAAAAGTTATGAACGACAAATCGCTGAAAACTTTTATGTAATTGACTATAATTATGTTGAAGGGTTAAAAAGAATTAAAAAAATTATAGGGATGATAAGTGATAATTATTAAATAGATGATAATATTTGGGACTTAGGCAGAAAAGTGATAAATATGCATATATTATGTAGGAAAGTTGACTGAATTTGCCGGTTGACGGTAATAAACTAACAATTGTCAGTCTTGCACTGTTTATACTTTCTTCCGTATCATGGTTTGATCAGTCACCAGTAGGTTAGGGACTTGTTTAATTAAGTGATGGAAGACAAGACGCTACTGCCGTATTTGCAACCGCACGTCCATGTGGCTGAAACTTGCAAGTTGCTAGTTACATTCCTATCGGGGGAGCCTTTGAAAGAAGACCCTTCATTTAATAATGAATAAAGATGGCTAGTTGACTATCAAATGTGGGAATTATTTTCTCCAATTAAATAAAATAATAATAATTACCTTCAAATGATATAATTTGATAATTTAAGATATATTAAATAATTATTTTTATAATAATTTTATATTCAATTTTAATAGATATTATTTTTATAATAATATATGATAGTAAAAAAATTTTAAATAATCTTTATATTTTAATACTGAATAATTTTTAAATATATTGAATAACTATTATTGATATTGATTTTATATTTAATTAAATATATAAAAAAAAATTACGTTACCAAAATTTTAAATTTATATTATAATTGCAAAATTTTTATGTAAAATAATAGGATAATATTATATATATATATATATGTTGATACAAAAAATGGTCACGGCGACTATTCCTCGCACCAGCAGATTTCTTCTTCTTCTTCTCCTTGAACACACCTACGGTGG
>JAVXUL010000009.1:5427944-5459378 GCA_035590515.1 Trichilia minutiflora | reverse complement strand
AATCATATATAAGCTTTGATTATTAACAAAACACATCTATGACCTCTTTTATTTTTCATTTTATTATTAAAAAACAACATAATATTGTCTCCCATTGATAAAAAAAAAAAGACAATAAGAGTAAGATTAATGTACATATAATTTGATGAAGCATATAATATTAGCTCGATTTTCATATTAATTGATTCTCATACCCGTTGGTAACGTGGGAATCCCTTGAAATCATGAATGTGTAGATTAATTTGAAATCTTCAAAGTGGCTGGTGATAATAATTTATAAATAATGATTTTCTTTATATTTATTTTGAATTTGAACTTTTAAAATTTTGTACCTATAAAAAAAAATTATAGATTAATTTTTACATTAATGAATTTCATTTCACTGATCCATATTTTAGTTGCATGCTTCTGAACTTTTAAGCATTTTTTTTAATCTTTCATTTGCCCCAAAAATGTTCTGAATTTATTGCTGTTGTTGTGCCTTGTTGTGGGGGAATTGTTTCTGGTGGTAGCAGGTTTGCGTTACAGCACGGGTTCACTGCCTCTTTTTGGTGCTTTGTTTATAGAAACACTTTTTCCATTACATTTTAAAAATAATAATAAATCAATAATGGCAAGGCTAGGCTATCCAATCGAGATCGACTTAAATTCTTTATTAATTTGTATGTCACGCTCATATGCAAACATGGGTCAAATAATTTATATTTTTTTCTGAGTGGGAAGATAAAGGCTTGCAGGGCTAGAATCTGTCTGTTCAGGAATCAGGAATAATTTTTTTTTTTTTAATTTTATTTAAAAGACCCTAGTTTCCCTATTGAGAGAAGAGAATCTACATATACCAACGCACTCTGGTCCTCTGGACTTACGTATTTATCGGTCTATTACGAGGTAAAATGTTTCGAATTATTTTGATATTATTATTATTATTATTTTATATATATATATATAAAATTATATTAAGTTATCACGAAGATCTCCAACTCAGTATGAGATAAAATATATCTCCTAAAAATATGATCTTACAAATTATTTAACAATCATTCTAAATCATAGAGTGTGTATACAAGAACTATACACAATAGATGGAATCTCACATATCATCTAATAATCAACTTAAATTATAAGACATATGTACAAAGATCACACATAATAACATCAAATATAAGATAAAATTTTTAACCTAACCCTTTTAAAATTTTAACAAAAAAAATTTTTAAATAAAAATTGAACATAAAATCTTAAGTTCCACATAACCAATCTCCATTATCATATCATTTTTAAAAGAATTTATTTTGATATTATCTCAAATATTTTAAGCAGTTACAAAAATTCTTTATTATTACCCATATTTAACATAGCGAAAAAGATTAAAATATTATTTATTTTGCAAACATAATGTTAATCATATATTTATTATTTAATATTTATAGATTACTATTATTCATCATATAATGTATTAATGGGTATTAAATATGTATTGTTGCGTGTAATATGTTAATGATATAATTCATGAATAGATACGTGAATGTTGTATTTATGATGAATGCAGATAGCAGAAGAAATCCAAAAGTCAGCAGAAATTTTCAAAAAAACTCAAGAAAATAGTTCAATGAACCTATGACTATTCAATAAAAAAGAGAATTTCTATTACACTAATACTTATATTTGACAGAGTGAAATAGATTAAAATATTATTATTTTCACAAACATATTATTAATCATATATTTATTATTTAATATTTACGGGTTACTCCTATATCTATATGTCTATTGTATAGAATACATTAATGGATATTAAATATGTATTATCATGTGTAACATGTTAATGATAGAATTCATTAATAGATACATGTATGTTGTATATGTGATAAATGTAAATAGTAACAACAAAAAAAATTACAATCATAAACCAAAAATTAGCAAAAATTCTTTAAAAATTTTAAAAAAATATTTCAATAAACCCGTAATTATTCAATGAAAAAGAAAATTTCTATTGCACTAACACTTATATTTAAGAGAGTGAAATAGATTAAAATATTATTACTTTTGCAAACATATTGTTAATCATATATTCATTGTTTAATATTTACGGGTTACTCCTATGTCTATCGTATAATGCATTAATGGATATTAAATATGTATTGTTATGTGTAACATGTTAATGATACAATTCATTAATAGATACTTGTATGTTGTATCTGTGATGAATGCAGATAGCAGCAGCAAAAGAAATCACGATCACAAACCAAAAATCAATAAAATTTCTCAAAAAAATTCAAGAAAAATAGTTCAATAAGCTTGTAACTATTCAATGAAAAAGAGAATTTCTATTGCACTAACTTATAAGAGTGCTACACTTAGAAAATAGAAGAAGAAGAAGCCAATTACTATCATTCTTCTCTTTACCTCATGACATTCCCTTTTTATTCCCAAATTTGCCTAACTTAATTATATCCTATTTAGCCTCATTCCTTAGAACTAGTAGGCCCCAAACATAACCACCTAACCTTCTAGAAGGCATTTTGATGCATGTACCCCTTCTTGGTAGATTATTCTCCTTATTTGGGTTTTTCACGTCAATATCCATAGTCTTCTAACACCTTAGCAGCCTCCTTTTGAATGGACACAACATTACTTCTCTTAGGTAAAAGAAACTTATCTACAAGGTTCCATTCAGGAAAACACTGCTAAAACAACATTATATCTTCCCAAGTAGTAGTAGTAGCATTAAGATCCCCTCCCATCGAACCAGAATTTGATTAACCACGTGACATGAGCAACGTACCAGGTGATTAGCTAGCACCTCAGCAGATTGTAAGATAAGAGAAGAGGCATGATCAACCAATTGGAAGTGATCTAATAGTTGGGAGTGCCCATACATTGGCGGCGTATGAAGACATAGAAGACATTGTGAATCCATGCTCAAAGAGGTAAACTCAGTTTGTAAGCGACCTCACCAATGCGCTTAAGAACTTGAAAAGGGCAAAAAAATTGATGCCCTAACTTGTGATCACGCTATAGCTGCACAAAATTTTAACGATATGGTTAAATTCTGCTTGCTTCCAATTCGTACATTATCAACGAACCAAACAATTCTTCTAATAATAGCTTGGTGAGGTCATTAGCTTCTTAAATAGCTATCACTCTAGCTTTTTATAATTTTGGAAAACTTCTCAATATCTATGTTACAATATCTGCATTAGAATATATCTTACAAAAAGCTTTCAAACCATCAATAATGTTAATAAATCAAATGTATATATCTTTTATGGTCTCATGCAGTTTCATTTTGAATAACTCATAATCATGTATAAGTATACTAATTTTAGAGTTTTTGACTCTACTAGTGTCCTCATGAGTAGCTTCTAGTATATATCCAAATCATTTTGGTTGTATCACAACTAGATATCCTATTATATTTACTCTTATCTAGTGTACAGTATAGGACATTCATTACTCTATTATTTGTTTGAAATATAGTTTTCTCTTCAATAGTTCACTTTACATTTGGGTTTAGGTTTTACTTCTTTAGTGACTTTATCTATTATTATGGACACCTTGTACCCATTTTTTATGACAGTTAAAATCTCAGAGTTTATGGTACTCAGATAAATCTACAAACGCTTTTTCTAGTAAGCATAATCAGAACCATCAAAAAATAATAACTTATATGTAGATTGACCCTTAATAATTTATGTTTGAATGCTGCTAGATGTTATTTGTAATTATTACTTTAAGATGCTTAATCTTACAAAAATCAAGAACTAGGCTCTGATATCATTTGTTGACTCATTAAGTGTCACCTAAGAGGGGTGAATAAGGTGAAATAATAATTTTAAAGAAATAAAATTTTTCTAAGTGATTTATGCAATCATTAATGATAAATGCAATCATCAAACTATTTATGATAGAAGTAAATACAGAGAGAGAAAAAAAGATGCAGACAACAGATTTTTATAATAATTCGATAATTATACATACATCCACTCTTCTCGACTCTATTCTTCGAAACTGATGATTCACTATCAATCTTATTTTTCTTGAATTAAGAGCAACTCAATTACAGTTTCTTCTTTCTAACTGGATGAAGAGAAACTCAAATGCAAAATTTTTTTTCTTCAAGTGACGAGTAACCCATTGAATTAAATCGTTCAAATACAGAAGGATAATTTTAAATATTATAATAAAATAGTTTCGAAACTATCTTACAGAGTAGATAATTAAGAAGCACTATGTTTTTCTATTTTCTCTCACTAAAATTTATGAATAAAAAAGTATAGAGAATGTTTTTGATTGATCTTCAGTTATTCCTATGTAATTCCTCTTAGTTTTCTCTTCAAAAATCCTCTATGTCTTCTACAAAACTTCGTGTATTTATGTCTTTAAATAATGACTTCAACGATTTTTTGAATCTTCATTAAATACGTGCAATAAATAAGCTAAATTAGTCGTTAAACTTTAAAATATACAGAAGGTATCGATACATTATTTAATTGTATCGATACTTGGACTCCATTTTCTTTAGAATCTTTACTGCATATCAATCTATCAATATATTATTAAAGGGTATCGATACTTTCATATGTTTTGCCCTTAAGATGATCATTATTTCAGTATATATCGATACATTTGAAGATTGTATCGATAATTTCATATGTTCCTCACTTAGATTGTTGTCTCTTTTCATTTCTTCTTAACATATCGATATATTGCTTAAACGTATTAATATTTTTTAAAGAATATATCAATGCTTTGGTTTCTTGGTCATAAGATATCGATATTTGGTCTTTCTTAACGCTTTTTTCTTTACTGACTCTTGCACTTAAATTTTTCTTAACCCTTTTTATTATTAGTGCAATATTATTTAATAAAACTCAATTCGTATACTTAGAATAATTTAAAATTAGTCTCAAATCTTTGCAATTTTTCATATAACATATTGTTAACACATTTTCAATTACAATCATTAAAATTAAGTCAATCAAATACATAATCAAAAGTATCCATGAAATTTTATTTTAATTTAACTAATGAAAATAAAATAAAATAAAATCAATTATTATAAATCAAACAAAATCAAATATAACACATGATTAATTATTTTGTTTATCATCAAAAATATATTAAGATATCACTTCTTTCATAACTTTTAGATTCTTACGATTGCATGGTAACCACTCTACTTTAGGAAAAGAAACTCTAAAATTAGAAGATGCTATTAACACTCTTTTGGAGTGTAATAAAAAAGAAACACATCGGTGATGGACTTCAGGGTAAAAGGCTAATAGCGAAGAGTAACCAAGAGGGTGGTGGGATAAAAGACAAGGATCAAAGTAAAACAAAAAGGGGATCAAAAATAAAGAAGAAAGTAAAATGCTTTAAATGTCATAAGAAATGATATATGAAATGAGATTGTCTAGTGTATAAAAAGTGATTCACAAAAAAATAGAAGAAAGATAAGGTTTCTAGTTCTATCAACGTTACTGACAATAAGTTAAAAGACAGTGATGGAGATATGTTGTCTGTTTTGGCATACTCTAACAGTTTGGTAGATTTTTGGATCTTGGATTTAGGATATTCATTTCATATGATACCTCATAAAGAATGGTTTGAGACATATCAAATAGTAAACAGCAAGAGTGTGTTAATGAAAAATAATGCTTCTTACAATGTTGTTGCGATTAATACTATATAACTGAAGATGTTTGATAGGGTCGTCAGAACGCTGAAAAATATGAGACACGTTCTAGAATTGAAAAAAATATAATTTCAATTGGCACTCTAGATTATAATGGTTGCACATGTAATACATAGGTTGGGAAGATGAAAGTTGCAAAGGTAGCATTGACTATCATGAGAGGACAATATATTTCAAAAATAATTTACAAGCTAATAGCATATATAGTTTCAAGTGGAGTAACAGTAGTGACATTATCGAATTTCAGCACAAATAATAGTATATTGTAACATTTAAGGTTAGGATATATAAGAGAACAAGGCATGACGGAGCTACACAAAAGAAACCTGTTGAAAGGC
Organism: Trichilia minutiflora; assembly: GCA_035590515.1. Lineage (NCBI taxonomy): Eukaryota > Viridiplantae > Streptophyta > Magnoliopsida > Sapindales > Meliaceae > Trichilia > Trichilia minutiflora. The sequence goes on along the minus strand of JAVXUL010000009.1, from coordinate 5,453,342 downwards.
GTAAAATCATGTAAGTAAATTTTTGATAGATTTTTTGTATTTTTAAAAAATAGAGAACTATAGTTTTAGTTTAATTATTCATAAATAAAAAAGAATTTCGAATTATGTGCATTGGGATATATGAGGCCTAATAAGGGTGTTGTTGAATCGGGGTGCATCATATTTTTGTGAGTCTTATCGATGATTACTCTTGAAAAGTTTGAGTATATTTTATGAAACATAAGTCTCAGTTTTTTTAAAATTCAAACAATAAAATGCTGAGGTTGAAAAGCATATAGGGAGGCAAGTCAAATGTCTCAAGATTGATAATAGATCAGAATATATATATATGAGTTCAAAAATTTTGTGAGCAATATAAAATTAAAAAAAAACTACTCTGTTTGAAAACCTCTACAATAAAATGACGTTACAAAAAGGATAAACAAAACTATAGTTGAAAGAGTAAGATGTTTAAGGTTAAATGTAAGGTTGTCTAAGGGCTTTTAAGCAGAGACAGTGAATATGATGTGCTATGTCATAAACAGATTACCAAAGGAAGTTTTAAAAACTAAGGTAGTAGAGGAAGTATAAACAGGGAATGAAGTCGATTATTCAATCTTGAGAATTTTCGTGTGTCTAACCTATTTGCATATGCCTAATAATAAAAGATCCAACTTTGATTTAAAATCAAGAAAATATATTTTATTGGGGTACCAGAAAGGGATAAAAGGATATAAACTTTGCGATCTAGAGCAAAAAAACTGTAATCAATAGAAATGTGATTTTTGATAAAAGCTCTATAATGAGTTTTTTGGAAGAAGATCAATCAGGTGATAACTTTAAAAAGATGACAGAATTTATGATGGAGTTGGAGACCTCAAAATAAGATATAAAAAATGAAAATAGATAGTAAGAAATAGTAGCTAAATCAAGTATAACCTTAAATAAATCAAAAAGAAATGTAAAGTAACCGATAACGTATAGTTTTGATGAGTTTGTTTCATTTGCTCTTATTACAAGCATCGGAGGTCCATTTACTTTCAAAGAAGCCATTGACAGTTAAGATGAAGACAAATGGATATAAATAATACAAGAAGAGATGTAATCCTTATAGAAAAGTCAGACTTGAGAACTCACTGTCTCCTTAAGAAAAAGAGGACTATTGATTGCAAATGATTTATAGAAAGAGGAAAGGTTTAAAAGAAAAAAGAAAAGAACAAATTTAAGTCAAGATTAGTAGCAAAAGGGTACTCACAAAAAGAGGAAGTTGACTATAATAAGATCTTCTCACCTGTTATTAGTCACACTTTCATTCAAATCATACTAGTATTGGTAAAGCATTATAATTTGAAGATTAAGCAATTGGATATAAAAATGATATTTCTTTATGGTAATCTTAAAAAATAGATTTATATGTAACAATCAGAAGGATTTAAACAACCTAAAAAAGAGTACCTCGTCTACATATTGAAAAATCACTTTGTAGACTAAAGTAATCTCTATGGCAGTAATAGTAAAAGGGTACTAATAACAAAATGGAGTTGACTATAATAAGATATTCTCACCTGTTATTAGTCACACTTTCATTCAGATCATACTAGTATTGGTAGAGCATTACAATTTCAGTAGTACAAAAGGTTTAATTCTTATATACTCCAGATTAGTTTTATTCGATGTGAGTACAATTGTTATGTCTACTATAAAGTACTTGAGTCTGGTTCGCGTGTGTTCTTGATGCTATATGTGAATGATATATTGGTTGCTGTAGAGAATATGACGGAAGTTGATAGACTAAAGTCATTGTTAAACAAAGAATTTAACATGTAGGATTTAGAGATAGTAAGAAAGATACTTGGAATAGAGATTCGAAGAGACAAAGAATTAAGGAAGCTATGGATTTCACAACAACAGTACATTAAGAACGTAATAAAGAACTTTAAGATACTTGATGTAAAGGTAATAATTATTCCATTAGCTACTTGTTTTAAACTATCAACTGAACAATCTCCTAAATCAGTTTAAAAATAGAAATATATGTCAAGTGTGTCATATGTAAATATTGTGGGTTATCTAATGTATACGATGGTGTGTACTAGGCTGGATTTGGCTTATGCAGCGAGTGTGATTAACAAATACATGACAAATCTAGAAAGAGAGCATTGGAAAGCAGTCAAATGAATTCTTTGATATTTAAAAGGGACTACAGAAAGAGAACATTGAAAAGTAGTCAAATGAATTCTTTGATATTTAAAAGGGACTGTAGATTATGGCATAATATTTGAAGTTTATGAAGAGATTCTTATTACAAAGGGGTTTGTAGATTCATTTTATATAGATGACGTTGATAATGGGTGGTCTACTATGTATTCTTGCTTACTGGAAGACCTATTTGCTAGAGATCTATGTTATGATTATTTGTAGTATTATCTACAATCGAATCAGAGTATATAGCTCTAACAAAAGCTGAAAATAAAGTTTTGTGGTTGAAAGGATTGATTGAAAAATTGAGTGTATCACATTGAGAAGTTCAAATATATTGTGATAGTTAAAGTACAATTTATTTAGTTAAAACTCAGGTATATCATGTTACGACTAAATATATTAAAGTCAGGTTTCACGGTTAGAGAATTGATTTTTTAAAAGATATAATTATTGATAAGGTTAATATCTTAAAGAATACAACAGACATATTAATTAAATCAGTTTTAGAGAACAAATTTAAAATATGCTTGAATTTGATTAATATTTGCAGTTGCTAATATAATGATATGTCCTCTCAATTATTAGAATATTCAAAGTGGTTGAAATAATTCACGAAAGCGGAGATTTATTAAAAATTACCTTATATTTTTTAAAAGATTTGAATTTATAGATATTATTATGATAATAGATAAGACTAATAATAATTGATAGAACCTAACATAATCTATTATCGATTTTATTTAAAGAGATAATATTTTATGTGGGAGTTGATTAATAGTTTATAGGCTGTGGGGTGAATCTCTCTGCAACACGGTAGAAGGATAATTAAAAAAAATATAAATAAATAAAATTTTAATAAAAATATATTATAATCTTATTTTAGAAGATAAATAAATAAACTCATGTTAGTGGATATTTTTTAATTCTGTTATTATTATTTTTTAAAATTCCGTAACACTAACAAGATTTTGGTGATTGGTGAACATTTTTTAAAGACGTCAGTACTATAATAAATAAATAAATAAATATTTCACCAATAAAATTTTATTTTTCATTTTTTGGCCCGGCAGTGCAGGTGTTTACTGTTTAAGCGTCAATTTTATGTTTGATAGATCGCAATCAGATTATCAGATCTAACGAAACGTCGACACCGTTTCCACGTCAGCTATTCGTATGACAAACATTCGTTGATAGAATTTCCGATAAAAGTTTATCCTCCATCACGCCTGATCATCCTCAATTGTATTAGAACTGGTAACGAAGAACCAGAAACAAGCGTTACGATCTGTTCATAAACAGGCCTTTGGGGTTAGGAATCAGCTAAGCCATCATCGTTTGGACAATGTTCTCCAAAATTTTTCAAAAAGCCACCGAGCAAGAGCCACCACCTTTTCGGGTACTCAATTGTCTTCCTGGATATTATCGTTAAATCTTTTATATATTCGTCTTGGATGTTTCTTGATTGTCTGTTCGTTTATGCAATAATTGTTCGTAGAATGTATGTATTAAAGTTGTATAAAAAAGGACTTGTTTGGAAATGACTTTGGTACAATCATTAAGTGCTTTTAGATAGCTATTTTGGAATGTTAGAAAAGTTATGAATAAATTAATGACTCGCTTTAATTTTACTCACATTAGAATGTGAATTATGTGATACAGGGAAGTTGGACATCAAAAGACTTGGATCCACGTGTCACCGTTCACTATGGAATTCCATCCACTGCATCAGTTCTCGCCTTTGATCCCATTCAATCTCTCTTGGCAGTAGGAACATCGTGAGTTTATAATTTTTTTTTTTCTATTTTTTTACTATTGATAGAAGACCTAATATTTTTATGAAAATGAGATTTCATTTGATAGATCAAATTGGCTTGCGATTGGTAGAATTGGGCCCCTTCGGGTTTAATCTTGAATTGGTTAATGAAGCCAAGAAGCCAACTAATGTGAAATACATGGGGCAGATTTGGTTTATTGGGTTTGACTTATTTCTGTACTCATTGCAGGGACGGTAGGATAAAAGTGATTGGCGGTTATAATATCGAAGGGCTTCTTGTATCTCCTAAGCAGTCAACCTTCAAGAACTTGGCGGTTGTGCACTGTCTGAATGTTTAAATACCTGATAATAGAAGTCGATTATCCAGATATTATCCGTATTTGAACTGAGTCCAGAAAGATATTTTGCTTTTATTTGTTTCCTTTAATAAATGTTTACATATGATTTTATGGCAACCTAATATATTGCATTTTGGTATTGGTTTTTGTGACAGTTCCTACAAAATCAGGGTTTTTTGGTCAGTATCTCCAATGGAAATGAAATTCAGGTACTGATTCTTTGTGTTTGGAGCTGCGTATTATTATAAAGTACTCTAGTATTAGGCATTATTATATCTTCGTCAAATGTCTTTATTGCTTGTAATGCCGTAGTTATCTTTCTTATACTAATACTTGTTCATATATGCATATATATATTTCTCCTTTTTCTCCCCTTTTCCATCTTCTCTATAATTGGCTTATTAATGGTTCATTTGTGTTGGCAGGTGTGGGATTTGGAAGACAGGAGAACAACGTCTACTTTAACATGGGAGTCCAATATAACTTCTTTCTCTGTTATCTTTGGCACCAGTCACATGTATAACTATTGAATTTTCTTTAACATATTGCATTTTCATGTGGCATTATTTGGCTGCAATGCAAGTCAAAATGTCATAGCTGGCTTTTGACTTTGGTGCCCAATACTTACTTTTAGGTATATAGGATATGAGTATGGAATGGTGTCCGTATTGAAGTATGAAGCTGAAGAAGGAAAATTAATGCTGATGCCATATTATGTCCCCACGAATGTCATAGCTGGTAATGGCTTTACTTCTGACTGGTTAATCAACTTTTGAGAAAAAGATGTATTCTCCAAACTTCGTGCATTGGATTCTTCAATTGTTGTCCAAAAGTAATCACTTCAATTTATTTTTCTTCACATAGATGATTGCATTTAGTAAATGGTATAATAGAGATGGTATGAGGAGTTCTGTCTGTCAATTTTCCACAATTTATTGTCTCCTTTTATCCAATAACCATATTAATTGAGTAATGAATTGCTCGTTTGAGGATTCTGCGATTGGTCTAGTTCTGGACAAGGTTTTGATCTATGGTGTTTTCTCAAATAGGAAGCTAGCTGCTGATGCATTATTTTATTTTAAATCATTCCTCCAAAACATCCAACAAAGTTGAAAATCTTGATATTTTCCTTGACATATTTTTTATCTGCCAATGCTGTTCAGTCATTTGCAATGTTTCCAACTTCTAAATGTTTAACTATACAGTATTCAACATCTAAGCAACGCCAATTTTTTCTTAATGCTGCAGAAGCTGCTGGGGTTTCATCATCTAATCATAATTCTGTTGTTGGAGTTCTCCCCCAACCATATTCTCAGGGAAAAAGGCAAGACAGACTTAGATTCTTATCTACTCTTACTGCATTCATCTTCATGATAATGGCTTCAGTTTTCTTTGTTAGGATCATGCTGCACTGTTTTCAGAGGCAAGTGATTAGATATTAGGATTCAGCAAATTTAATAGAAGCATGAGGAGCCAATTATTATTTTGTAAGTCTGAGAACCATTGTAATTTGTTTCAGCTATATGCATTCACAAAGTTGCACACATAATGTGTTACTAAATGACCCTCAGTGAAACTACTTATAGAATGACCAATATGAGTAAATCTGTTTTGATTATTCCAAGGATACGGATATGTACTCTTCTTTAGACAACTAGTGGAAAACACTGTTCCAAAAAGTACGACATGAATATACTAGAATGGAAAATTAGCTATTTGTATTGCGGATTGTATGTTTCTTGGTTCACACAGTTCGTTTTAATTCATTGAATGAATTTCCTTTCACAGATTGCTGATTGCTTATGAGAATGGCTCGATTATTCTTTGGGATGTTTCTGAAGACAAAGTTGTTCTGTTTAAAGGGAATAAAGATCTTCGATTGAAGGGTGAAACAATTGATCCTTCAAAAAGTGCTGGTCGTGAGCTTGCTGAAACCATATCAGGCAATGATCAAGAAGAAAAAGAGATAAGCTCTCTCTGTTGGGCATCTAATGATGGGTCAGTTCTTTCTGTTGGTTATGTAGATGGAGATATAATTTTTTGGAAATTACCAACTGCTGCGTCTAACAAAGATCAGAAAGCTGAAAATTCATCTAATGATGTTGTTAAGCTACAGTTATCATCAGGCAGAAGAAGACTCCCTGTCATCACTTTGCATTGGTCTGCAGACAGATCACATAAGGATTGCGGTGGCCAACTCTTTGTCTATGGCGGTGTTGAGTTTGGATCTGAAGAAGTCCTAACGGTGTTCTTTTAACCCAAATCAGAATTTTTTTCATTCTGCTCACAGTTAGATTCATGTTTTTTTGCAAAACTACATAATAATGATGAATAGGCCTTATTTCAATTGTTTGGTCAATGTTATATCAATTTGAATCTTTTGGTGAATAATGATAAACTTTCTAGTCTCCTGTTTACAATGTTCTGTTCTCTCGTTTGGTGCAGTGTTTCTCTGTGATATATGTTGCATAGAAAATGGAAAGCAATGAATGGCAAGGAAATGGTGATAATAGAAGTGATATAATTAAATTATATGGATTGTACTGACAGCTAATATGCTATGACATGAATACAATCATCATTAAACCTCCTTTCTCTGTTCATGTTTAGATTGGCCCCATGGATGAAATTCAATAATTTTTGTGCTCACCACTACCAATTTTCATCTAAGATGATGGGCATTTAACATACACATGGGGTACTATATACTTCTTTTCTATTTTAAAAGATGAATTTAAATATTTGTTTCTTATCAAGAAAATTGAATCGAAGAAACCTGAAAGTATATTTTGAACTCTTCTACTGTGTGCTAATTTTCGGTGCAATGTTTGAAATAATATGGGTCAGTTACTAGGAGTTAAGAAATATCAAAGTAGCATCACAAGTAGTTACCACGAAATATATATGCATCATTGGGTCATGCAAGCTCCTAATTTTTTGTGTTCTTTTTCTTGTGTAGATGTTGTACCTTGATTGGTCTTCTGAGAAAGAAATTTTGAAATGTGTTGGTCGTGTGGACCTTAAACTTAATGGTTCGTTTGCTGATATGGTTCTATTACCTAGTGTTAGCAAGACGGAAAGTTGCGGTGCTGTGCTATTTGTATTAACTAACTCAGGAGAACTGCATGTTTATGATGAATCTTGCTTGTCCTTTCCAATATCGCAGCAACAGAAGAAGACTTCCTCTTCTTCATTGAAATATCCAATGGTTGTACCCACCTGTGAACCGCATATGACCATTGGAAAGTTAAGTATGGTCCATAAAGAAGGGAACCTTTTAATGGATCTTTTGAAGGTATTAGTTCTTGAGGTACATTGGATAGGTTCAGAATCCAACTGCAATTTTTATTTTGTCTAAATCATCATTGGCTTAGGTTTACTTTGTTTGACTAGACAGTGTCAGCTGTGAAAGTTCAAGCATCACATAAACCATTGATGCAGACAACAGGGAGTACAAAATGGCCTTTGACAGGCGCTGTTCCCTGCCGATTTTACGATGCTGAAGATTATCTGGTTGAGAGATTATTTATAGCCGGTTACCAAGATGGATCTGTTCAAATCTGGGATGCCACATATCCCACTCTGTTACTTATTCATGTTTTAGGATCTGAGGTTAGTGAATATTTATATTTTATGATTTCTAATTTTCAATTGTTATGTGCAATTTGGCTGTTGCGCGGGTATTCCTTATCAATAACATCTTAAGTGGATTGGGAAAATCATGCTTGATGGAACATGTATTGTCTGATGGCAGCTGGCAGATATTGTTGGTGCAAATACACCAGTATCAGACACTGGAATTTTGCTCCTCCACTTTAAGTTTAGCCATTGGCAATAGATGTGGCATGGTAAGTGATTTTATTTTGTAAGTGCCTTCTATTATGTCACTTACGTGTATATTAATGCTCCAGTGACTATTATATTCTTTTTGCGGCATGCAGGTTTTTCTATATAAGCTTATAGGGAGTGCAAATGAAGCAAGTTTGAACTTTGTGACGAAAACTGGAAAAGAAGGTATGGGTTTGTATATATTCATGCCATTTCTTTTAATTGTTAGACTGATGTCACTCATATTTTGTTGAAAATTGAGTCCACAAGATGGGAGCAAAAAAAGGCTTGGGGAATAAGTCGATGAATTAATAGTTGTAAATCCAACTAATGAGATTAAAAGCAATGCTAAGTTGAGGTGAGCAGTGTGTCTCATGGAATCAGCTGTTGTCAAACAGTTATTTAAGTAGAGGTAGGCAGTGATGTAGAAGATCAATGGGGGAAACCAGTTGAGAATAAAGAGCAGACCACCTAAAGATGTTAGCCATGACTATTGTTTTTTATTGAGGTTACATATTAAATTACAACTCATTCTGATTTCTTTTGCAACTCATGTCTCAAACCTGGATCTTGACAATTTAAGTCCTGAAACAAGCACTTCAAAACCAAAGTATTTATAAACCTCTACGGATTATCTCCAAACAGCTGTGCTAACACATTGTTTAACTTTTTTACTTATTTGTGAATTATGATGGTTGATTTTGATATGGGACCATGGATTTAAAATACCTTCTTCTTCTGCAACATTCTTTTGTATGAGCAACTGAGATCTGGGTTTATACTTATTTATTCCATTATATTCTCTGTGTGTGATGCATTGATACTTTATGCCTTATTAAGGATTAGTATGCCTATATATAAGTTTTTGCCTCCGACAGAAATTCTTCTTTTTTTTTTTTCTCAAACCATGCAGTTTGGCTACCCAGATTTGTGATGTTTCAAAAGTTAGGCTGGTGGGTCTACAGAAAGTTTTCACCATGTCAGGCTAGATTGTTCAGATGTTTGAGGGTAACACCTCATTGTGAACCTTTGTCTTCTGCAAGCAATGACTTGCAAGACTGCTGTGGCTGTAGGAAACATTGTCTTTGAATGGTTCAGATAATATGGGGAAGTTGGATAAGTCTAACTGGCTGGTTATAAATTTGCAACAGTTAAAGCTGATTGCATTTTAGTAATCAATTCTCTGTATACACTTGTCTTCAGTCATATTTTATGTATTTTGCTGCATGACTTGCTTGCAGTTCACGTTTTGCCTGAAGGAGATGGGCCTCAATGCAAAGCTGTGTTTTCTGTCCTCAATTCTCCTGTATGCAGCCTAAAATTTTCAAAATTTGGTGCTAGACTTGCTGTAGGATTTGAATGCGGCCAAGTGAGAATCACTTTTCTAGTTTTCTTTGCTGCTGTGCTGATGATCTTATGTTTGCAATCTGGCTTAGGATTCACTTTTTCACTCATGTTTCAGGTGGCAATGCTCGATGCTAATGCATCAACAGTTTTATTTGTTACCCACAGCTTATCCAACTCAAGTTACCCTGTAGTATATTTAGCTGTGAAATCATTGTCCAATACTAATAGCTTAATAAAGAGTCCAAAGGACTCAGATTTTGCCACTTCAAATGATCCTGCAAAGGAGGTGGTATTCTTTATGACCAAGGATGCACATATTGTTGTTGTGATAGCACCACAGGTTATATTCTTGCTTCTCAGTCAATACATCCTAAGGAGTCAAATGCAATTTTTATGTGCATTATAGGCAAGTATTTTCAGTTGGAAAGAGAATTAATTTTCAATATTGATTTTGGCTTATAGCTTCCTGGTCAATCTATTCCTGCAGAGTCTGACAATCTGTCCTCTGAAGCTTCCAGTGAAAAACAATTAGAGAATTCACCTCAAAATAGCAAAACTAAAAGCGAGCCTGATCAAAATATTGCCAATTATGACAGTAATCCAGTAGTAGCTGAACCTGAAACCACCACTGAAACCGTAGATTTGGGCTGGTTATTAATGGACGTATTTCTTTTAATTTGTTGTGAAGATGCATTCAGGTTATACCCTTTGAAGTCTGTGATTCAGGTGCATTTGAGTTTACCTTAATTTATTTTCATTTGTGATTACTCCATTTCCTTTTGCCAACTAGTGAAACTGCCTTATTCTAGGGGCACATTCAATCCATTCGGGAGGTGAATCTTTTGAAGCTATGTCATTGGATTACAACCTTCAAGAAAGATGAGAAACAATTTGGTCTACTTGTACTTTATCAAACTGGGGATATTGAGATGAGGTAAAGTTCCTTTGAACTGCATTTCTTGCTGACTTTGAGGCTGTAAAATATGTTATAGTTTTAGAAACCTAAATCCATTTATTCAAAGGGGAAACCGATGCTCCCAGTAACAGATATTTTCATTAATTTTCATTTTGAATCTTGTTGTCCTCTGCCTAAGTCTTTGAAAGTAGTGTTTTATTTGTTTTCATCATAGTACAGGTCTTTGCCGTATCTTGAACTAGTAGCAGAAACTTCTTTAATGTCAACTCTAAGGTTGAACTTCAAGACTGATATGGTGAAGACACTTTGTTCATCGGAGAGTGGGCAAATTGTCCTGGTTGGTTTTTCATTTTATTTTTCTTGGAATTTCTTTTCCTGATTTTTTAAGTGGACCAGATATTTATCTCTACCTTGTCACACAACACCAGTTTAAAATTGATAACCCTGAAATTTCCTCACAAATTTAGTTTTGGAAATTGTTTCTGTTTGCAGAATGCAAGACATGCTTATCTTTGGTCCTTCATGATACTTTCCAAATATTATCAGTGACAACCAATTCTCTAATTCTGTGGAATAATGTTATGTATTATTGTGAATAGGAATTTGGGCATGTCATTTTAGCATCTTTCACTGTCTTTATTACACATATGAAGTTTTACGTATTTTATGTTGGTTCATTGACATGTTCTTTAATCTTGACTAATCTGAAGTTTTACTCACTTATGTTGTTTCATACACGTGTTCATTAATCTCGGAAAAATGCTACAATTTTTCAGCACATTTTGCTATGCTTTGTTGTTTGTGTATCTGTATGCATTATGGCTCGTCAATCAGTTTTGCGCCTCAAAGTCAAAGTTGTAGCTTTGAGTTATATTGTCTAGTATGTATTTTTCACATTTTTGTTTTGCAGATAAGTGAGTGTGAATTTGCTTTCATATCATTGTTCGCCTGGGAAAATGATTTCAGGTCTCTCCCTTCTCCAATTCCTCGTGGCCCCCTCCATCTTATATGCCTATAACTTTCTTTGCAAATATTTTCCTTGTTTCAGGATTCCAGAATCTTTGCCTCATCTTCATGATAAGGTCCGTGCAGCTGCTGTTGATGCCACTATCAATTTATCTTCAAGTCAGAAGAAAGAAGAGGTTGATCTTTAGGTTCTGTGTCTTCCCTTTCATAAAGAATTTGGTATTTATTATTTAACTTCTATGGCCACAGGGTACCGGCCTTGGGATTTTAGGTGGTATTGTTAAGGCCTTTGAAGCAGAGAAGATTGATGACAATGTGAATATGCCAGAAGTTGGTATCAGCTCTTGTGCACACTTAGAGAGCATATTTTCTTGCCCACCATTCTTAAAGCCTTCCACAGCCATCACAGATGAACAAAAAGTTGTGGAGCTTAATATAGGTTTTCTATTCTGACTCTTATCTTTCTCTTCTGTTCCATTTCTTGTTCCTTTATTGACTGTGGTACCAATCTGCTTCAGATGACATTGACATTGATGGATCTCTGGTTATTTCATCTTCATCTCTAACGGACAAGGATGAATGAAAAGGTACACTTAATTTTCTCCATACTTGGGTAGAGTTGTTTTAAACTTTAATATATGCTTTATATTATTGTTGTTTTGCAGACAAGGGAACAGAGAGGGAAAGATTATTTGAGGGTGCTACTATTGATGCAAAACCGAGGGCTAGAACAGTTGAGGAAATTAAGGCTAAATATAAGAAAGCTGGGGTAATTTTAAATGTGTAATTGGTAAATGCTTTACTTGTCTGAATTATATTTTCTGATATGATCAATAGTCCCAGGGTGCATCTTCCACAGCTGCACAAGCAAGGGAGAAGCTTGCTGAACGCCAGGAAAAGCTTGAGGTATTTTTACTTGTTCAGTTTCTAAGAACATATTTATGCAGTGTTGGACAACTTGTTGAAGGGTCAAGAGGGAACTCCATTTTTTCTTGAGACTACAGATGTTCTAATTAATACCTTTACATGATGGGAAGTTCTCAGGCAAATAATCAGATATCAAACTCTCATAATTGACAAGTACTTTATAACTTGGACACCATGAGTATGATTAGTTTTCAAGTAGGGATAGATGATAATTGTGCTACATGCATAAGGATCTGGAGTTGGAGCTGGTGAAATTGATGAAGAGCATGTTTGGTATTGAGTTGCTGTGGCCACATAGCTGGTTATGGTTTTGGCTTTTTTTCCCCAGCTACTGTTGTGGGATAAAAATTATGTTGGTTAAAATATGTGTAGGTTCCATAAAAAATCGATGTTACTAAACACATTTTACAATTTTGCTTCAAAACCAAGTAGAAGCTAGTTATCCCAAACATGCCTGCAGTCTTTGGTGATACACTTTATTAGTCTGGTCATAGTTCGTGATGAAGAGTCTGATGCTTAGGATCATCATTGTTGCTCAGCTCATTTTCCCATTATTTTTTACTTGTAAAATTTCTTCATTTTATGAATTCCTTTCATCAAAGTATTGATTTTCATCCACCTTTTTCTTTGGTCTGTTTATACAGAAACTCCATGAACGAACTGAAGAGCTACAAAGTGGGGCTGAGAACTTTGAAGATCTGGCAAATGAACTTGCCAAGAGAATGGAAAAGCGTAAATGGTGGCACATATGACAAATTTTGGCGTAAATACTGTACCAGTGTTAGAAGTTCTTGTCACAGAACTCTTCTCTTTCCTACTTCTCCCATTCTCTTCTTTTTGAACTTTTTCACTAAAAATGGTTTTGATTTGTTGAATTCTGGTTGTGACATTGACCAGTGGATGACCTGATCAATTCACAAAGTGCTTTCAGAATGAATATTCTTGTGAAGAAAGCCTTCCTCTTGAATTCAACTCATCAAAGTGATGGAGTTTACGCGGAGGATGACAAGGAAAGAAGAGAATGGCGTACAAAAGAGAGAAATAGTGCAAGGAAATAAGAGAGAAAGTAGAAAAGATAGGTTCTATAACAATGAGTTGTGGAATCCATTATTACTAATTTTCGTTTTAAAACAGAAGTTCATTTAGCATTAATCTCGGCTGTTAAAGTAGTTAGAAAATAAGAGATTTTATGTATAAAAATAGTTAGTAAAAAATGTGGGACACGACCCATCTTTGGAATAATTCACATTTCTCATTTTGCCTTTGCTAAACATGGTCTGTGTAAACACTTTATTTATTTTGTTATACAAATCCTGTAGGGCCAATTAGAAAGGCCATGTAACTGATTGTATGATTGATGAGGTCATTGATTGGCTAGGAGGCGCGAAAGTTTTCCTTTGTCCTCTTAGCGTTTGGTTTATTTACAGGGATCTCGTTATGATTTTACGTAAGGTTTGATATTGTTTGATTTTATTTAATTTGAAACCAAAACTAACCTAGTGTTTGAAAAATTACACCTGATTTAGTGGTTAGTGTGGTAGGAGCATGGACTCATGACAGGTAAGTTCAGGATTTGAATCACATCAACTACACGACTGATGCATTAAGATGGAGACATTAAATTTTATCCGATCGTTTGATACTTGTCAATTAGGGTGAGCCGGATCTGGGTGAGTTGTTGGCGCCTTCAGGTTTAGGGCTTGGACCTTGTCTCTGTGATCCTGTCCAAGGGGTAATAGAGGGTCTGAGTCCCCGACGATGAAATCTCACGGTTGTTAGTTGGCTGTAGGAGTTTTCGGTATACAAAAATAAAAAAAAAAAAAATATCAATTAATTTATTTTTATTAATATTTAAGTTATGTAGTAATATAAAATTTAGTATATGTATTGATATTCAAATTTGAGAGTCGGGAAAATAATTTGTTATTTATTGATAAGTGTTACGACATATCTAAAGTGGTCATATTATTACTATATATATTCATTTCACAGTTGCTACTATAGTTTCAAACCTTGAAACTTCAATCCCAAAGATACCGAGAGATTAGACAAAATTAATAATTGAAGTTCTGATTTGTTATAAAAATCTATTTTAAAATTCCTTGAAGGACTTAGCAGCTTTCACCATGACATCAGAATTCACGTGACATATCATCTCTTCCTCAAATCCCGCACTATCATCACTTGGTAAAAGCAACGATTACAAGTGTTTACATATACTCATTCAGTTTGTTTTTGCATTCATACGGATCAGTGATTTGGTTTTCTACTCATTCTAAAATGAATCTTACGGATAGAAACAACTAAGCTAAGCCCGTGCTTGAGATCCCATTTCCTCTATTTGCAACTCTCATAAGAAGCAAAGCATCAAACAGGATCACTTTGTGAGATACCCTGGATGTTGTTTACTATCAAACAGACCCTCAACAGGAAAACAATGAGAATAAATTCTGTGACTATTTATAGGAGTATAAATCTTTCGTGATCATAAAATTGTACTACAATTCCTGTTGCAGATAGTTATTCTATTTCTCATTAATTCTAGCCTGTTTATAGGGGAAAAAAAATCTACTACACCTTTGGGCTTAAATAGGGGTAAGCACTTGTAGCTTGGATTGTTTTATCAAAATTTCAAACTAAGTCGAGTGATGCGTGTTTATGACAAATTAATTGAATTAATAATTTATTATAAATTAATCTAATTCAAATTAATACTTCTTGTTTAAATTGATTTGAATTTTAAACCTAAATTTAAAAAAAAAATTCAAATGACATTTTCATCTTCTTAATTCCAAAAGCTGGTATTTATACTCTTCTTATGAATTCTTTTTTGATAGGTTTATTAATTAAATCTTTATTTATTATAAATTTAAAATTTAAAATAAAAATTTTAATCAATGTATCATTTAAGTTCTTTTTTTACCAAATAGTTAATAAAATTTAGATTGTAAGTTCTAATTTAATAATTAAATTTACTAAAAGGAATGTAAAGGTTATTGTTTATTAATGAAAGAGGAATAAATAATGGTTTTTAAAATCAAGAAAGTGAAAAGAATATTTTTGCTATACTTTTAGAATGAATATATCATTTAGCTTAAAATAAAAAATTATATCTTGCTAGTTTGTTAACACCTTATGTGCAATTCAATTTTGCTTGGATAATACAAGTAACTCTCTATATTTTATTCTAATTATTATTTTTTTTTTCAAAAATATATCATTACTCCCAAAAATTATGATTTTTTTTGTATTATCTCTAAAAAAATATGAAGGAAACATATGCATCATGTTGTAGTATAGTAAAACGATATAAGATATAATCTCCTTTATTGTATAATAGGTAAAAAAGAATATAGAAACTTTTAAATTTTGGTCAAATATACGTTTTAATATTAATGATTCAAGTCATTATGGGTTTGTTAATAAAAAAAATTAATATTTTAGTATTCAGAAGCTATAGATTTAAACTTATAACTATAATAAATTGAAAATACTAAACATTAAATATTAGAAAAAATTATTAAGGGGTTTAAATTTAATTGAATTCAGAATCAGACTGTTAATAACAATTTAAAGGATGTTAATTCATAAATCAATTAAAATTTTTTTAAAACCATATAAATCAATTCAATTGATGATTTAGATAAGTTTAAATCAAATAGATTAAAATATACCCATCTCTAAATATAAACTTGCCCTTTTGACAATAATACTTAAATTCTTATATAATCCATTTGAACAGCAACTTATATTTACTCATCCCAAATTTTTTGATGCTAAATAAACAAATTTGAATAAGATACACCATAAAAAATAAAATCGTGTCATCCCAGTTTAACTAACAGATCATGTTTCAATAGTCATCGACTTACACCCGGTTCCTTTTCTCATGTTCAATCAATAGGATATAGAACGTAGTGCACTCATGAAGGAAGATATTCACAATTGATCCTTCTGAATACCATCCAAGGCACAAATTCTTCTACTGATATCAACTCCATTAGCTTTCAGGATAGAAAGGGCTTCGCGAACAATTTCAGGGTTGATTCCCCCGGCCAAGAGCCATCCATGTTTGCTATAAATTCCTATAAATGTACTTAAGAACAAAAACTGTTTGAAACAAGATTGCCTTTTTACCTGCCACCCTTTGCACTATCTGCAAGAACCAATCAACTAGAGAACAATCTTCATCAGAAATCGGGTTTAGTAGGTTCCCATTTTCATTCACATGAAGCACATAAATTATTCTGTTTTCTTGCACCAAAGCTGGAAATGCTTCTTGAGAATCTCTAAGCAGCTGCCTAAACTCAAAGCATAATAACTTCTAAGTAATTGCACAATGCCATATTCAATATAATAAAAACCAGAAGTATAAGAAAACCTGCACAAACTCGAGGTTTGCTGACTCAGAAGCTCTTAGCATGGTATCTGCATCATCATCCACAAACACCTCAGCTGGCTCTGCACCATATTCTCTTGCAACTTTTGAAATCTCTTTTGCAACTGAAAGTGAAACTGAACGTTTGGATTTGGGCCAAAGGATTATTCCAATGAAATTAACACCAGCTTCTGCAGCCATAACTGCATCTTTGGCTGATGTAATTCCTCACAACTTAATCAAAGGCATATTCTTTCACGTAGTACATTGGTAAAAGGGAAATTTTCATTATTGATGGAACTGCAAGCAATCTTATTTATCAGAAATGACTTGTCTCTTAGGAAACAGAGTTTTTCACTTCCCTCGCACCTGTAATTGTATGCAATCATTTGCAGTAGTAGTAAAATATTATCTTCTGCTGGCAATCAATGTCATATTAAAAGGCCATTTGATTTTCTATTAGGCCTTGACAGGAAGGAAACAATGTCATGTTAAAAATGACAAGAAGTCTATAGTTAAATCACATTGGATTTGCCTACTGTGCACTCAACAAAACTGGGCTGAAAGTGACCATCAGTATTCAATAACTACGCATTAATGTAAAGAATTTAAATAAAAATACCCAAAAATCAATCATGCAAGGCATCAACATTTCTCTGAGAAAATTCACCGAACGGTTAATATTCTTATTAGCTAAACACACATCCACGCATGCGTACAAAGACGGAGATAGACCTGCGATCATATTTTTCTCCTTTTACAAATTGGGATCGCCTTGCATATTATTGTGGGAAGCTGTAACTTGAGAGGGAGTTATACAATAAATAACCCAGGAATTGTATGATAGGAACTTGTTTTCTGATTAAAAAAACGGTAAATTGGGTCAGAGTAGCCGGGTTCCTTTTATTTTTCATAATTTTCCAACTGAAGAAATACCAAATTAGCCCTAGAACTCTATAGAAATAAATGGGATACTTCAAAATTATATTTTATTTAGTCTCTGTTTAGTATAATTTTTTAAATATTTTTTATTAAAATTTATATTAAACAGATAAATATTAAAAAAAATTATAATTTTTTTTTATATTTAAAGAATGAATTTTTTTTTAAATTAAGAAAAAAAAAACTCTCTTTTCTTCTTTTTTCTTTTCTTTTTTTTTTCTTCTCTTCTCCTTAAATATATAAATAATATTTATTTTATTTTAAAAATATCTTTCTTCACTTTTTTTTTAAATATTTTACTTTAATCAAATTAAATACTCTTTATAATAATTTTAATAAAAAAAATTATTTCAACTATTATATTAAAGAGTTTTAAAAAAAAAGTCTTATTTTAATTTTAAATTTATTTTTAAAAAATAAAAATTAACTTTTAAATTCTAAAAAAAGTATCAAACAAGCTATTAATCTTTAAGAAGATTAAATTTTAATATTATAAAAAGAATTTAATCATTTCAATAGAAAATAGAGCCTATTTGTTAAAATGGAAAGATTATTTCCTTAAATTAATAAACGCGTGGGGATGCAGTGGATGCTGTTTCCCCATATTTTGTTATTGTATACAAAACTTAATATTACAGTTGTATCCCACTTAAACACAAATAAGGGATGATTTACAAAACGTATGAAATAAATTTTTGGTTAATTAAAATAAATCTTTTAGTCATCCCAACAACAATTCTCGACCAAGTATCTTCTTGCAAATTCTCTAGCACTGCTAGCGGAAGTACATGGAAGGGGACTGCGACTGCCTTGGCCTAGATTTCACTCTTCAATTGGGTGAAGAATTTTCATTTACAGTAAGTCACAAACTCCCTCAGTCATAACCTGTTAACTCTTAGTAGATAAATTTTCTTGAAACAGTTACTTGCCTCCATCAAGCCTCAATCCACTCCAGAAATTAACCGTTGAAAACTAAGCACTTCAAATTCTAAAAAACCCACCAAAGCCATAAATCATTTGAAGATACCAACAACCCCACCAATGCGAACCGTACGAAGATAGATAGATACTGTTGAAAAATTTTATCGAAGTCCTGCCCAAACTCAATGGCTCAGCCTCATCTTCGTGCCCTCGTTCAAACTCATCAAATACATATATCCAGTAAACTCTTTTATACGGTGTAGTTCTGAGAAATTGATCATGCCAACAATAAGATAGTCTAATAGTCTCGGATACTCTGCTTAAAATAACCAATTATAAATTCTTCTTCAAGTTATTTATTTCTAACTTGTATTCAGGTTAGGCCTTCAACAACATTTATCTTCAGAGTCGGGGATCGGATCAACGTCCAGCTATGCAACAGTATAGACCTGCGGACACTCGAGATGTGCTAGTCCCCACCCCTCCACCTTCTGGCGACACCGAAGCTACATCCTGTCACATAAAAATCTCCCGAGGACGAGGGGATTTTATTCTCGGGAGAACTTTTCGGAGGTACAAATACTCAAAGGCTCGGGATGACGTGGCAAGAATTAGTGTCACGATTCCCCATGCCCTCTAATTTTGTAACATATCACCCTGTATACGTCAGCCAGCCATGCAGCAGATACGCACTCCTAAGCTTTTCATATACAACATCCAAAAATCAAGAGAAAGGGGATTTGCAATCAGATTCACTCGAACGAACATCGAGAAAAATCTACTGATGCTTGGAGTCACAAACGAGACGATTCCTTGCATCAACATATACAAAAAAATCTCTTAAATTGTCTTACGAAGAAGAGGAAGTTATTCCTCGAATGTGGAAAACTGTGAAAGAAGTGAGAACGTAGAGTCCGGGTGGTAACAAGTTCATATTTTATTTCTCACTGAGACGGACCGAAAGAAGAGTACTAGCTACTAGACCATGACACTTCGATAAATGTCTAATTGTGTTATCTAAACTGAGAGGGATTGGGAAGCTTGCTAAACAAGGTTCAACACATGCTTCATTGTGGTTTCAAATACATAACATCCCTGTTATGTGTATGGATCTTGAAATGGGAGCCACACTTGGCAGAAAGATAGTCGAGTGGACGAAGTTGATACTGACATGAATGGCGAATGTTTTGGCAAATTTCCAAGTGTAAGAGTTTCAGTTGATATTACCAAGCCTCTGAGAAGAAGTATCAAAATGAGACTACAAGGAACAGAAGAAGCAACCATCCTTCCCAATCCTTACTAAAAATCATCAACTTTTGGCTCTGTGTATGGACTCACTGGGCCTGCAATCTGAGAATGTCCAATACATACTCAAAATTTGAACGTGGAGCGAGCTAATCAAGATTATGAGTATGGCCCTCGGCTAAGAGCAGTGTCCTTATTGGAGAAACGGCGACAGAACAGGGGGAAAGAGAAGAACGGTGCGGATGGTAGGAAGCAAAGGTTGCGGAAACAGAAGGATCCGAATTCCCCTTCACATTTCACAATCAGACACCAGGATACGGGTCGGATATTCGACAGGAGAATGAATCGTCAGATCTTCATGCAGGCAAGCATGACATCAGCAAGTGTCACAAAATTCAGATTCACAAGATCAGGAATTTAATGGAGCAATTAATAAGATAACTAATAATCCGGATACGTTGACTTTCTCATGATGGAATGAAGATACAATCATTAATAAAGTGTCCTTACCATATAATGTGGTGTAAAAAGAGGAATGTTAATATATGGACTCTTTGTAAAAGTCCATTCACAAGCCTGCCCACCTTATACTTGGCAGCATAAAAACCAGTTTGTTACGCTAGTGATCAATAATGATAAAAGCCTGACAAGATTTAGTCCAACCCAAATAACAGATTGAAAACGCAGAGCCCGAAATATAACCACAAAGACGGGTCAGATTATCAGGCCTGTTCGTAAAGATAAGATGTACAGAGGAGATGCAATTGGATTGATCTACCGTAAAAGAAGGGGAACGCTGAATTTTAGAAACAAATACTAGAAGACTTCTCTGACATAAATAATTGTCATTTGGCTGCGGAAATAGAGATTTCATGGTGAAGTATGGAAATCCAACAGAGAGTTACGATCCCACCAGGTAAACAGGTACATATGAATGTGCATTATATCCTTCCCCCGTCCGAGAACACTAAAAAGGTCTATCTTTCAACTGATGCAACGGCGGTGACTGATCTCTAGTCCCACCGAGAAAAATGAGAATCTATATTGGAATGTTCGAAGAATAGGGAATCCTGGAACATTCTGCGTATTAAAGCAATATCTCTAAGATTGCAAACCGGATGTGATATGCCTTAGTGAGACAGAAGTAAACTCGAACCAGGTGGAGATAATCAAAGTCAAATTGAATTTTGATTATGGTTGATAGAACCGGTCGTAGGGGAGGATTAGCTTTGTTCTGGTCAGCAGAATAGAGTTGAAAATTTGCTTTTATAATTATTATAATATTGATACGTTGATAAAGTCAAAAGAGGGGGGATTCCTAGAGGTTCACTGGCTTTTATGGGAGCCCAGAAAACTTTCAGAAATTGAATTCTTAGAAACTGCTTAAAAGACTTCAAAGTATATCCTCAGCTCCTTGGCTCTTGGGACGAGATTTTAATGAGATTTTTAGCTTAGAGGAAAAGTATGGGGGAATACAATGTATGTCAAGCTCGATAATGGAATTTAAACAAGTAATGGCAGAGTTGGATTTGGTCTGGGAAGGATCAATTTTCACTTGGTTGAACAAAAGGAAAGGAAATGATTTAATCGGGGAGAGGCTAGACAGATTTCTTTGTTCAAAACAATGGAGGGACAGATTTAATTAAGGGTTCTGAGGTCGGGTTCTGATCATATCCCCACAATAATAGATGTTAAGGAAAAAAATCGAATATAATGCACAAAGAGACTAGATCGGGTATAAGATTCCATTTTGAGGCCTTTTGGCAATATTATGAAGAGGGTAGAGGCCATCATTAAAGATGTGTGGACTAGCAGGAGCCTAACAATAATGAAGTCGTCTTACAGATTTTGTCTTCAAAAATAAAAGAGTCCACTAAGAAGTTGAAACACTGGAGCAAACAGAGGTTTGAGGGAAGAAAGGAATGTCTCAGTCAATTGCAAAAGCAACTTCAACATCTTCTTAGAAGTTCACAGGATGAGATGGATATTGAAGCTGGAGACAACGAGATTTACTGGAGACAACGGTCAAAATATGTTTGTCTTCAAGAGGAGGACAGGAATACCAGATATTTGCATGCTAAAGCTTTGAACAGACGAACAAGAAACCAGATTGATGGTATTATGCATGAGGGCGACATTTGGAGGGAGGAACCCGAAGAAGTTAAAGATGTAATTGGGAGGTATTTTATGCTTTATTCTCTTCAACCAACCCCACAAAAGAGTGTTTGGAGGAGGCTTTTAAAGGTTGAAAACTAAAGTTAGTGCAGATATGAATGTCATGCTGGAGCAGCCCTTCACCAAGAATGAATTACTGCTGCCCTTTTTCAGATGAATTTGAGCAAAGTACCTGGACCAGATGGATTTTCAGCATTATTTTTCCAAAAAACTAGAGTGTGGTAGGCGATATAGTGTCAGTAGCTTGTCCACAAATGTTAAACAGAGATGCAGATGTGACCATATTCAATCATACCCATAATATTCTTATCCTGAAGATTAATAACCCCAAAAGAGTGCAAGATTGTAGGTTTCTTAGCCTTTGCAATATTATTTACAAGATTATTGCTAAGGTTATTGCCAACAGAGTGAAACCTATACTTCATCAAGTTATTTCCGAAAATCAGAGTGCTTTTATGCTGCAACGAATCATCAGAGATAATATCATAATGGGATATGAGTGCCTTCATAAGATCAAGAATAGAAGGATAGGTAAGCAATCATTAGTGGCCTTGAAGTTCGACATCAGTAAAGCCCATGATAAAGTAAAAATTTCTGAAAGGAGTAATGCTGAAGCTGGGGTTTTATCAGAATTGGACAAAGCTGATTCTTAGAGTTATATCTTCCACATCTTTTTCGATTCTGGTCAATGGCAAAGCTAAGGGCAAAATTCATCAAAGTCGTGGCTTAAGACAGGGTTGTCCTCTCTCCCCCTAGTTATTTATAATGTGCAGAAGCTCTCTCTGCTTTATCGTTTTTCGCTGATGACAGCTTAATTTTTGTCAAAGTTTCACGAGCAGAATGTAACTCAAAGAAATTTTAGACAGATACACAACAGCATCAGGACAATTGATTACTTATCAAAATTCTCAATGTTTTCTTGCCCGAATGCGCAACTTCAAATAGTTAAAGAAATCAAGGAGATACTTAAACTGAACGTAATATCTCTCCATGAAAAATATCTTGGCTTACCATTCATGATAGGCAAGAACAATCGATCTTTTTTCAGTATGAATAAGTTGAGGAGCCGGAAAGCTAAGCTATTTACTTTTGGGGGAAGAGAAGTTCTACTCAAGGTGGCAGCTTAAGCCATCTGTGCGTACTTGATAAGTGTCTTGAAAACTGCAACCATTTTGTGCAATGAGTTGCAGAGCTCATTTGCTGATTACTGGGGGAGGCATTCTGAATTGTCGAAGGGAATTTCATTGGGCCCCATGGAGACGACTTTGTATGCCTAAAAAAGATGAAGGGGTGGGTTTCAGAGATTTAGGCTCATTCAATCACGCATTGTTAGGCAAACAGTGCTAGCGCATGATGCAGTCCTTGAACTTGTTTTCAAAATTCTTCAAGCTCGTTATTACCCCAAGAGTAGTTTTACGGACAGTAAGTTGGGATACAACTCTTCTTACATATAGAGAAGCTTGCTTTAGGGCCAGAAAGTTTTAAAAGCTGGTGCTTGATGGAGATTTGGGCGTGGCAGAAGTGTGCAAGTCTACAATCATAGGTGAATTTCAAGACCTTCTACTTTCCTAGCTATATCTCCAAGATCTCTTCCTAAAGATGTTTGTGTTGTGGAACTTATCAGGGAGGACGGGAAGTGAACTGAGGAGCTGATTAAGCAGCATTTGATTGAAGAAGATGGGAAACTTATTCTCAGCATCCCGTTCCGTTGCCTGTTAGCCCATGTGCAGATCATCTTATATGGGGATATGATAAGAAGAGGTCAAGAGGGTGTGAATATTCTGTAAAAAGCGGGTACCAAGTGGCTTTGGGACTTGAATTGACTGATCTTTCTTCTTCTTCTTCCGCAGATCAGTGTTAGAAGTTCATTTGGTCTTCGTCCTTGCCAGAAATGATCAAAATTTTCTTGTGGAGAATTATCTTGGGTATTTTACCAATAAGAGCAAATTTATTTAGCAGGAAGATTATTAGTTGTCATTCTTGTGGCAGATGCAATACAAGTTCTGAAGATAGTTTTCATGCTATTATGGATGAGGTTAAGTAGAAATGTGTGTAAGTTATCCTGGCTCTTTGGGGCTATTTGAGTTATTGAATCCTAACAGACCCATCGAATTATTTAATTTGTCTCAAGAGATTGCTGATAAGACTTCAAGAAGGGAATTTGAATTTTATGTGATAGTTTGTTTGGGCAATCTGAAATTCGAAAAACAAAGATCAGTACCAATTTGAGAAGCTGGATCCTCGGCGGATTATTGTTAAGGTCGAGTCCGTCATGGATCTTGCTCTAAAGGCAAATGATTTGACGAATTATACTGTTAAGGGGTATGCAGAGAGCTCTAAGCAGATGTTATATTGAGTACCCCCTAAAGCCTCCGAGTACAAGCTTAATGTAGATCAGACAACAGTCTTCAGGAGTGATCGGTTTGGGCTATCATCAGGAACGTGGACAGCCAAGTTATGGCAGGAGCTGTGATGGTAAGACCTTGTTTTGGAGATTCTGAGTTTGCAGAAACTGTAGCTATTTTGTAAGGAATTAAGTTGGCTAGAAATATGGGCGGCTTGCCAGTGTTGATAGAATCTTGATTCTATCAACACTATTAATCTGGCTCTTGAGAATGATTCTAGTAAGGGGAAAATCAGGTGGATTGCCTATGTAATATCGGAGATCATTAACTGCAGAGATGATTTTAAAATTTGTTTTGTTCCCAGGGCTTGTAACTTGGCAGCCCACACAATTTAGCAAAAGGAGCTTTCAATTGTTCTGAGGGTTTGGTTTGGCAGGGAAATATTCCAGCAGATTTGTCTTGTTTAATCGTAATATTAGTTCGTCTTAATAAATTTATCAATTCTGGAAAAACTCAACACAAATTAGGAGTGTTTAAAATTAACCAGTTAGGTGTTATTTAAGAGCGTGCAGAGAGGACTACTATAAGCCCAATAAACAAACTTTTTGGAGAAGTTAGCATAAGAAGACCAATTTTTGGCCCAATTGACTGGTTCCAATTTTACATGCCTTTGATTATAAAACCAGTGGACCCTCTGACACTTCATTGTTGTTTTGTTTCTTTGTAGATTTTCCCCCAAATTTTTTTTTAATATATTTCTTTGGTCAAACTTTTAGAAGTAGGTGGTGCTTGCTTGTTTCCCTCTCTTTCTCTCTAGTATAAAGTTGATAAGTACTCGTTAAATGATGTCCTAACGTGAAATAATTCATCAATCATATAAGAAAAGTCAAACTTAACAGAAATCCCCATCATATAATTCAATAATTAATTTAATTATCAAGGTTTAAGTCAATCAATAATCTATTTATTGTTGAATTTTTTGTGTGGGCTTACATTAAATCATTGTTATGATTTTATTAAAAAAGGGTTAATGTTATAGTCATTGAGGAAAGTAGACCCAATTATGTGATCTAAAGAAAATTAGGCTTAACGTCTATTATGGGTTAGTTTTGGCA
>JAVXUL010000009.1:5395425-5411148 GCA_035590515.1 Trichilia minutiflora | reverse complement strand
TCAAAATCTAAGTACCACCCCCACCCCCACCCAACACCCATATGGATTGTCTACTGTCCACGCTAGTGCTGTTTGGGCCTTGCTTGCAAGCCCAGAAACTTCCCTGGTATTTTGACAATAGACCGAGGAATTTAGGTTTTCGTTAAGATTGAGTTGCTTCTACCGTATTTTCTATAGAGCACCTGAAAATTCAATAAAATATATTATATTAGAAATTATTTACTAAAATATGTTTGTAATTCATTTTAAAGATATAATAAATAAGATATTTTATAAATAATAATACTTAATACTTATTAATTATTCTTCGTTCCTACTTAACCCTACTGCAAATCCATGTTTTTATTTCTGCCTGAAGCACGGAATACTTAATAAATAGGTCATAAATAATTTAACATTTCAATAAATTAATAAACCTAACAATTTATTTATTTTTTTATTTTTTTTTTCTGTTGTCGTTGTTGGAAAGGAAGAATTTTTGTTACTAAAGTTAATATAGTGGAAAAGCTACGAAGAAGAGTTGTAATGAGCTGGACATCATTTGGTTTTCAAATTGTTTAAAGAAAGCAACTATTGCTGCAATGTTGAGTATTGAAATGATCGATGGAAGATGTTGGAATGATTAAATAAAAAAACAAAAACGTGTTCGTTTTCATAATTTCTTTCCCATCAAAATAAATCTTGGAAAGTTGTAGACAACTTGTACGTCTAGTTGTAACTATCAGATTCAGAGTCCCACGCACGAATTTAGCACATGGATATTTGCTGTTGGTAAGACGGCAAGTCGGCAATAACCCGCCTGTGGTTAACCCGCTGATAGGATGAGTTTTAAACTGTATAATTAGTTGCATAATTTTAAATTTAATTTTTGAGATGTATTATAATTTAAGAAGAGGTCACGACGATGAAATATTGTATTAATTTTTTTTTAAAATTAATTGAGATACATGAAAATTAACTCAAATACTTAGATTAAAAAAAAATAAAAAAAAAGAAGAAAGACAACAATAGAATAACCCACAAAAAAAAAAAGAAATAAAATTCATGAAAATACAAGTCATGATTGACATTTCACAACCAAAAACCAATTTCTCTTTAGGAATTAATAAAATTTCACATTATACTTTTTAAAATTTATAAATTATCAAATTTTACGGATTAATACAAGTCATGGTCCACAACCAAAAGCAATTTCTCTTTAGAAAGGCTTGATAACAGATAGTTTAAAGTTAGTTTTTAAAGAAAGACACACTTTCACTTTCACATTATAAAATTAAAGCCTTAAAAATAAAAAACTAAACTTAAGTATTTAAAGACATATTTAACTTACTTGGTGACTGCATCGAATAATGAATAAGATTAGGTTTTATTAATTACCAATTATATGTCTTAATTGAATTGAATTGTCTTTGTATTTTGAACGCAATACGTATGGTTACCCTACAAGATGATGACAGCCACATGAAGAAACGTAGATTCTAGGTCATGGATGAGGTCATATGTATAATGTATGGCTATCGATAAGACATGACAAGTGTTTTTGTTTTCTTATATTATAAATAATAGGAATATATATATTTGGATTACAGAGCAACATCAGTCGCTTTGAAAATTTATTTGCAGAAATCTTCAATTATCATATATATAGATCAAGTGATTAATAAATTATATTAAAAAAATAAGTGTGATCAATAAATTAATGTGAGTCTATACAGTATGACTGGTTAATATTGGATCTATATTCTATATTATATTCATCCTACGATGACGACGACGATGATGATGATTTATTTGAAAACTAAAATATACGAAATAATATTCAACCAAATCAACCTGTTTATTTTTTAGTCTCCTTCCAATTAATATACTTGATCAATTGGAAATCTAATATTATTTCTTTGATTTGTGATCCAAGGGAAGGACAGGCGACAAATTGCCCAGCTAAGATAAGATATGTTTTTGGAGATACAAGACAAGCAAAGATTTATAACGATTATTATTACAAAAAGACACGGACATTTCTAGAAATTGACTAAAAGATAAGAAAATATATTACAGGGAAAACCTGTCAATATCTTGTTTTTTTAGAAGAAAAAAAAATTCATATTTTTCACATGGAGATATAATATCAACACATGGGTGGGGGCTTCTGGAATTGGGACCAAACTCATGGATATCAAAATCAAATAAATAAATATGCTTGACCTTGACCAAAACTTGTGTTCTGGGGTCTTAAACAATTATATTATCCTGAAACCGCAGTATATTGTACTTGGAATTAATGATACCATTGTTTTAATTTTAATAGTCGTATCTTTGATACTAAAAATGTATTTTAAAAAACATAGTAAGTTAGATAATTTTTATTTATTAAATAATAAATATTTCTGATATATTTTTAATTATCCAATAAATTAACTCATTGTAATTTAAAATACATTCATCTTATTTTAATAAGTCTATCACCGGACAAATAAGTTACAAACTCGATTCTATGGGAAACCAATGTGAGTTCTCATTCGTACCTTTTGCCCTGAAAGCAGCTGCTGTGTTGCTTGAATTTCTTTATTGGACGTTATTATTGATTTATCTCGTGGAATAATCATTCTTAATATTGCTTCTATCTTGAATTTGGAAAAACTCGAAGCTTCATCGAGCAATTAAATTATTTTCAGAAGGGCTGTCAAATGTTGCATGGGAAACAATACAAACAAAATGCTTTCTAGCCATAAAATCATTTTCAACCTTATCCATAGCCTCTCAATAACAGCAACAAAAATTATCCATAAGATTACCAAAGTAGGAAATCATGATTAGTTAATAAAAACAAAAACAAAAACATAAAAACAAGTTGTAATTGTGATCATACATGATAGTTTCTTGGCAGTGTGCTAACATGCACGGGTTCCAAGTAACAATTTTAATTTTGAAAATTCTCACAACTTTACATTATTTTTATAGACATTCAGATAGAAAAACATTCAAGCGTTCTTGATGTGACAAATACATAATTTGGTTCAGTGGATTTGGATGTTAAAGCTCACAAGATGGACTAGTTTTGCCTGTGATATGACATGTTCGAATAATATAGGCTGAGAACACTTGGAGATTCATTGAATAAAAGCATTAATAGATCACGTTCAGTTTGCCTGATAATTAAGTTTCAATTGTTTTGTTTTTTGTTCGAGGTATTAACATTAAGGATGCTAGTTTCAGACGTTGGACTAATGCAATCTCTTATTATCCTGAGTCAGTCATATTGTAGAAATAAACAATTATATATTATATATATAATAATTGATTCCTGTTAACAAACACATAAAAATACCTTAAATATACAGTATCATATTTTTTATAATAAAAAATAATAAGATATCAATCCCATAATAATAGAATTAAATTTACAAACTAATTACCATGATTAAAACAATCTAATTTTATTTAAATAAAAAAAAAAGCATTACAAATTATTCTAATTTTAAACTCAATTAATTAAATTCATTAGAAAAGTAATTTAATTAAACGATTGATTAACGAATAAGAATGATCAATCTATGGGGTTCGAATCCAAGATGTTCGCTATCTATGTTTGTCCACATATATTAACACTAAATTTATTTTAACCAACTTATTAGCAAGGGTTTTAAAATTATTTTAATCCCTTTTTCAATATCTTAATAAAATAATATGAATAATTGTTCTAATTAATATGCTTATTTAATTTAATTAATTAAACATTTATTAAGAATTAATCCTTTATACCACCTAATTCTTAACATTTTTTAGTGAATTAATTTTTAAACTGTGATTTTTTACATTAAATGGACAAATTTCTCCTCCTTTAAGTATTAAATTCACATGTCAACGATCATTCAATTTTATGACTAAATAAACTAAAAGTATTAAATACAAGAATCATAAATAGATTTTTAAAAAAATTTATTAATAATAATATTAGTGTTCAAATATGGTTCCCAGCACTAAAGAATCTGCTTGCTCTTCTATGAAATTCTCAAGATATTTCTTGTTTCCTTCTTGTTTCTTCTTGTTTCTCTCTTTTAGAATCGCTGTTTTTTTTAAGAATTTTTCTGCCTCCTTTTTCTTTTAAGAAAAGTTATTTTAAATAGTTTAGATTAGGGCACATAAATCGAGGGAATCCTTTTTGTTTTTTTTGTTGCATCGAAAAAATGAATCTTCGCCGTAGCAAGAATATCAGAAAATTGACCTTCCTTATCCATAAATTGATCGCAGCGAGTCGCGGGTAGGAAACTAGGAATGGATATTTTTTCCTATATCTAATCTGAATTATAAAAATTAATAATTTAAATTGATTTAAAAAATTTATAAATTAATATTTTTTAAATTATTATTATTTATTTATTTTTATAAAATATATTTATTAAATTATTAAATAAATTAATTTTAAAATTTAAAATTTAAAATTATAAATTAAATTATTTAATATTATTTTATAAAAATTTTATTATTATTTATTTATCATCGTAAATAATATATAATTTATATTTATATCTTTTATATAATAATAATTAATAAATAAATTATTTATAAATAAATTTTAAAATAATTCATAAAATTTATTTTTGAATATTAATAAAAAATTATAAAATTAATAATATTAATTATTATATTTTTAAGTTTATAATATAATTTAAACTATAAATCTAAATTATTTTAAATCATATTTAAAATTTAAATTAAATTAATTTATAATATATTAATAAATTAAATTAAATTTATTTATTTTTAAATTATAATATTTAAAATTTTACCTCGAATCTATGTAAATAACAGCGATATTACCACCTTCCCTTAAACCACTCTAAAATGCTGGCCGCCATGTAAACCTAATCTTCATAATTTGTCATTTGTGAATAGTTGTGATATGACTTGTTGGGATAATATAATATAGTCTGAGAAAACTTACAGATTCATTGAATAAATCATTAATTGATCACGTTCAGTTTGCATGATAATTAAGTTTCAATTGTTTTCGATTATGTTCTAATTATTAACATTAACGATGATAGCTACAGACGGTAGACTTATACAATCTGTTGTTATCCTGAGTTAGTAATAATGTAGTAATAAACAAATTTATATATACAATAACATGTGAATCTTTCAAAACACAAATACGTACGACTGATAAGCGTAATTTTATACTTATTTTTATGGGAAAAAGTTGTGAACTTTGATTATCAACGGGCATAATATTGAATGTGCAATAAAGTAAAATCTTTATAAAACAATTTTTATTAAAATTAATAAAAATTATTATTTTAAAAATTAATCAATCAACCAATAAATAAATAATTTATTAATTTAAAAAAGTTTTATTTTTATACTATTTGTGATATGTATTATTTAAAAAAAATGCATTCACAACTTATAAATATAAAAATAATAGATGTAATAAAAAATTAATTTGTGCATACATTAATTATTATTTTACCC
Organism: Trichilia minutiflora; assembly: GCA_035590515.1. Taxonomy (NCBI): domain Eukaryota; kingdom Viridiplantae; phylum Streptophyta; class Magnoliopsida; order Sapindales; family Meliaceae; genus Trichilia; species Trichilia minutiflora. The sequence continues at coordinate 5,405,673 of JAVXUL010000009.1, read as the reverse complement.
AAAATATAGAATGAGCCATGAGGTTGAGTTCATTTTGGGTACAAAGTGAAAACAGACAACTTTATATGCATATTTTCAAAAATAGTTGAACCGAAAAAAAAAAGTTATAAAGTAAAATGTTTTTTATATTATAATTTTTATATATTTAATAAATTATTAATTTATATAATCATTGGGTCTTAAAGAATGTTTTAAAAATTATTATTTTAGTAAGCTGGTTAGAGTTAGAATTGAAATATTTTATTATTTAACCGATATTATTCATTTATAGACTATTTATTTATTGAAATTTTATTATATATACTTTCTAAATAATTAACACAATAAGAATCTAATTTTTTTCTTTTTACATATTGCACGTATCTTAAATTTCATTTTATATATCTTACATATAAATGAAAATTAAAAATTCTCTTTTCTAGATTGATTCTTTAGTTTAATATAAAAATTTGAACTTTTATTTTTAAAAAAATGAAATAAACTTAAAAAAGGACTAATTTTCTCATTTAATAATATATTAGTTTCCTAGTGCACGTCTAATAATTAGTTCGTTACCTATTACTTCTAGAAACATATATATGATACTCTTACCATCAAATGAATACAATAATTCGCCAATGAATTAATTATTTTGTTAGCTAAGTTAAAATTACCAAATATAAGAGTTTGTGTACATATTTTATGATATTCTTACTATCAAATGAATATAATTATTTTGTCAGCTAACCAAATATAATGGTTAGTATATACCTTAATTGCTAACCATGCATTTAATCGGGGACTCACCATGTATTTATACACTAAACCAAATATAGATGTACATTAATTTTAATTAATGAAATAAATAAGTATAGTCTTGGCATGTATATATATAAATTAATACGAAGAGTCAATTTTCTGACGATTCAAGAAAATACGTTGGTCTTGGGTTTGGTTCCGGTGACGGTTTGTGGATTTCTCATGGGACAGAGAGATTGAGTCATTCAACATTGAAGGATCTCTTTCCAACTTACAATCTTAAGATTGCATACAAAACGTGGCCGTATTTCAACGTTTTTCCCTGCCAGTTGTCTTTCCAGTTGTTTTCTGCTGCATGTAGATCTAAATATTATATGAACCAGAACCAGTAGTCATCTGTGAAAGCTATACCCATTTCCCATTGATTTGCTATCTCTCTTAGCGATTTTTCATCGGCTTAATAAGCGGGACGGTGAAGGAAATTGCTGAGGTCAGTGATAATGTTGTTAGCTAATATCTGATGGCAACTGATGGTTTTACAATGCGTAGATGTATTTGCTATTATTTTGTTTGAAATTTTTCTTCAGGTTTTCGTATTTTTTCCAGACCTTTGTTTTGATAGCTAGAGCCCTTTCAGTGGTGAGCAAACACGAATTCACATATATAGATCTAGAAGTCACAGACTGATATTATTCTATGCCTTTAAATTGTTATTAGGTTTGATAATTAAGAGATCGTGCAATAGTAAAAATCTTTCACGAAATTCAAAACTAATGATTTACATTCAGAGCACCAACAATTAATTGATGTTACGAATTTTTTCAATAGGATAAATATGTAAAATATTTTTTTTCATCAATTATGTGACCAAATTTGAATTCTCTATGTCCTAATATTTTAGTTAGATCAATGAAGTTGCAAATTATAATTTAAAAAAAATTATTTAGACAATAATATTAGGATCATAAAATTTTTTATACAATTTTATTGCCAATTTTGGTTTGTCTAAATAGAATTTAAATAAAATTTTATATCTTTAGCATTATGAATCTTGGATATACATATATTAGAAATTATTTACAACAATTGACGTGTGATTTATTTTGTTATTAAAACAAGGGGTAAAAGTTGACCTCATATTGAACGTTTTCCTCCGATTTTAAAGTGCATGTGTAATGTTATATATTATTGATGATGTAAAAGCGTATAATTAATGTTCGGGTGATTCAAATTAATTAACTGTACTGCAAAAAAAGGCTGGCCTGTTTGGTGAGTTCCAATCAATACTCCAATTCCATTGCTGAAAAAGGTCGCATTAGATCTCGATTCTAGAGTATCTATCTGGGATGATGATATCGTATCTGGTTCTCAATTATTCGGTCTGTTTTAATCTAACCATTTAGGTCAATTCTCTTTGTAATTAGGACAAGGCTACAAATACAATTGAACATATGTTTGCAGTTGCATAGCTTTGCGTGACATCGAATATAATAATGAATTTTCACATGAATTTCAAGGTATACCATCTCTTTAGTATGCATAGACAGCATAGGTCAATCCATGTATATCATATTCACAACTCACATGATGATATGCTTTGTTTATGTATATTAGTATGTGCTCTAAAAGAATGGTTAGATGCTATACTTAATTTTTTTTTAAAAAAAAGTTATATGTTAAAAATACTTTAGATATTAAAAATATTGAAAAAAGATAAAATTAATTTTGACTAGATCAAAATATAAAATGTATAGACTTGTATATTTTTGTTTAAGTTAAACTAATCTAATAATTAAGAGTTATCGAAAATTAGAATAAGTTAATTCTAATTAAAGAATGTAATGACTTATAGTTGCCAGTATATTTTCGTAGTTATAAAAAACCAATATTATTATTATTATACACTCACCTTGTCAGATTGAACTGTTAAAAAAATTAAATATAAATAACTATTAAACAACGAAGTTATGATCCGAAGTAAGTAAATTAGTTACTCAAAATGGAGTCTTAAATCATATATAATTAGAAAATTAATACAAGTTAATGCTAATTAAAGAATGTAAAGATCCGTAGCTGCTGGCATTCTTTAATAATAAATTATTTATATAAATAAATGAAAGAATAGTAAACGAAATGCAAGAGTTTGACGGGTGTTTTTTGTGTGTCACTTGCTCGTAGCTTGGCTTATAATCCACGAGTTTTATATGGCTGAAAATTAATTTCTGAATTGGGGAATACTCTTGTACTTCGTTCTGTCCCTGTTACCAAAGAAAGTTTAGAGGAAAAAATACGAAGGCCCGCAACTCCTTTTCCAGATAAATACACCATTTTTTCACGTTATCTTTCACGTCAGTTTCAATTCTCTCCCAGTTTCCCACTACTCTCTCCTCCATATAACAACCACTCATCTTATTTCCTTTCACAAATCCCATCAATCACTCCATACTTATTTCTTTCTTTGAAAAAAAAAATGATTCACTAGGTACTAAGGAGTTTTGTTTTTTTTTCTTCAACGTACTTTTGATTACAATAGACTCAACATCGGAACCAGACCCAACCCAACATCATGAGCAACAACAACAGCAAAATACAGGAATGGCCAGAACCTATAGTTCGTGTTCAATCTTTGTCCGACCGTGGCTTATGTAGTGTTCCAGATCGTTATATCAAGCCACCAACCGAAAGGCCATCGTTGATCAATTCACAGGACAATGATGATGTTAATATTCCTATTATTGATCTGTCTGGTTTATCCGGCGATGATGAGAATCTTCGTGCTAAAGTATGTCGTGAAATTTCGATGGCGTGTCGTGAATGGGGTTTTTTCCAAGTTGTCCATCATGGAATTAGACATGAATTAATGGACCAAGCTCGGGAAAATTGGCGTCAGTTTTTCCATGCTCCGATGGAAATCAAACAATCCTATGCAAACTCGCCCAAGACTTATGAGGGTTATGGCAGCCGTTTAGGTGTCGAGAAAGGAGCAATTCTCGACTGGAGTGACTACTACTTTCTTCATTATCGCCCATCATCTTTGAAGGATTCCAACAAATGGCCCGCCATTCCAACTTCTTGCAGGTAATTACTATGCGCAATAAATTATTTTTGTTGAAAAAATGCTTTTGGTTTCTTAAAACTTCTAAACTTTTGGCTGCTTCTACATATTCCCTGTTACCCCATATAATAGTAATTTACAATTGTTCGTCATCAATTTTGCTTCCAATATAGCTTTCCCGGCTGCCCTATCTACCATATATATATATTTGGACTTTCCTTTCTACAGTTTATTTGTTCGTTTATTTTTGTTTTTGTTAACATATTGCCAAAATAAAGCTGCGTGTTAGTAACTAAGCAATTGTTTTATTTGATATACAGGGAAGTAATTGATGAGTATTGCAAAGAATTGGTGGAATTATGTGGGAGATTAATGAAGGTTTTATCACTGAACCTTGAATTAGAAGAAGATCGTCTACAAAATGCATTTGGTGGTGAAAATATTGGAGCTTGCTTAAGGGTGAATTTCTATCCCAAGTGTCCACAGCCTGACTTAACCCTTGGCCTGTCTTCCCATTCAGATCCCGGCGGTTTGACTCTTTTACTGCCGGACGATCATGTAACTGGGCTTCAAGTACGAAAAGATGACTCATGGATTACTGTAAAGCCTGCCAGGCATGCTTTCATCGTCAACATTGGTGATCAAGTCCAGGTGAATCGATTGTTATGTAAATTTTTTTCTCTTGAATTACTTTTTTTTATGCATAATAATCAGTTATAAAAAAAATGAAAAAAAAAATTGGCTAGAATTCACGAATATATTAAACTCTAGCTTGGCACATAGCGGGATGGAGGGGTCATTTTTGGTGGGCTAAATTAATAATTAGTCATTTAATACTTCGGTCAAAATATCTTGCTGTTTTCTTTCTTTCCTTCTCTCTCTCTCTCTTTTTCTTTTAGTTGAAGGGTATTACAAGAATTGTTTAATCAAAGAATTTTCTAGTTTAAACATAAAAAAATAGGTAGAACATTATCCTCTATCTCTTGTAATTTAAAAATATTACATACACTTTCAAATGCATTATATGCGTATATTTTGGCTAAATTTACCAAAAAAATTTAGTGAAAGAGGGCAATACACTAAATAGTCATTTGGATTAACTTTTTTACTAATTAAAATAATTTTTAATATTAAAAGTATTTTAAAAATTTTTTATATCTTTTGGTTGTCATAAAAAATTGTTTTTGAATAATTAAAAAATTCTTTTGATTTTAAGGGAAAAAACTCAAATTTAAGCTATTGATAGTAAAAAAAAATTAAATTACTTAAAATGCCCTATTTTATTTAATAGATTTTACTCTATTTTTCTTCTAACATAATTTTAAAAGATTTGTCTAAAATTATTGGTAATTTTTAATCTAATAACAACTAAATAATTAATATTTTTTATTTAAAATTCTATACTAAATAGTTTTATTTATAAATTAAAAAAAAAAAGTTCTTATTAAAAAAGTTAAATCAAGCACTCCCTAACAATAGTTAATGACAAGATCTTGTTCACCTCCTCAGTAATAGTTGATTTTTTTCCCCTTAAATGATGATGATCTAAGATTTTTAATTCTTTAAATCACTATTTTTATTTTTGTCTGATTCTTTACTTTGCACATGTTATAAATGGGTAATCTTTAATATTCTTGCATGGGATAAGACCATTGACATTAACCCATTTCGCTCTTTCACCTACAGATACATGTGCTATCTTTTTGACTTTCCTACTCGCCCAATTCATTTCTTCACTCAAATAGTTCCAAATTAAATCCCATATTCTCAACGTGCAGAAAGAAACTTAAATTTTTATATATTTATCTCACGCTCTCTCTCCGTATCGGTGGTCCTCACCTGTAAACATTTACACTATTCCAACTTTACTTTCTAGCTTCATGATCCCCAAAACATTTATATTTTATTAAATATTTAAATTTGCTAACAATTCGTTCCATGCTAATTTATTAACATTCAAACACATGAAATAGAAATCATGTACAATTCTTTATGTAATTACCCACCAGAAACAAATGGCTGACAAGCCTCAAGTCTTCAATATTTAAAGACTACCCACAAAAAATTATGAGCTTTTGATTTTCCTTGATCTTTGTTTTTTTCTCTGGTAATTTTGCATATATAGTTACAGTCTATTTTGTTCTGTTCTTGTATATATAGGTTCTAAGCAATGCAAATTACAAGAGTGTGGAGCATCGAGTGGCTGTAAATTCATCAAAAGAACGAGTTTCTCTTGCTTTCTTTTACAATCCAAAGAGTGATATTCCCATTGAACCAGTAAAAGAACTTGTTACAGCAGAAAATCCTTCTCTTTATCCACCCATGACATTTGATGAGTACAGACTTTTTATTAGGTTGAGAGGTCCCAAGGGAAAATCTCAAGTGGAATCAATGAAATCTTGCAGATGATTATTAATTGATTATGAAAAACATTAATTAATTTAAATTTATATGAACAGTATTTTCTTAATTTACTTTCTTCCTTGAAAATCACATGCAAAAAGCCCTTTTCATTATTTGAGAAAATTGTACATTTTATAATCACAAAATGGATTGCTTTTTAAAGGAATATATAATTGAAGGATTGATTATATATAAAGTAATGCTCTATTATCATAGTTAAATATATATACAGGAGAAAGACAAATATTTCCTATAATTTTAATTAATTTCACTTGTTCTTTATTAGAAAGTTTGCAACCAAATATCTGTATGGTTCTTTGAAATATCACAGTTTTTGTTATTAAAATATTTGTGATAAATACTCTTATAGTTTAAGGACCTTTTCAGTGAAAATAAAAATATTAGTTTTTATCATATTGATATAAGTCTCTCAATAAAATTAATAAATTATATATTTATTTATATTAAATAATTTTTACTCAAATTAATAAATTACCTTTTAAATATAATCTTTAGGACCATGTAAAATCACAAAATTATTAGAGAAATTATTAACTAATTTTTAAAAAATAAAAATATTTTAAATTTTTAATAACTATTATCATTTATTTTTATTGTTAATTACTAATTTTAATTATAATTTGTTTCATCTATTTTTTTAATTCAAATATAACATATTTAATAATTTAAACCAAATTGAGCTTCTAATTTATAATTTATCCATAACTTATAATATTTCAAAACTAAATTTATTAATTTAGATCAAATTGAGCTCATAATTTTTAATTTATTCATAATTTATAATATTTTAAAATCAAATATATTAATTTAAATTTATAAATTATATATTTGAACGAAAAAATTAAAAAGGATAAATTATAATTAACATTAATAATTAAAAATAAAAAGTGAATAAGAATAAATACTGAAAATTTTATCCTTAGATTAGTATTTGATAAATTAGTTTTTAAAATTTCTTATAAATATAAGATTATAAATTAAAAAAAAAATTTTGTATAATATAAGTATTATAGTTGTTCTATATATTTAATGAGTTTAGTCCAAATATTTTAAAATTTAATATAATAAAATTAATTTTGAAATACTATAAATTATAGACAAGTTATAAATTATGATCTCAACTTAGTCTAAATGATTAAATATACTATATTTAGACCAAAAAAGAATAAATTATAATTAAAATAAAATTGGATAAATATAAGTACTAAAAATTTAAAATATTTTTTATTTTTTAAAATATAACTCAATTGGTTAATTTTACTAAGAGATTTATATGATAAAAATTAAGAATTTATGTAATATAAGTTAATATTTTCTATATTTGGTAAAAAGAGTATTTATCACTTTTTTTGTCATAGATATTCTAATAAAAAATTATAGATAAGTTTTTATCACAAGCTTTCGTATAGGTATTTATCTTTCTCCTTTAAATATATATAAAAGAGGATATTATAGTGTTAATTTTTTAGTATTTAATTATATATTTTTTATATTAGAAATGTTCTTTTGGGTCCCATAAAGAGATTTTCCTTTTTCCTTTTTATTTCATTTGCGCCATTGATTGAGGAATTTTGTCCATGAAAGGGAAATTTAGTGCTGTAAAGGCATGAATTTCTATTTCCAATTATTACTTCGCTACCTTTTTTTTACCTTCATTAGTATGTTTGTGATTCCTAACCACCAACAAGATTTGAAAATATTTCGATGGATGAACGTCAAGTGATTCTTGCTAATAATTTGACCGTCATTGGGCCACCAAACATGTAAAATTCACCAATAACTTAAAAAAAGTTAATATGCATTTATACAAAAAGAATAAATGAAAAAAATTAATTAATGTATAATTAAATAATATAATTTAATCTCTAGGTAATTTTGATTGAGGATGGCTATGAATTTTGGCCTAGTTTTAAAATCTATATATTTTGCACCCTAAATAACTTTTATGCCCTTAATCCCACGATAAAGATAATTGAAATAAGAGATTTTACAAAATAATGACTTGCACGTAAAATATTTTATACAATGTTAATGATTTTGGGTAAAATAAAATTTTAAGATAATATAATTTCTAATGTAAAATTAGATATTGGGAATATATAAACTTAGTTAATTGATGATTGTTGGGGGAATTCCAAATTCCCCTGATGTTTGTCTAAAAACCAATCACCCTTTTCATATTATGTGACAAAATTCAGGTCATCGATTAAAAAAAATGAACGATTAAGATTTTGCAATATAATATGGAGAGGGTGATCATTTTTTGGTCTAACTTGGGAATTTGGAATTCCCCCGATGATTGTTGGTGCATAAAGTAATCCAACTTCTTCTACTAAGTGTACGTCTTGTAGGTTACTTTATGTAAATTGTTGTAAATTTATAAAATAAAGAGAAATTTACATCACATCGAGTATTTTTTAATAGAAAAACTCTTATGTTTAAATCAATAAAAATTTAAAAGGTATAACAAAGTATGTATTATATAAAAAATAATCTTTATTTTTAAAATTTTATTTTTTTCTTAATTATAATTATTTTATCCAAATCACTGAATTGATTGATTATTAAAAAATAAGAATGACTTATTCATTTATTAGATAATTATATATAATTTTTGTTTAGATTAACTATGATATCATTGTTATTTAATAGTATAATAAATATCTTGTTGTATGTATTTATTAATGTATGATATATAATAGAACTAATTTATTCATAGAGATAAGAGAGTTATTTAATCTATGTTATGAATATATTTTTAAATCATTCTCATTTTTATTTTATTGAATCTAAAATAAAAAGTCCTCCTCAAATACACACAACTAAATACATGCGAGGTTTGTAGAATATTCTTATTCAATACCTGAAGCGATACTCAGATCGAGCATAAACCATTGTAATAAGATGTTCCAATCCTATTGATTGGGCCTAATTTAACAATTGAATCATAATTAACGCTCTCTCATAATAATCTTGACCACATAACTTGCTTCTTTCTCCTTAAAGTGGTGAGGACCGGAGGCAATTGGGATCTGACCTATTAACTGATAATAGTTATTTTATCCCAACAATGATAACCGAAGGATAAGCTTATGCCTTTTTAATCTAATTATACATCCATTCACGCGCCCATCCACCCAGAGAGTTACAGAAACCAACGCTAATATACTCCCATCGAAATTCTTCAAAATTTTTCCAATGACCCCATTGTGATTTTCCCTTGTTCACACTTAATTATTTTATTAAAATATTGAAATGAGCCTCTAACGCCGTTGATTATTCCTATCGTACAGTTTGATAACTAATTCAAAAGTAACCCGTACAATTGATAGTGGAATTTATTTTATTTTTATTTCCCCTTTGACTTATTCAATTTACAAATTTGAACTCGCCAAACCCCATCGATATCTACAATTAAAAAATACAATATTATAGACAAATATATTAATTAATTATTATCCTATAATATTTTTAAAATCATGCTTTAGAATCTTTATTATTTTATTCATCAATCATACTTTATAGTCAATACTGTCAAGTATTTAGGTTCATTTAATTGCTAAAATGATAACCCACGTGTTTATCACTAAATATTGTTATTAATTTTATAATATAAAGTTCAACAAACAACTATATATGTATATTGGTTTACATATTGGATTGGTTGGGAGTTCACGCAAGGTTTTTATTTTAATTTATTTTTTATTTAATTATTGTCTGTTTGGAAAATCAAAAATGATTTGCATCATTGAATAATTTAGTTTAGTTGGATTGAAATTTCAGTGCCCTTTTAATGGTTGTTTAATTTCAATTTTTCTATGTTAGTTTGTCATCAAAATCCAAATTAAAAAGAATATGCTTCTATCTATCATTGGTTGTTGGGATTTCTTTTATCCAACTCGCTGGCAAAAGTTCTATTGATTTTGGTGACTAGCGCTATACCAATGTTTATGAAAATTAACCCATAAAATATAAAAATAAAATAAAATCTCTTAAATAATAAATTTAGAGTTGAAATTTCGTTTATACAC
>JAVXUL010000009.1:5361845-5375127 GCA_035590515.1 Trichilia minutiflora | reverse complement strand
TTCTTAACAAGTTCTGAATTAAAAGAAAGAAAGGAAGAAAAAAGAGTCAAGACGAAAAACCACTGTATTTATAGTAGGGTTGAGGGAAGATGTATCAGTAGAAAAACCCTAATCACGAGACTAAATCTAATAGACAGGGGTTTGCCACATGATCAAAACCATAAACCACGAAAGGAGAAGTATTTTCAAATTTGAAATCAATAGGGCCCTCCTTATTAGACGGATTGATGGGGTCCCAATAAAATCGATCCTTTTAGTCGGGAACGCTAATAGGAGGTGGTTATATGGAATGACGGTTGCGTTTTTCAGAGTAATTTCAAAGGAGACGGCACACCAAGGATCGAATTTAATGCGACAGATGTGTAGTAATTTCTTTAAGTTTTTAATTTAAAATTTTTTTAAAAAATTAAAAATTGGGGGGTTCAATGTTTGGGTAATTAGCAGAGGACCCAGTCTAATAGCCCAGGCCTATCAGTCAAAAGTATTCAGTTCCTAAGACCAGACCAAAATGACGTCAATATCCGAGACTTTGTCTTCTTTGGAAAGGTCCAATAATATATGCATGTTAGTACCCGAGATCCAAGACTTCTTGACAAAGACATTCCTAAGACTAGACTATAGTGATGCCACTATCCGAGACCTCGAATTCTTCAACAAGCTTGATAACACATGCATGTTAGCACATGAAGATCTTATACCTCTCGACAAATATGTTCTAGTATGGGTTATCCGACCCCATCAACCCTCTAAAATATTCTTTGATACACGTGTACAAGTACAGGCCTCATGACATCCGTATCCCGTGATTACTGTAATAAACTTTCAGAGAAAGCCAGTAATAAAGTGACACGTATATACGATTACGCCTGCAAATGATTAAAAGCTGACATATTTCGGGAATAAGGGGAGAGTTTGTTTTCATTCACAGGAGGAATATTCTGATTTTTTCTTGACACAGAAAGACAGGCACACTCTCTTACTCTCTCTCTATTATTCTCTCTCTCAAATTTTTCTCTCAACTATCACACACAAGCAAAACCCTTACTAACTTAAGTATCAAAGAATTTTCATCGGGATACTAACTTTTACTCTTGGAGTTTCAGTGTTTTATAGGATAATATTTATCAGATGAACCACCATTACAGAAGGAGAAGAAGTTGGTGCACGAGTTTGAAGATGATCACAACTTCTTGCATCAATATATAATATTAATTTTATAACTTATAATTTATTTTAAATAAAGTTCATGAAATATCATTATCGATTACAAGTATATCTTATTTTAATTTAACATAAGATTTATTTTTTTGATATATAAAGAAAAATATTAATTCTTATGGTATTTAAATTATGACATTCAATTGAATATAGGATCAATATTAATCGCAGTCATTTAACGTGTTCAAAGACCATTCAGTGTTACGGTATGAAGGTTGGTTAAATCCTCTTAACCGTCCAGATTCTTAGAAAAAATACATCTCCTGAAGTCAAACACGAAACTAATATAAAAACAGTCATCCAATATATTTTTAACCATCAAGCCACACTTTTTTGGGACTAATTTAAAATAAGACGTACTTAATTAATTATGATTTAACAACTTTTTTTTTAATTTTTCATATATATTCAAGTTTTATAAGTATAGTGTAGTAATTAAGAGTGACAATTTAGACTATAAAATGATTAATCGATACGAATTTAATATGATTAAGAGTTAATTATTTATATTTTAATACTTATTTTATATTTAAATAAATAATTAGTTAAACAAATAAAATTTTATATTAATTATTAAATAAATAAAATGAGTTAAATTGAGTTAAAAAATCAATTATCTATTTGATAAATTAATAACGATGATGTATTATGTTACTTATTTAATAAATTAATGATACGATTAATAAATAAATTATATTAAATTCTTAATTTGATTCATATATATATATATATATATATTGAAATTAAATTTAAAAAAAATATTATAAATTTATTGACACTTAATGATAATGTTTATTTGTATTATATAAAATTGTTTGTTGGATTAATTATTATATCAAGTACTTAAAATTTTATTTTAACTTGAAATCAAGTAGAATGTATATTTTTATAAGTAAAAAAAAACATAAAAATAAAAAATCAATTAAATTATTTTTAGATATTTATAAGAATATATAAAATAAAAATTAATTTTTAATTTTCCTAAAGTGATGTACAAAGTAAAAAGTATTTATAATAAAAATTAAGATGCAAATAAATCTATTCTAACAAAATACAATTATTATTTTATTTGCTCGTACCAAGTTATTTATAAATAAAGCTATGAATATAAATTTTACAAGTACAAACTTATATTATAAAATTATAGTATTATCACATTTAAAAATATAAAATATGTAATAAATAATATAATATTATTACTTTAATTTATATAATAAAATATTAAAATTTGTTGGTGATATTAGCTTTTAAGCTGAATAATTATACTCAGCTATATAATTAATAACTATAATTGAAAAAAAAAGACAGATATATATTCTTTTAAATTAATATTATTAAATTTTTTGAATCTCAATGTACCCATTTCTAATCATATTTTTCTCCTAAAACGGCCAACCACGCAAGAATTTTGACCAGATCCCAAGCAAGTATTGTCGAGAAGAAGATGATTCTCAATCCTAAGTTGGAACCAAAATATACAATAAACAATTTGGTCAATTGTTGAAATTGCGAAATCTTAATTTCATTTTAATTGGAAAATTAATGTCATAATTTTAGGTTTACCAACCGAACACCCATCAAATTCCATTGTGGACCTCACCAAACAGGCAAATTTTGTTCAAATTTCAAACTCAAACATCAAATCCAACTGCTGCCTCCTAAAAAAATAATAAAAATAAAGAGAAAGGGGAGAGAGAGAGACCATCATAATTATTATAAAGTGAAAACCCTAAAAAGTGAGTAAAAACCCAGTGAAATCATTAAAATGAAGCAATGGTCACATGGAAAAAGGATACTAAGAGTGAAAAAAAGCTGTGGGTATCACACGGCTCATGCAGAACAGAAAAAACAAACCAAATTATGCGATGAGTTGTGTCTGGTCTTTTTCTTTTTCTTTTCTTTTCTTTTATTTACTACGAATCAATCGATGGAAAGTAGTTGCTCTTGCTCAAGTCAGACGAACCAACAACCAAGGGAACCCCACTTCCAAATTTTGAGCTTGGAATCAATTAATTAGGTGGACGCGAAGCAGATTGAAAATTAAATAGAATTCATAATTTCATTTTCATTTTTGAGAAAATTTTATTAATCAAATTTCAGAAGAGATTACATGGATCTATTGAACATCATTTAATTTAATTGTGATTTAAATTGAAGGAAGATTAATGGAATTTTTCTTTTTAAATTATGTTCGTTGACGAAATCCTTGAATCTATTCTTTGTCTTAATTCCGAAAGTTGAGAATAACGTGAACTGAAACCCTAATAAATAAATAACCTTAATGACCAATTCTTGTACTGATCAAAAGCCAACTATAAATATAATATTTAATTTCTAATGTTCTTAGTTTAGTTAAATTCTTATCCCCATACATACCATAATTTTCAAATATTGCCTTTAATGCTTGGAATAATTAATTTGATCCATTATAATTTCCATTTGCTTTAAATGTGACAATAGGTCACTCGTTTCTAAAATAGAAATTCACGAGTGTTTTGTACTATTTTAATTTATTTTTTAATTTTGTTGATAATCCTTTTAATTATATAAGACAACCATATTTTTTAATTCAATTGAAATACTTCTTTCAATTGTTTGATTTTTTTTTAAATGAATTTAAAATTTTTAATATATTATTGTATTTAAAATGAAAGAAATCATAGAATGCTATACGGTTTATGCAGTGGTAAAATTGGAAACTTGAACAAAAAGTAAAAGCATCTGCAAATTAAAAAAAAAAAACATTCTCGAACTTGGAAAGTGGAACCAAGTAACCAACGAAAGCAAAGAAAATGAAAATGGTCCCTCAAAACGACCACCTTTGTGTTTTGGCCTGGACTTCCCACCACAAACGGCAAAGACCAAAAACTCCTCTTCTATCAATGACAATCATCTGACACGTGTACGAACTGCATTATTCCACGTGGAATTGGACTCACGTAACCTTAACCTCCGAAAACCCCACCCCTTTTCAAATTTGGTGAGACACAACACCACAACACTCCTGGCTTCAGGTTTACAGCAGAAGAAGAAAGAAACATAGATAGAAAGCGGCATGCAAGCACAAAAAATGAAACATTCCTTGATTTTTTCCACTTTTAACCCTTCCAGCTTATGTAATTCACACGTTGATACCACTCTTTCTGTCTCTTGTTGCTGTTACTCTGCCACTCTAAGCTTGAATTCTGGTTTTCATGGCAGATATGTCGAGCTCAGACGTAGAAGCTGTGATAGAATTCTTGAGAAACAACGGATTTAAAGAAGCTGAGTATGCTCTCAAACAGGATATGATGGAGAAAAGATGTGATTTGGGTTCTTTCGATTATGAGAAGTTCTTGTTTCCGGTACTGCCGCCGGTGAAGATTCCGGCTAGTCTCAGGATAACGGAAGTTGAAAAAGGTGGCGGTGAGAGATCGTCAAGATCCAGTTCCGGGTCTTCTTCTGATAACGATGAGTTTGTTAGCTTGGGTTCTTCTACTAGTGGCGCGTGTTCTTCAGGTACGGAATTCTCTTTGTTCATGATCAAGATTAAATTTTTGGTTGACTTGCACTAATTCATTGGCTTCGCAACCCTTTTAACTTGATCAATGTCAAGATTATAATGGAAGTCTTACACTGATAATTGATGCAACTCAATTTTACATCTTATAAATTACCAATAAAATTCACAGAAATTTTTAACAGGTTCCCTACACTTTATGCTGCTCTGCTGCCACTTTCTTTGGTTTAATTGTCACTGCATTAGAGCACTCTAATCCTGTTTCACTAATTATAGAATTCACAAATCCATATGGACTTCGTTCTGCATCTCGTGGAAATTCATCAGATAGCTTATCTCAATTTGGTACAGCACGTGATTATCCTGATTTTGATCTGCAAAATGACCTCTACTGGTATGATGAGAAAGATGAAGGCTACTTCATGACTCCCAGCTTCGGTGGGGCTGACTTTTTCGGCTGTCCAAGTGAGGATAAGTTCATCATGACTTCAGAAACCGAGAAGCAATTTGAAAATCCTTTGGCTGTGTATGACAATTCAGAAGGATTGCAATCGGAGACAAGTAATGATTACTTGGACAAGCCATGTCTATTTCATATTGCGCCGTTGAATGTGGAAAATGAGGTTGAAGTGACAGATTATTATCATATTTATAAGAATGGCCAGCCTGAAGTAGTTGAAGAGAAGCTTAAGAATTGTGCTGGTAATGGTTGTTCAGAGCCCTTTTGTAACTATTGTGTTGGAGGCAGGGAGGTTAATGGTGAATTTAGCTATCCGATCTCAAAAGAAATTGATTTAAATGATTTACAACTAAAAGTTGTGGGGGACTCTTCCTCTGATTGTGATTTAGATCCCCATCCTAGAACTAAAAAGAGTTCGAGCTACTCTACTAAAAGGGGTACGAGCAATGAATGGATTGAAGGGTTTAAATGTTCCTCAGATATACATTCTAAGGATGCTAATAAAAACTTCAATCCAACTGAAATCAACAACTATGGATTAGGAGATGATGAACAAAACAGAGGACTCCATTGGCCTAAGGCGGATGCAGAGGGAGATGAAGTCGTTACTCCTGACCTTCTTATGTATGATAATCTTGAGGAGGAATATGAAATATTCAATCTGCGAATTGTACACAGGAAAAACAGGTTTGTTGAGCAAAGTCTACATGCTGTACTTTAGTATTTATATTCTATAATGATTCACTTCTGCGGTGAATGTGAATTCTATCAGAATTATAGGAGGATTATAACTTAAACAAACTGTTTCAATTCTCTACATAAGAATGAAAAGTATTGTTGTTTCAATAAATCTGTAGGAGGTGATATAACTTATGCGAATATTGTTGCCCATTTGTTAGAATTGAAAAGTTATCTTCTGAACTGCATTAGCTTGGTCAGTCTCTGCCATATTTGTACTGATAGTACTTGGTCTTGATAGAGATTTGAAGCTGTTGCACTGCAGGCTGATATGTTGCAATCAGTGTACTCATATATATTATGCCTTATACAGGACAGGATTCGAAGAAAACAAAGATCTGCCTATTGTGCTAAATACTGTCATTGCAGGCCGGTATTATGTTACGGAATACCTAGGTTCAGCTGCTTTCAGTAAGGTATTTCAGGCACATGATCTTCACACAGGAATTGATGTTTGCCTTAAGATAATCAAGAATGATAAAGATTACTTTGATCAGAGTTTAGATGAAATTAAACTTCTTAAGCTGGTTAACAAACACGATCCTGGTGACGAACATCACATTCTGCGTCTTTTTGATTACTTCTATCATCAGGTAATGACAAAACCATTTTGTTCAGTGCGAGAGTTATTTGGCACTGCTAATTCTTTTGCAAACTCTACAGGAGCATCTATTCATTGTCTGTGAGCTTCTTGGAGCAAATTTGTATGAATTTCAGAAATTCAATCAAGAATCTGGTGGAGAAGCTTATTTTACCCTAAGCAGGTTGCAGGTTTGTTCAATTCAGCTATCAGCTTGACTCAGCTCTTCCTTCGACTTATATATATATATTTTTTTTAGGTGCTTTCTCTAGTCGATATTTGGCCATTTGATACTACCTGAAATGAAAATTGGCAACATTTGTTTTTCTTTTTCCCAGTTAAATAACATTATAACAACCGGCATGAATTGTAGAAATAAGTTGTTGATGGGGTTATTTTGTTTTTTTAACACAGGTCATAACTCGTCAATGTTTGGAGGCACTGGAATACTTACATGACTTGGGTGTTGTTCATTGTGATCTTAAGCCTGAAAATATTCTTATCAAAAGTTACAGAAAATGTGAGATAAAGATTATTGATCTTGGAAGCAGTTGCTTTCAGACTGACAACTTATGCCTATATGTACAATCCCGTTCCTATCGAGCTCCTGAAGTCATCCTAGGCCTTCCATATGACCAAAAGATTGATTTGTGGTCTCTTGGCTGTATCCTGGCAGAGCTGTGCTCTGGGGAAGTAAGTCTGTTTTGGCACTAATTCATTAAATCAAAGTTGATCACATTACTAAGCATTCAACAATAGATAATTTATCTTAAGTTCCCTAAAAGAACATTCCATCAATTGTTTGCTCCTTGAAAGGCATTTCATCAGTAAATTTTACTGGAAGTATCTCTGTCTTTTCAGGTTCTGTTTCCAAATGATTTAGTGGTAATGATCCTTGCTCGAATTATTGGGATGCTGGGTCCAATTGATCTGGAGATGTTGGTACAGGGGCAGGAAACATACAAGTACTTCACAAAAGAATATGATCTTTACTATGTAAATGAGGTTTGTTTCTCAAATATATATCTACCTCTTTGAGACGAGTAAGGCTAATACTAGAATGTGCTACACTGTCTCTAAAAGATTAATCTAAACAGAATATACATATTTCTTGTTGATGTTGATCATGTCCTTTAAATTTTTCTTCCATTAATAGAGATAAGTGTCGTCCTAACAAATTGATTAGCTAATCTAAATGTACCAAGACACAAGTCCTACCCTGACAAAAAATCTTGTTATCAGGTAAATTTGAGCAGTATTAGCTTTAACTTATGTCTTGCTTTATGTCTCCAGGATGAAGACCAAATAGGGTACATAATCCCTGAGGAATCCTCATTGGAGCATCACCTGCAAATCTCCGATGCAGGTTTTATCGATTTCGTCAATACTTTGCTTGAGATCAATCCACAGAGGCGCCCAACTGCAAGGGAGGCATTGGAGCATCCATGGCTTAGACATCCATACTAACCTAATTTCTCTCTGCGGACCTTTTTTCTGCACAATTGGTACCAGTTTGAAATGCCTGCGTGAAGAGAATGGCAAGAGTGCAATATTCCCAATTTCAGTTTTGGTTTTCTGTATATGTTACTACATTTTCTTTTCTCATACCGGTACGCATTTGCTTGTTAATTTATTTTGTAACAAAAGCCTTTTCCCCAGTTCTTTTTCCCTTCCAGTCTGACGAGGGTTTGTAAAGGATTCATTGATTGATTAAGAGAATGATATAATAATTAATATCATAATTGAACTTAATTTTCTGGAGTTCAAAAAGTGATATAATTAATGTTCTCTTATGTGCGTTGCATTTTGTAATTTCATTCTCTTCAATTTAATTATATTCTTTTATTTTGGAATGTTTGATGATTTCTGCTCAGTTTCAAACCGGAAATGGCTTCCTGGCCTCTGCTGCTGCCTTTGGCACGTGCATCAACATGGCTATGAGAAATCGTAACGAGACTAATGTGCTTAAAGCATCAACATTGCAAATTCAGCAAGCTTAAGGACTCCTGATTCTGGTCATAATCCTTCCAACAGCTAAAAGAAAAAAGTCAATGCTGAGTTGGATAATTACTCAGCTGCCAACATAGCAATTGTAACCAGATCAGAATCAATCCATGATTTATTTTGTGACATGCCGGTTATCACTACCTCTTACAATGACCATCATGACCTTGTCCAATCCTGATTATTTTGAAATTTTGGTTTTAATGGAATAGCAACTGTATTTTCTTGTCGAGCAGTGCACCATTTTTCTCCATTGTTGGTTTTAATTCTTTTACTTTTAAGGGATGATTCTATTTATTCTAGATACTCCTAAATTTGGAATTTACTTTAAAACTGACAAAAAGGAAGCGAGGGGGAAAGTCACCAAACTTTGTTTGCTGCAAACGATACTCATCTTTTTGAGTGTTTTTAAAACTAAATTGATAGAAATTTGTTTGGTTAAGAGTAGAGCGTTATTTACCCAAGAGCAGAGGCTAGCTCATGGAAAATTTGTTGTAGGTCTAAATAATTAGTTATATTTAATGTGTTTTTTTCAAAAAATTAAATCTTAATGACAGAAGGAATGTTCAATTTAATTCTTAAATTTTTAAAATCCTACTTAATAAATAATATTCAAAACGATCCTCAAAAATTTTTTATGCACCTAATAAAATTTATGATTATGTAATTAAAAAATTATAATTTCTTCTTTTCCATGCTTGTTTTAATTTTTTTAATTACTTATTTTTTATATTAATTAATTTATTACCAATTAAGAATTGATTATTAGTCTTACTTTATTGTTTATTTCTATTTAAATAAAAATTTTAAAATTTGAGAATAAAATACATATAATTTAAATGATGATGCAAATGAATGTGATACTATTGCACAAGATTCATGGTTGTAAAATAAAAATTAATTTTATGTGAACAGAACGTATTTACTATTATTTTTGAAAAATTAATATTTCAAAAAAAAAAATCAAATAACGATTTGGAAATCGTGAGCTCTTTGCTGTGGAACCTGTAGATCACGCTTTGTCAGTAATTAATTGAATTCCACGTTTAATGGACGCCGTCAGACGTGGCGACATCTCAGAATCACTTGGAATTGCAGATCACAGTGCATTCGAGTTCACCGAATCTAACCCTGCTCAATTATTGCAAGGACAAAAATCAAATTTTCAAAAGAGCGCAAAGCTTGTCTCTTCTCATTGGCCGATTCCATATAGTGAAGTCTCCATCTTACTTTCAACATTCACTTTAGATCCCCACAGAGCGTGGATGAACGCACCGCTCATTGCCCAATGAGAAAGCTCGCACCCCGTGGCCATGGCATTTTAAGGCTTTTTCTGTTCCGCATTCTATTTTCTATGGAATCCGTCGGAAATTATTTCCAGAGGAAGATTCTATTCTCTTCACGTATTAAAAAACTGATTATGGTAGTTTGTGTAAAAGAGATCTGATCACCGCTGACAATAAGATAGTAAAACAAAATAACTTTATATATTCGTATACTTATTGTTATGGTTAATACTTTAATAATCTCAATCTTACAAGATTATATCTGTCCAATTTAAATGTTTATGGTAACAATCTAGGCTTAGTGGTTGGTACAATCATCACTCTTGATATTAAACAACTTACAAAATGTGTTTGTTTTTTTATTAAAAATATAAGAATTACAAAAATTATCTATTTTAAATATTAAATTTAGCCTACTGATTTTTTTTTCATAGTTATTATAAAAAATATGTCAAATATAGTTCTTTTTTAAATATTTGATTAATTAAAATAAAATTTATTTAAGTTAGGTTAAAACCTCATATTTATTTAATTATATAAATATTTGTTTTATCAAAATTAACTTATATTAATATATTATATTGAATTTTTTATTAATATACTATAATAATTATAATTGTTAAAAAATAAATATTTTTTAATTCTTTTTTAAAAACAAAATAAAAATACTATAGTATCAAATAAAATCATAATTTTTAATCCAAATTATTTTACCGTAGAATTAACACTTTTTTTTTTAAATCTACGTGCTTATAAACCAAACCAAATCAAATTAATGTTCTTGTTCTTTTTTTTTCTTTTCTTTTTTGTTTTTATAAAATTTTAACTTTTTTCGTTCAAATCACAGATCCAATACACAATTCAATTTAATAATTAAGGATATTATAATAAAAATAATTAAACATTATTAAATCTAAAATTAATATAAAAATAACCGTTTAATAAATTAACTCAATAATTCATCAAAATCTCTCAGTTAAATCACATGCTAACCCAATTTATAATTGAAATCCAAAATCAACGCAAATCATCCATCCATCCGCTATCAATGCCACACCACGGATGGGTGTCGAAGATTAGACGAATTGAACAAACGAACAGTATGAAACGACTACTCTCCTAGTTACTGCGTGGGATTATCATCGCTCGCTCGCTCTTGCTCCTTTCCAGACGACTTAGTCGAATCAACGTCGTGACCACCACAACTCTCTGAGAAGAAGAGTACACAACAATTGGATTTTACGAAGCAAAACCAGAGTTTTTGAACACAAAATCTCACAGACTTTCAATCCAAAAATAAAATAACATAAATTAATTTTCATTCATTAGTTTATTCATTGATGGCCGAGGTAACTCAGGCCGAGGTGTTGTACTCGCCTCGCTCTCTACAAGTATGGAGAACGTTTTTGAACTGGCTGGCTTTCATCTTCCAAATCTGCGCTAAGGTTTTGAGACCTCTAGGGCACCATCCACTTCTCTCTTCTTCTTCTACGACTTCGGCTTCGACTCACACTTTCAAGCCGTTGCCGGTCGTCGAGTTGCCGGAGACCGACTTCCCCAATATTGTGGAGATCGGTGCTGCTAGGGAATCCGGTGATGACGTCGTTTCCGATGAGCGTATCCAGAAATTTACGGTATGGTTGCATTTCTGCTTTTATATATATTTTGGAAAATATTTATTGGATGTTTTACGTTGACTTTATTATTTATTATTTTAAGAAATCATAAAAATGATTTCATTTCGTATGCGGGTTTGAAATTTTGCATTTTAATTTAGAAAGATTTTCTTTTTCTTTTTTCTTTTTGAAAATAAGCTACCTAACCCCCAATTGAGCTCCGTAGGAGCTTTAGTTCATTTAGATTAACGTGACAGAAACAAAGTAAAGTAAAATTTGAACCTTAGTAAAGCACAGAGGTTTAAAATTGTAAAATAGAATTGCATTTTGGGTTACTTTGAGTTTTGTTTCACATGGAAATGGAACCAGTATATGAAAATTTATGCAAGTTTTATTACAAGAAATATCTGTTAAAGAAATGCTAGTCTTAAACTGTCTCTTGTATTTGTTTTATGCGTGCGAAACCTTTGCTAAGAAAGCTTATAATCATGACTGCATATCAGTTTAATTTAGGTAATTTGTTGCGATTGCCTGACTATAAAACCATTGTTCTGAAGGTGTTTCATATAATTTTTCTCAATTGTCATATTCTTGTTTTACTGTATTTAGCTTGAGTGCTTGCAGTATATAATATTAGTTTGGTGCATTACAGGTAGTTCTTGACTTAGATGAAACTTTAATACGTGCATATGAGACATCTAGTCTGCCTCTTGCCCTTCGTAATCAAGCAACAGAAGCTGGTTTGAAGTGGTTTGAGCTTGAATGCCTATCTTCAGACAAGGTGTCTTACATTTAAGTGAGTTAATTGATTTTCAAATCTGTTTTTGAGATAAACTATTTTGATTTGAATGTGTTGGGGTTTGAAGGAATGTGAAGGAAAACCTAAGATCAACTATGTGACGGTGTTTGAGCGTCCAGGGTTGCATGAATTTCTGAAGAAAGTTAGTGAATTTGCAGATCTTGTACTATTCACTGCTGGCCTTGAAGGTTTGCTCATTACTTGACCATATACTAGGCTTAGCTTTTATTAGTTGATTCCATACTTATTATCCAACCAGAAAAAGAGAAGGAAATTTCTTATTTGTTGGATGTTCGCAGGCTATGCTAGACCACTTGTTGACAGGATAGATGCAGAAAATCTATTTAGTCTTCGACTTTATCGGCCATCAACAACTAGCACGTGAGTTCTGGTTCTGTATTTCCTTTATGGTCTTCCTTGTATTCTAGCTAGTAACAAAGATCCCTCAAATGAATTTTTATCCATTCTCTCTTTGGGATTTTGACCCTTCTTGGGGTAGTTATATCTATGTCCTTGTTCTGGAGTCAATATCCTTTTATCTTCTTTTAGGATCATCAGAACTTATTCTAATAGGAAATTATTTCCTCATTTTGTTTTCCACTATAAATTGCTGCATGGTTTCAGATTCTGTCCCAAATAACATTAGCTTTGTACTTGGAGAAGCTCTGGTTCCTGAATTGTGAACCATAGAGCAAAAGATAATAGTTGTAGCAGTAACACTTTTTTGTAATTTATATAGGCAGTGAAATTTTTAATGGATTCTTTTGAGTTTTGATATAGGATTTCACAGATTTGTCTTTTGCACCTTTCTAGTGGGTGTTTCTTTCCCAATATTTGTCAGGAGTATGGTATACTATATGATGTACACATTTCTTAGCTCAAGGCTGTAATACAGGGTTCAAATCAGGTTTAAGAGTTCAGATTTACACTTTGTTTCATAACCATTAAGGCATAAATTTTATTTATGCAAAAGGTTTTATGATTGGGAGATTGGACTTCTTGGATGTCCATTTTGTTCCAGGTTCAATTGTTTAGTTTTGTGAACTTATTTCTGTGACAATGCAGGGAGTATCGGGAGCATG
>JAVXUL010000009.1:5349424-5361745 GCA_035590515.1 Trichilia minutiflora | reverse complement strand
TCATTTCTGCTTTGATATATTTTTCGGAAAAGATTTATTGGATTTTGTTTTACGTTGACTTAATTATTTATTATTATTATTAGGAATCATTAAAATAATTTTATTTCGTAGGCGGCTTTGAAATTTTGCAATTTAATTGAGAAAGATTTTTCTTTTTACTTTTTCTTTTTGAAAATAAGCTAACTAGCAGTCGATTGAGCTCTGTAGGAGTTTTAGTTCATTTAGATTAACTTGACAGAAACAAAATTATGCATGAACAGTGAATTTGGACGTTAGTAAAGCACAGAGATTTAAAATTGTAAAACAGGATTGCATTTTGGGTGAGATTTGTTTCACAGGGAAATGGAACCGGTATATGAAAATTTATACGAGTTCTATTACAAGAAATATATGTTATAGGAATGCTAGCTTTAAACTGTCTCTTCCATGTGTTTTTTGTGTTCGAAACTTCTGCTGAGAAAGTTTATCATCACGAATGCATATCAGTTTAAATTAGGTAATGTGTTGCGATTAACTGACCATAAAATCGTTGTTCAGAAGGTAATAAATATAATATTTCTCATCGTCGTATTCCTGTTTTGCTGTATTTAGCCTGAGTGCTTGCATTATAAAATATTAGCTTGGTTTATACAGGTAGTTCTTGACTTAGATGAAACTTTAGTATGTGCATATGAGACATCTAGTCTGCCTCTTTCGATTCGTAATCAAGCAACAGAAGCTGGATTGAAGTGGTTTGAGCTTGAATGCCTCTCTTCTGACAAGGTATCTTACATTTAAGTGAGTTAATTGATTTTCTAATCTGCTTCCGAGATACACTATTTTGATTTGAATGTGTTGTGGTTTGAAGGACTGTGAAGGAAAACCTAAGATCAACTATGTGACAGTATTTGAGCGTCCAGGGTTGCATGAATTTCTAAATAAAGTTAGTGAATTTGCAGATCTTGTACTATTCACTGCTGGTCTTGAAGGTTTGCTTATTAACTGACCATATATTAGGCTTTCCTTTTATTAGTTGAATCTTTACGTATTATCTACCCAGAACAAGAAACAGAAAATTTTTTCTTTCACCCTTACGTTTTCTGAAGGATACCGTTGGATGTTTGCAGGCTATGCTAGACCACTTGTTGACAGGATAGATACAGAAAATCTCTTTAGTCTTCGACTTTATCGGCCATCAACAACTAGCACGTCAGTTCTCGTTCCTGTATTGCCCTTGCGGTCTTCTTTGCATTCTAGCTAGTAACAAAGATCCCTCGAATGAATTTTTATTGATTTTCTCTTTGGGATTTTAATACTGCTTTAGGTAGATATATCTTTATCTTTGTTCTGAAGCGAATACCTTATTATCCTCTTTTAAGAGCGCCATAACTTATACTAATCAGAAATTGTTTCTTCATTTTGTTTCCTCATGGTTTACCACTAAGAATTGCTGCTAGTTTTCAGCTTTCTAATAGGTTTTGGTCCCAAATAATATTAGCTTTGTACCTGGAATAGCTCTGGTTCCTGAATAATAAACCGTAGAGCAAAAGATATAGCTGTAGCAATAACACTTCTTTGGAATTTAGATAGGCAATGAAATTTTTAATGGATTCTTTTGAGTTTGATGTAGAATTTCAATTGTTTGTCATTTGCACCCCTAATGTGGGTGTTTAATTCCCAATATTTGTCAGGAGGAGGATGCTATACTATATGCTGTACGCATTTCTTAGCTCAAGGCTATACAGGGTTCAAATCAGGCTTAAGAGTTCAGATTTACACATTGTTACATAACTTTAAGGCATAAATTTTATTTATGGAAAAGTTTTCTATGATTGAGAGATTGGGCTTCTTGGATGTCCAGTTTGCTCCAGATTAAATTGCCTAGTTTGGTGACTGTTGTTCTGTGACAATACAGGGAGTATCGGGAGCATATTAAGGATCTCTCTTGCCTGTCGAAGGATTTATGCCGTACTGTTATTGTTGATAATAATCCATTTAGTTTCCTGTTGCAACCCCTGAATGGAATCCCTTGCATGCCTTTTTCTGCTGGGCAACCACATGATAACCAGGTATAATCTTTCATTGTTGAAATTCCATATTATTTCATTGAATTAGACTTGACCATTTTCTCACTTGTGTATATCTTATTTTATGTATTGATCAGCTTCTAAATGTTCTCCTTCCGCTTCTTAAGCACCTCTCCGTGCAGAAAGATGTGAGACCTTTGCTATATGAAAAATTCCATATGCCAGAATGGTTTCGGAAACAGGGAATCCCTGCCTCTGGATTGTAGTATAAAGACTTCATGGGATGAAGACCGTCAATCTTCTTTGCACAATTCCTATCCGATTGATCTTATGGTAACGTTTTGTTGTAGGACACTTGTGACTGTATAGCTATCATTTGCTTGCTGGAGGCATTGACAGAAGAGGAATTTATGCCACATAGTTTCACAAAAAATGATTTATCTGCGGCCTCTTTTCATCAAACAGGCATAGCATTAATGTATGTAGATTTGTTAAGATCTTTATTATTGTGAAATTTGTTTATATGCTTGCAATTAGATGTATATTTCAGGATTATGTAAATTGTTTGGGGTTAATATCTTGAAGAAGTTGTAGCTTTGACTCTTTTTCTCTCGTCATTGAATTTATTTTCATTCTGATCAATTAACTGTTTTTCAGTTTGCTCAGTCTTTCAATATTATTGATTTTTTTCAACTAGCATGGACGTCATGCTTTTATTTGTAGCATAAAATTAGACAATACTTGTACTGAATTTTTATATCTATCAGTTGGTACGTCTGTGTGCCTCAATGATATGGAACCTTGATGAACAAAATCTCTAGTGCAACTGAAATCTGTCCGACCATGTGAATGAGAAAGAACATCCAGGAAAGCCACATCAACATCGACCGGTAACTTTGTTGATTGGATAATCCAATAGTTACTGATTAATGACACCATATCAGCTCGACATAATGTCAACACCTTTTCCGAGTAATGACAGTTGCCTTTACAGCTTCGCTTGTCTGGAACCTAAAACTTATATAGAATCAATAACGTAAACGAAAGCAACCTCAAGCTGATACGTAACACTTGCACATTCAGAGACAAAATCAGCATAAAGCTTGTTTATCTGCACGTAAAGTGACAAAAAAGCATTACGTTCTGGACTCCTTCTCGTTGAATCTTCTTTCCATATTGTCATACAAAATTTCTCTTGTTTGCTTTTGCTTTTGCTTTTGCAATTGGTAACAAATCTCCAAGACTGCTCTTCAGTTCATGAACCTATCTGAACTTTTGAAGAATCAATTGGATGTGTGTAATATTATTAGCTTGTACTCGTTCCTATAAAAATTCTTATGTTATCAGCAAGAAATTGCTTCATTTTAGCTAACAACTCCTCTATTTTGTTCTCCTCGTTGTCTGAATATTCCTAATTCACATTCATGCAAACTTCAATAGATTTCCAACATCTTTAATCTAGTAATCATTATATACGGAATATAGCTATCATGTTATGTTTAGTCAATTATTATTATATAAAGCAGATTAATTATGTTTACTTACACTCAATATTAGATAAGAATATTTTGACTGATTCCCAATAATTCATTCTTATTTTAAAAAAAAAAAAAGAAAAGAAATAGAAACAAGGGGATGAGCTTTTGATTTAAGCTAGAAATGTTGTAATCTTGTCCCACATCCATGTCCATGATTCCAGTTTGAAAGCATTAATAACCCATGTTTCATTATTCCTTTAATTCTGTTGTCAATGATTTCACTTTCAACTTAAGTTATCTATCATGTCTTTCGCTCGCTTTGTGTTTTGTGTATTGACACAGGTTGGATATTGGAAACATCACGAGTTCTATATTTAATTTGATGGAAATATTTAGAATATTTATGCATTTGCATGTTTGTTTGGAATCGATTTTCTGTTTCTCTCTTTGTGTTTTTTGTTAATGGTCAATATGAACGGAGAAACTGACAATTATTATTTATTAATAATGGGAACGCATTACATTTTACCTTTCCAAAGTAGTACGAAACCCATGTTCATTAAAAGGAAATAAACATTTCTTTTTCTATAATCAGCTGCACTCTTCCAGGTGATTAATTATTTAGCCACGTAATTATATTATAACCTTCTTTGTTGTTTCCTTATTTTCAAAACAATTGAAAATCAAGTTTGTAATTTTTTTTAATGATATTTAAATAAATATAATGTTAATATAAAAAATCTTCAGTAATTTTCGTATACAAATAACAATAAGTTTTTATGCGATGATGGTATAGTAATTAAGAGATTTCTTTTATTTTAACCAATGGATTTGAATTTCTTCCCAATTATCTATGCCCTCTCTTTTTCTTCCTTCTTCTTCTTTTCATTATTTTTTTTTTTTGAAATTAGGATTAAATTACGCATAATTCTTTTTTTAAAAAGAAAGATAATTTTTATAAGAATAAAGTGATTAACCCTAAAAATTTTAAGATAATTTCTATTAATACGTGATTATACTTTTTTTTATTTAAAAAAACATATATTCTTAATTTATCATAATATATAATATTTAAATTATTTAATAAATACTTACAGTGATAAATTTATTTTACAAACAACCGAAAAATTATGTTCTCTTATTTCAATATGTTTAAAACTAAAATTATATATATATATATATTTAAATGCTACTAAGTTTTTTCAATTTAATCACTAATTATTAAATCTAAAGGAACAGATGAAAGTTAAAAACAATTTTTTTTTTTTACTTCCCATGGATGATTAATGTAATTGACGATTGCTGAACTCGTCTTGGCAATTGACATCTTCATTCATCGGAACCAGATCATCGTTTCATCATATTACAAATGAATTTTGTTTTTGACCATGACCAACAAAGTATGAATCCATTCCTATCTCTCTGTATCACAATGATTAAAGCACGTGTTATTATATTATATCTCCCATTACATCAGAAGCAGCAGCCAATCTTGATTTTTTTTTTTAAAATTGTAAAAAATAGAAATAAAAATAATATTATTTTATCAATTATCAACAACCAGAAAAAATAAAAATAAAGAAAAAAGTTTGATACATAGAATATTTCCTCCTGTTGATTGCCAAACTTGATCTACTTTTGGAAGTCCTTTTATTTTTAAAGAGACCCAAAGCGAATAAAGTTCTTGCTACACTGAAATAATTCCAGGTTATAAACTAACAAATTTTTTCTTATATCATAATTTGTAACTTTAAACAAATAAAATGGCCTTTCCACAAAAAATAAATCAACCTGTCAAAGTTGGGTTGAATTAATTATTGGATATTATTGGATTTGGGTGGTAGAAGATGGGAGATCATGATAGATGTTTTTTTATTTTTTATTTTTTAATTTTTGTTGAATTTTCTAAGCAAATAAAATGACGATGGTCCAACCAGCAGCCCCATCGTTTTCCGTGGACCATTATTTCATAGCTATTAGTACAAAGGAACTCACGTAGAAACTACTAATACCTGTCCCTTTCTTCGAATTTATTTGAATTTTGATTGATGAGCCAACGAACGGAACAAGGACATCCAAGTTTGGGCATGGGGTTGGGGTGAGGTTGGTTTAGTTTATTAGGATTTAAGATCTATTGCTCCGACTAGTTTCCGAGGAAATTCTCACACTATAATAGAATAATATTTTTATAAACTTTTTAACTCCTGTTGGATGTAAATATGTACGTCAACTTGAAATATATATTTAAAATTAGAATACCATAATTTTTATTATAAATTTATTATATAATAAAATAAATTATTTATCTATTAAGTATTTTTCTCCTATAACATTTCACTTAGAGATAGATAATTATAAGAATATAATCAAAGAACAATAAGATCTAAATTTAGCTGCTTAAAATAATCCGCGTCATAATTCTATTAAAGATATTAAACTATTAATCCATTTTCTTAAGATATTTATTGTTTTAAAAAATAATATTAAAGGCTAACATTGCGTTTACCAAACAATTTAGCATATAACCTTAATGATATAACTTCATATATTTATATTTATTTTCTTTATCATGCATATTAAATTTAAAATTTTAGATAATTAACTTATATATATATATAGTTAATATGTATAATTTTTGAGAAACTGCATATAAATTGAATATTAATTTTGATTTTATTTTTAAGCTTATTATGTATAGTCAACAATTTCCGCCCATTACATATCCATTCGACAGGAGTACCCCCACTAGCCAATGTCTGGCTAACATGTTGGATTTAATTATTCCTGCATGTGCTGCTTGAGCTTCAGCTTCAATGGGGAGACACAGGAGCAGCTCACTCCAAACACCTTCATTGAATATTGATCTTAAATAAATTTTAATTCAATAATGTAAATATATAATAATTAAAAAAATTTTACAATCTCTTTAAAAATAATAATAATAAATAAAACTACCTACGTGTTTAAAGCTACTTAACAGCAATCTATTTTGTATTTGGTACCTTTTTCATATCGCATATTATTTTTATTGGTACAAGAATTATTCATAGATTCTTCTTGCGAACAACATCAAATCACCCAATTAATAAGATATAAGGATAAAGTAGCTATTTATTGGACAACGATTTCTATACCAGAGAATGATTATAGGTGTGACTGTTTTCAACAGAGCTTCATCTCCTAAGCCTGTAAAAAAAGTAAACACCTCAGAGTAACACTGGAAGAGATTTCTGACAAAGAAACTCCGATATCTAAGTCAAAAAAAGGGTAAAGGAATAAAAAGTGTTTTCGATAAAGGCAGCAAAAAGAAATCAGAAACAACCAAGAATAAGAGAAAAAATGTGTAAAAGTTACCCCCAGAGATTGTGAAAGAAAAACGGTGCTAATGAGACTGTCGGATCTCTCTCAATCTCTAAGTGTAACCAAAAGTGTCCCAAAATCCAAGAATCTAACTCCCAAGTAATCAAGAGTCCACCCCCCTGTCGTTGAAGAAGTCTGGTTTATATAATATTGCTCCCCTGAACAGTGATGTGACTTGACATCGGAGAATGAGAAGGATGTGATATCTGTCATGAGATAATGTGCAATCAAAATTCATTTAATGATACTGTCACATCTGTAGACTTTGTAGGCATGTCACCATTCCATCACCTAAAAATAATCAGAGGATGGGACGAGTGCTTTTAACGGGCCAGTTGTTAATAATCATTCCTATTTTTGAATGGTGAGGGGGTACATGTCCATAGGTACTCTGTTCAGGATTTATTCGTAAGCCAACTGTGGAAGAAATCTTGGCCTGAGCGATTTTTC
Source organism: Trichilia minutiflora (assembly GCA_035590515.1). Lineage (NCBI taxonomy): Eukaryota > Viridiplantae > Streptophyta > Magnoliopsida > Sapindales > Meliaceae > Trichilia > Trichilia minutiflora. The sequence goes on along the minus strand of JAVXUL010000009.1, from coordinate 5,354,451 downwards.
TGAGAAGCTATCCCGATTCCTGAGTCAGTGGATGTCTGCAAGTTTTAACCGTCGGATGCTTGAGGCGTGCTATTTGCAAAAAATCATGAGCAAGCGCTCTTGTCTTCTTAACACCTGAGGCAATAGGAATCCTGAGGCGTTGGTGATTCTACGGGGTCGTAGGTTGCCTGAGGCGGATATCATTAGGGATGTTAGAACCCCTGAGCTGAGAGACACCTGGGATGGAGTATACCTGAGACGAGAGCACCCTGGGATTACACATGGCCTCCTGTCACATGTCTTGTTAACTGGATGTCCATATGTTACCTCAGTTTTCTTTCCCAAACATCCAGTCCCCTAGTTTTTGGTATACGACTCATAAAGCTCACGCCAGAAACTCATACCTGAGATTAATCGTCTCGCGGGGGAGGAGTTAGCTCAGGAGACTTAGTCGACTGGTAGCGTAATCAACCACTGAAACGGTTGACATGTTGTGGAAGCTTCTTGGTCTCTTGGGTCGTTTCTCTTTCCTCTAACGAATCTGTTAACCTATTATTGACGTAACCGGCTTGGGTATCCATTTCGTCTGAATTAATTTTCCCTTATCAAGAGTCACGTCACAGTTGTTAATAGCTCTGGACAATTGACAACAACTGTTAACAGCTGTCTCTAAGCAAACGACTTCTCGATCCCTGGGCAGATTTTAAATGCTAGGCCGGAGACTCGTCACATGTTGAATTACTGCTGGGGAATGTGACAGTTTCTCGATCCCTAGGGGATATTAATGGTCTAGACACATGGCAACTCCTTGGTTGTTTAGATCTACGGTGGGATTGCCCCTCCTTTCCTATAAATATCCCCCTCTTTTACTCGTCATTTTCACAAAATCTAACTCTCTCTCTAATTTCTTTGTGCTTTCACTGCTTTCTGTTTTTTGTTGCAGGTATTTGTTGAAGCTTCGTGAAGAAATGGCTGACAAAAGAGGTTCGAAGGACGCTGGTCGCTAGAGGGAGTCCTCTCATGCAGCCACCCCCACCCATGAGAGAGAGAATGATGAAAGGAACACCATCGGACAAGCTCGGGCCAGAAGACCCAACAAAGCAGACTGGTTCCTCTCCACCATTACTGAGGCAGATATTTAGACCTATCGTCAGCTATACGAGGTCCTAACTGACGTTCAGCTCAAGGTTCCCACGGCTGAAGAAATTTCGAATGCCCTGAAACCAGGGAAAGTAATCTTTGATGAAGAGCATTTATTGTTCGGGATCAGATTCTCCCTACAGAGCTACTTCGCCTGGATGTTCAATGCATTCAAGATCCCCCCTACTAACTGACCCTGAATAGTTGGAAGGTCTTGGGGGACCTTTTTGTACTGAAGGCTGAGGCCAAGTCTCCTACCCCTACCCTGGATGAGATGCTGTACTTTTACACCCTCAATAAGAATATCAGTCAGTATTCGGGGTGGTACTATCTGCAAATCTGCCTAGGATACCAGTTAAAGCTGAAGGGGAGTCCTTCCTACAATAAGGACTGGAAGGACCGCTGGTTTGTGATCAGCAATAACTACGCGGGATCTCTTCAGGGCGCCATTTCCACGACTTTTTAGGAGCCAGGTATAATAAACTAACAATTAAGAATTTTTAATAACTTTACTTATTGACAAACTCTGACTGACTTCTCTATTTACAAAAATTAGCATGGAGCAACCGAGGATTCCAATTGATGTAGCCAACCGGGGGGAATTCCTTATTTCGGGGGATGTCAAAGCTCTCCTGAGTGCAGATGCTCAGATGAAGTTTGGCCTGATCCCCAAGGCGACAACTAGCAGTGAGCTGACAAAAGTCAAGACTCACATGAACAAAGATAAAAAATCTCTTTATATTATTGTATTGATACTTGTAGTCAAGTGGATTTTTCTTCTTACTGAATTTTCAGATTGTTTTTTTTTTATTGCAGCTGCAGGTACAGGGAGTACTATAGCTGACAGGAAACAGAAAGCAGGCAATGTTTTAAAAGGGTTGTTTTCGAAACAGGGGTTGCAGGGGGTGAAGTTTACTAACCCCAAATCAAAACCCCCTGAAGATAAGGGCAAGGGGCTCATAAAAGGGGATCTGAAGAAGATCCCCAAGTAGGGGGGCAAGCAAGTGGAGCGCCCTAAGTCAAAAGACATTTCCTTCAGGGAAGTGCCCAGGGAGGAGACTCAGAAGCGTCTCTTAAAGGATAACTTGGCCCCAACAAAGGATAAGGGCAAAAGGCCCTTGACAGATAGTCAGGACGGGGCGAGGAAGAAGAAAAAGACTGACTCCCCTCCTCGCCCTTCGAAATAACAATCAAAGGTCATCCCGATCCTTGTGGAACGCGCCTTAGTCACCCAAGTTTTGGGACGGGATGAAGAAGGGGTAGTTAATCCTCGGGCAACTATTAGGGCCAACAAAAGCTAGGAGTCGAGAGTTGATGAAGGCCTGAGGAGAGAGTAAGAGGACTCACCTCTTTTTAAAATAGAAAGCTCCTTTTTTTCGGGCACTGAGACGACAGGAGAATTTGATGCCTTGATGATGGAAGATCTCCCCGAGGAGAAGAGAGAAAGTTTTGAGCATCTTCTCTCTTTGATAAATCGAGGACGAGAGACAATTTCCCCTGAGGAGTGCAGGGAGATAGGGAACTTATCCCCTGAGGAGGCGCTTGATTCCATGAGCTTTCAAGCCCATCGGGTGAGTTATCTTTACCTTGCTTTTGAAATCGATATATTAATTTAAATAACCCTTCAATATTTGCCTGACCAATACCCTGCCAATGCAAAATGCCTTCATCTTAAACATGTTTGCAGAGGACCTTAAAAATGCCATCATCATCCGACGAAAGGCCGTGGATACCATGAAGAAGCTAGAGAAGAAGGCTTAGGAAGCCATCTCCTTGGCACGGGAAAGCGCTTTCAAGGAAAAGGAGGAGATGATGGCCAGGATATCTGGTCTAGAGGGGTAGAAATCTCAGTTTTTGTGGGAGAAATTCCAGTGGATCAAGGAGGAGGAAACCTACAAGGTCAGGTTGTTCAAGGTTGAAGGTCAGGTCTAGGTACTAGAAAGGAAGAAAGCAAATTCTGACAAGGTCAAGCAAAAATTTGAAGGTCAATGCAAAAAGTTGTATGACGTCTACTGGGTTTTGAAAGATGAAAATGAGCGATTAAAGGAGTAGAAGTCCCAGATTATTATAAATTATGAGGAGATCAAAGGGAGGTTCGAAGGTGTTCGAGAGGAGTACAAGGCCTTGGAAGAAATTAAAAGAACACTAAAACATCGTATTGATGAGCAGCCCCAAGAATTACAGACAATACCCTCCTAATTGGAAGTTCGGTATGATCACAAAGTTGATGAAGGTATTGACCTGACCATGGCTGCCTTTTCCTTCAAGAGTACCCACAACTGGACCTGCACTAGTTCTTTGACCAACTGGTCCGTGACGTCCCAGGCACTTTGAGGACATCTGCTGCAGAAGAGCTCCCTGAGACGGTGGCTCAGGAGACTATAGAAGCTACTAATGAAGGAGACCCAACTAATGAAGAGAAAGAGACCCCTACTCCTTAGAAAAAAGGTGACGATGACCCCACTCCTCAAGGGGAAGCAAATAAAGATCCCCCAACCCCTATAAAAGATCAAACAGGTAGAGACGTCCTTCACGCACCCTTGGTCGAAGACCAAGTGGTCAAAATATCTGATTAAAGAAGAGGGGACTCTCTAGTATACATACTTTAGGACTTAGAATATTTTTGTAATTCCTTTTTATAAATATTCTTGTTCCCGTTGCACTTGTATCTTTATTTTAAACATCCACATGTATATTTACAGTTATCAATAAAAAGATACTTTATCTTTTGATCTCTCATTTTTGCAAGTCTTTTGTGCTTTTTATTGCTTCTTATGACTTGATAACAAACTAACTTAACAAATTTACTAACCTTATAAGAATGGTTATGAACCTTTCTGGGTCAGGCATCCTTTCAAAAGAAGGGGCTTTAATATCTTCAAGTCTTCAAAACTCTGAATTAGATGCGATCAGGGTTTACCACGCCTCACTTGATCAGGTCTTAGTCACTTAAAGATGTCTGATGCGGGCCAGGACTTATGGCACCTAGGACAAATCATTACTTGAAAAAAATTTTAAGTGTTAAGCGATTTTAGGGCATTTAGCCAACCTTAACCTTAGGAAGACCTGACCCGACTAGGGTTTATCACGCCTTGCTACTGATCAGATCTTAGACTCAAAGGATCCTGATCAGGGTCAAGGGCTTACGGCACCTGGGCAGGGTAGGATTTTATAAATATTACTAAGTGTTAAAGGATTTTAAGGCATATAACCAACCTTAATCTTATATTCATATGACCAGGCCAAGGTTTACCATGCTTTATCATGAATTCAGGTCTTAGACATAAAGGATGTCTGTTCTAGGTCAAGGGCTTACAGTACCTAGGTAGAGTAGGATTTTAAAATTTATTAAGTGTTAAGGGATTTTAGGGCATTCAACCAATCTTAACCTTAGAAGGACCTGATTCGGTCAAGGTTTACCATGCCTTGCCACGAATCCAGGTTTTAGATGCAAAGGATGCCTGGTTCGAGTCAAGGGCTTACGTCACCTGGGTAAGATAGGATTTATCAGACCTAATTCGATCAGGGTTTACCACGCCTTTCCACTAATTAGGTCTTAGATATATTGAATGCCTAATCAGGGTCAAGGGCTTACAGCACCTGGATAGGGTAGGATTTTAAAATTTACTAATTGTTAAGGGATTTTACGACATTCAGTCAATCTTAACCTTAAAAGGACCTGACCCGGCTAGGGTTTACCACGCCTTATCACGAATTTAGGTCTTAGACGCCAAAGATGCCTGGTTTGAGTGAAGGGCTTACGATAACTAGGTAGGGTAGGATTTACCAGACCTAATCCGATCAGGATTTACCATGCCTTGTCACTGATCAGGTCTTAGACATATTAGATGCCTGATCATTGTCAAGAGCTTATGGCACTTGGGGAAAGATAGGATTTTTAAAAATTA
>JAVXUL010000009.1:5336183-5347039 GCA_035590515.1 Trichilia minutiflora | reverse complement strand
TACCTCTCTAGACTCAAGAACGTTCTCTGCACCACCGTTTGGGAGAGCATGATTTTCAAGCCCCTCAAGAGCCAGTGGTGTTCTTACTTTCCTTAGGGAAATAGGCTCCCTGGCCATCTGTCTCCTGACCTCCAGGAGTGCCTTTTTTAATGCTTCTGCCCTGTTGGCTAAAAATCCATCCACGTGTCTATTTCCTAACCAGGGCCCCTCCCTGATCAGGAAAATTTTTCCTCCTCCACAAGCGGTACTTTTGCTGGAGCTAAAATCTTTATCTCCTTGTCTTCTTTATGCCATTTCAAACTTTTTCTAAAGAAAAAATTTCAGAAGACACTTATTCCTCTTCCTTCCTCCACACACGGTGCTTCAAATGGCTTTTTGTTTGTTCCCACAGACGACGCCAGCTGTTGGTGCAGGAATTATTTGTGGACCCTCCTCGCGATCAACGTGGAATAGTCTAATTGATGAGGTGTAAGGCAAGGTGGCTGTTTGTCGCACTGCGATTTCTACATCGAAGAATGACTACAAGCATGGCTGTTTCCGGCAGAGCTTCACCTCCTAAGCCTGTAAAGAAAGTAAACACCTCAGAGTGACGTCGAGAGAGATTCTTGACGAGGAAACTCCGATGTCTAAGTCAGAAAAAGGGTGAATGAATAAAAGGTGTTTTCGATAAAGACAATAAAAAGAAATCATAAACAACCAAGAATGAGAAAAAAATGTGTAAAAATTATCCCCCGGAGATAGTGAAGGAAAACTAATGGTAATGAGACTGCCGGATCTCTCTCAATCTCTAATTGTAACCAAAAGTATCTCAAAATCCAAGAATCTAACTCTCAAGTAAACAAGAGTCCACCCCCCCTACCATTGAAAAAGTCTGATTTATATAGTGCCTCTTCCCTAAACAGTGATGTAACTTGACATCGAAAAGTGGGAAGGATGTGATGTCTGTCATAGGATAATGTGCAGCCGAAATTCATTTAATAATGCTGTCACATCTGCAGACTTTGTAGGCCTATCACCGTCCCATTACCTGAAAATGGTCAGAGGATGGGATAAATGCTTTTAGCGGGCCAGCTGTTAACAATCATTCCCATTTTTGAGTGGGGAGGGGGCACGTGTTCACAGGTACTCTGGTCAAGATTTATCCATAAGTCAACTATAGAATAAATCTTGGCTTGGGTAATTTTTATGAGAAACTATCCTGATTCCTGAGTCATTGGATGTCTGCAAGTTCTAACTGTCGGATGCCTGAGGCATGCTATCTGTAGAAAATCTTGAGCAGGTGCTCCTGTCTTCTTGACACCTGAGACGATGGGAATCCTAAGGCGCTGGTGATTCTACGGGGTCGTAGGTTGCCTGAGACAAATATTATTAGAGATGTTAGAACCCCTGGACCGAGAAATACCTGAGATGAAGTATATTTGAGACGGGAGGACACTGGAATTATACCTGATCTTCTACTATGTGTCTTGTTAACTGGATGTCCATATGTTGCCTCAATTTTTTCCCGAAACAACTTTAAAAATACAATTGTATATATTTAAAGTAATTAACAAAAATATTAACGTTATTTTCAAAAATTGTGTTAAAATAAAAACAAAACAATACAAAACATAACCTACGTGTAATCATTTGTAATATATTGTATAATAAGAGAATCATTTTTTAAGAAAGGCATTTTCAAAAATTGTTTTTTTATTCAACGTCGAAAACAAAACAATTAAAAATAATTTTAAAGAAATAAAATTGTAATTTAATTCAGCTAATAACATTTGAATCCTTAGGTTTTTGTGTTTTCATAAATAAGGATTATTTTATTTATTTATATATATGAAATAGATACCTAATTATGTTGAATAACTAAAATATAACTATTAAGATGTATAGTAATCCTCTATCTCATGGTGGAACTCAAATCAATAATTGTTAACTTGTAAAGATGATAATTTATGAATGTATTTTGATAGTGATTAATTGAATCTTAAATATATAATTTTAAGGGATTCGATTCTAATATTGAATCTGAAATATATAATTTTAACGGATTCGATTCTAGTTTATTATTTATTATTTAAGTAAAATATTTGGATGATAATATATTTAATTAGTATTTTTAAATATTAATCAGATAAAATCTGATGATCAAAATAAAATTAAAATACTTTAAATTATTAAAAAAAAAACTTGTAAGAATAATATTTTTCATAGCTGCTAATTGCTATTTATTAGTTAGTGCCTAGTGGAGACCTAGTAGTTTTTATTTTTATTTTTGAAAGTAAGGACCTATTAGTCACAAATAGATAAAACTATAGCTTTATTTATAAAAACATGAAACTCAGATACAAAAATGTTATCATTCCTTTTCAATATTAAAATAAAAAAATATATCCCAAATTTTAAAAAATTTATTTTGGATCAAAAACGAAACAACAGCTAACAAACACAGGCTTGGCCCTTACAACCTGCTAACAGTTCCATGTGAAACCTGCAACTCATTCCCTCTCTCGCTCTCTCTCCCTCTCTCTCCCTCTTCTTCATCTTCTCAGATTAAACACTTTTCCATTTCCTTTTCTCCTTTCATTTCTCTCTCTCTCTCTGCGACTCAGCAAATGAAGCAAACAAAACAAAGACTCGCAGAAGAAGCCACCAATCTCCATCATTTTAGATGACGAAACTACCCTCTTCTTCCTCCTCTTCGGTCCTCTTCTCCGTCGCCGTTGCTATCATCGTTGTATTCATTTCCCTATCCCTTCCATTACCTATCTATGCTTTGGGCTCTGGCTCCACGCTCGCCGTCATTTACGGCTCCCCCACCGTTTGCGCCGTTGTGGCGGCTCAAGCTTCCCAACGTCTGCTTTGCTACAATAGTGGCAGAATCATACCCATAGAACCCAACATCTCATATTCTTCGGTCTCCGGAGGCGAGACATTTTTCTGCGGTCTTCGCTACGGTGGATACAGTTTACTCTGTTTCAACACAAACTTTTCTGGTAATTCCAGCTTTGCCCCGAAAAGAATCTACTACAACGACACTGTTCTATTGAATAATCTTTCGGTTGGCGACGATCAAGTTTGTGCTGAAACATTTCAAGGAGAAGTGAATTGCTGGAGAGGAAACGTTGGTGATAGTAATAATTTACCATCAAAAGAATTCAAAGTCCGGTCGTTATCATCAGGAATCGGGTTTACTTGCGGAATCTTGATGAACAACCGCCGAGTTCGTTGCTGGGGAAGTAATTCTATAGCGAATCAAATCGAAAGAGAATTTGGCAACGCGTCGATGTTGAGTATTACCGCAGGCGGGAATCACGTTTGTGGTATAAATTCGACTGGCTTTACGGTTTGCCATGGGAATAATGGATCAGGACAATTGAATATTCCTTCAAATTCTTCAGCTTTTGAATATTCTGTTTTAGCTCTTGGGTTTAATCACAGTTGTGCGATTCGAAGATTGAATGGATCAGTGGTTTGTTGGGGCGGCGGAGGAGGTTATTCTGTTAATGGGATTGAAGCAATTTCGTTTGAATTGATTGTTTCAGGTTCAAATTTTACATGTGGATTGAAAACCAGCAATTTTTCAGTTATTTGTTGGGGTCCAGGGTGGCCAAATGGGTCAAATTCAGGATTTGTAATTCCATTTCAACAGGAAATTCTTCCAGGGCCTTGCATTCAATCTTCTTGTGGCGATTGTGGTTTATATCCTCAATCTGATAGATTGTGTTCTGGTTCCGGTGCTATTTGCAAGCCTTGTTTGAATCAAACTTTTACACCGCCCCCACCAATTCCATTAGCGCCAACTCCGTCATCAAATTTTCCTCGATCATCTCCTCCATCAAAGGGATTGAGGAGGGGTTTATTGGCATTTGCCATTGTTGGATCAATTGGTACTGTAGCAGGTATTTGTACAATAATTTATTGTGTCTGGACTGGGGTTTGTTTTGGGAAGAAGAAAGTTCATAATTCAGTGCAACCAACTATCACTAGAGGCGGCTCTAATGGTGGGACAACTTCGAATACTAGTCCACCTTCACGATCGGCTACAATTAGGCGTCAGGGCTCAAGATTATTGACAATGAAGCGCCAGAGAAGTGGAACATCCTCAAAGCATACTGATAGAGCAGACGAATTTTCACTGGCTGAGCTTGCAGCTGCTACTAACAATTTTTCGTTGGAGAACAAGATTGGTGCTGGTAGCTTTGGTGTTGTGTATAAGGGGAAATTGTCTGATGGTCGAGAAGTAGCAATCAAGAGAGGAGAAACAGCCCAGAAGACGAAGAAATTTCAAGAGAAAGAGAGTGCATTTGAATCGGAATTAGCATTCTTGTCGAGGCTTCATCACAAACATTTGGTGAGGCTTGTTGGGTATTGTGAGGAGATGGATGAAAGGCTCTTGGTTTACGAGTACATGAAAAATGGGGCACTTTACAATCATTTACATGACAGGAACAATGTTGACAAGAATAGTAGTGTCATACATTCATGGAAAATGAGGATCAAAATCGCATTAGATGCTGCTCGAGGAATAGAGTATCTCCACAATTATGCAGTTCCACCTATAATTCATAGAGATATAAAATCTTCTAACATATTACTAGATGCACATTGGACGGCAAGAGTATCTGATTTCGGATTATCACTGATGGGACCCGAGTCAGTGCGTGATTTCGCGCCAATGAAAGCAGCTGGAACAGTAGGTTATATTGATCCTGAGTATTATGGATTGAACGTTTTAACAGAAAAGAGTGATGTCTACGGACTTGGTATCGTTTTACTCGAGCTTTTAACAGGAAAAAGAGCAATATTTAAGAGTGATGGCAATGGGGGAGCTCCTGTAAGCATAGTAGATTTTTCAGTGCCGTCAATTATGGCCGGGGAATTGGTTAAGATTTTGGACACGAGAGTTGGTCCACCAGATTTAAATGAAGCAGAAGCAGTGGAATTGGTCGCATACACTGCAATGCATTGTGTAAATTTAGAAGGGAAAGATAGGCCAACAATGGCTGATATTGTTGCGAATTTGGAAAGAGCATTGGATCTCTGTGATCACAGCCATGGCAGCATTTCCAGTGGTATAGTCTCAATTGTTTCTGATTGAAAATCATTTCCCAAGAGAGCCAAAGAAAGAACAAAGATTTATTATTATTGTTTTTTGGTTGGATTTAATTTTAATTTCAAATTTCTTGGATGATTTTTATTAGTAGATTTTTTTTTAATTGTAAAGAATTAGGAGTTTCCTCCTCTTAACATCGAGTTGTAGCTTAGAATTTTTCTTTTGTGAACACTGACAAGAAGGAGAATTCTTAGAAATTGTCTCTTTCTGGCTTTCCTTTCTTATTTTGCTTTGTTGTTCATCAAATTATATGTATCTATGTATGTTGTATACATCCATTCCAAATGAGGAACACAAATAATGGTGGATCAAATTGTTCGAAAATATCAGTTGTTCATGGTGGATTAAAGAATAATGGGAAAAACATTCATCTTCTTGAATCTTGTGAGCAACATAACTGTTTGGAAGATAACATAACTCACGATCCCATATAAATATTATTATATAATTATTGACAAAGTAATCTTATAATTGTGCTTCCTTGCATTTTACGGGGAGGGACACGAGAGAGACATGGAAACCAAACAAGTTTCAAAGGGAAGGAAAAAAAAATTTTGGTCGATACCAGTTAGGGACAAGTGTGGTCTTCGTTAGGAAGCTGACTTGAATATTCAAATATTCAACCATTCAAATGAGAAGCAGTCAAATTTGACCAATATTGGGAAAAAGACTTCCTGTTGATCATGAAAATGATGATTACTATTCCTTTTACTAGTTGTAGTAATATTAAATTTTGCTATGCCTCAAAATTAATTTTCTGACTTCAGATTGGGCCATTCATTCTCATCCACATGTAATTGAAAAATTCCAACTTTTCGAAAAAGGGAAAAAAATTATTACGTTACTCTAATAAACAATAAATTTGTAGCCAATTGGGGGATCAAATGACCAAATCTAAATTGAAAAACTTGCTCATTTTTCTTTTTAATTTATGGACTTTGTTAAACGGTATTCTATTTATTATCTATAATAATTTTTTTTATATTTAATATAATAATTAACAAATATTTTTATGTATTAAAAATAAAGACACTATCCTCCTTTTAGCATTTGCTTAAAAAAAACAAAACTTGATACCTTAGAAAAAGCTCATTACAAACCACAGCTAGAGAGACTGATAAATGTTTTGGTTTTACATAACAGCTGACAATTATCTATAACTGACAGATTATATAATAGTCAATAATTTTAAAGTAATGCTTGAAATTGCTCCCCTTCCATTGTACTATATTTGAAAAACACCCATTATAAATATAATCAGCATTTTACTTGATAACTGTGCTTTCATTAAAATTTTGTATCTACCCTATATCGCTTTCTTTGTTGGGGTTCAACAGTAATAATAACAACTATTTGATTTATTCACATAACAAAAATTCAAAGACTTACAGCTACCTAACGTTTGAAACAAACTAAATATATAGATTTTCTACTTTTATAACTCACCACTGCAATATGAAATCATGGTTTTCCGATTTTTCTGTTTTAATCTGGGAGTCTGGGAGAAAATCACAGACGAGAATATTATAGGGTAAGGAAGTACATAAGTTTATCAAATACCTGGAATCGTAAAACGGAAGAGATAAGAGATTATTGCATTTAATTATAGTTACAATTATTCTAACTTCCTTTTTTTATCAGTTAACTCTTTTATTTTAATTATTAATTTTTTATTATATTTCTATAAATTTTCATAAATTAAGAATTATATTTAAAAAGTTAAAAATTATAATAAAGAATTAAAAAATACAAAAATATAATTGAAAACTTTATAAATTTTCCTAAAGAATTGTATTGGGGCAGGGAATAGGAATAGCAACATAAAACCCCCAGAATCCACGTTGTTGGCTTGTGATAATTTTTTGCCCACTTTTCGCGTGGCATTCAGGCAGGCGTAGTCTGTAGAGTGTACTGAGATATGCGTCCAGATTAAACTACATACCAGCCCCTTAAAGAAATAAATAATAATGGAAATTGTTTCAAAGACGCTAGTTTGTTTCCCATCGGTACATGGTATTTGAAATTCACCGGATCATTATTCATTAATCGCACTACTAGACCAATTTCACGTGTATAATATATATAATAAAATCCAACAACTCTTTGACCATTCCATCAAAATTTTCCTGGAATATGCCCACGAGGTAGATACTATTAGCGTGAGTGAATTGGTTAGTTAGATAATGATCTTGCCAAACATCAATGCGATCCACTTCCCAATTGGAAATAATAGATTCCCATAAAACGAAAGCTTCAACTGACGACTTTATAAAACCACTTCGAATTTCTAAACATATCCAAACACATATAGCAAGGTTAGTTTACCAGATGCCATGCACCTTAATCTTATTTTTCTCTGGACCTGTGGATTTCACGACAAAAAGTTGCACTCAATAATTCAGTACAAGACAACTTGGCTGAAAATATGTAAAATGTATATTTAAAATTTATTTGTTTGTAACTGTATAATTACATACTATGTAATTTCACAGCCGTGTAATTATATTATTTTACAATTATACAATTGTATTTGATTATAATTATATAATTATGTAATATCACATTTAATAATACATTCTATAATTATATATAATTAAAATACATATTATGGCTTACTTGAATTCACTTTTAAAAAAACTACTTTTTTCTTATAAATTAAAAGTTAAAATTAAAATACTTGAATTTGATTTTTAAAAAGTTACTTTTTCTTTAAAAAAATCAAAAATCAAAAATCAAATAGAAGACTTTTTTAGGACACACTTGATATTATAAAATTATTATAATTATATTTTTATTAAATTTATAAAATTCTAAGAAAATCCTAATATAAATATCAAAATTTTCCCTTTTCTTAACTATTCAATTCTTTTATTTTGTATCATATTTAGGTGATTAAAAATATTAACAATATAATTAATAAGCATAAAATTTTTCTTAAATAGCTATAAAAATTAAGAATAGATTTATATATATAATATTTTAAATTCAAGGATAATTAAATAAAAATATCATAAATATATAAAATTTAAAAGCTAAATCAAATAATTTTAAATAAAAAGTTATTTTTTTAAAGATAAAATCAAACAACTTTTGTGAACATTACAACTTTTCCTAAAAAACAAAAAGTCATAAACTATAGATAAATTCAAACAAGATCTATACATAATAAAGACATAATATATGTTCAAAATATTTACTCAAAGTATATAATATGTTCATTAAGCCTCTTGTTGTGTCCTTTCTAGTATTACTTGTTTAACAAAATACATGAAATATTCGTCTTCATCTTCTTTTCATTTGATGTATGGTGTTCTAATTTTAGAAATTTGATTATTTGCTATTCCTGTATAATTATATAATGTTCTTAATTAAGGTCGAATTGCCAAGTATGATTGATATCTAAACAATATACTTATAAAAAATTGTGTATATATATATATATATTCTTAGAGGATAATAATTTTATAAAAAAATAATTAACAAACAAAAAACTACCTACAAAGACAATATATGCAGTTTTAAACAAGTGAAAATCTATCCACAAAGACAATTTTAAACAATATATGCAAAAAAGATAAGTGCATACAAAGAAATTATCAAATGAACAGAAAAAAAATGCATATAGAGTATTAATAATATGACGTTAAAAAAAAAAGAAGAAGATATATATGCATATATGATAGAAACAAGCATATATATATATATATAAACAAAGAAATATATGCATATATACGATAGAGGCGTTAACAAAAGAAACAAGACAATGTATATATAGCACAGAGAATTTAACAAAGAAACAAAAAAAAAAGTTATATGTATATATAAGGAGTTAATAATATACAGTAAATAAGCATTAACAAAGGAAAGAAAGAAAATTTGCATGAATATACACCAATCATTATTGATGTGAAGCAGTTTTGGAGAGCAAGTAAAAGACGGTATAATAAGAGGAAAAGAAAAGATACTATAGAATAATTTTAAGGAGGGTTTGAAACGTGAAAAAATATATTTTTTTAGTAATTATAAAAAAAAACCCTATATAATTACACCAATTCTTACCTTTTCCTAAGAATTAAACTATATAATTGAGAGAGTTCAATTATACTAATTACATGATTAACTGTGTAATTATGCGATTGAACAAACACGTGTAACTACACCTAATTACATAGTTTTCCAATTACACAATCACAAAACAAATATACCCTTAAAATAAAATAAATAAATAAATGGGATAAGCAGCACTGAATCTTAAATTAAAGCAGAGCCTGAAATAAATGATTTCTATGCCTTTGATTTAATGTCATCTTACAGTGCGGTATTAAAATATCATCACGGTTTATTCCTTCATTTTTCTTCCGGATATCAAATTCAAGAAAAATTTGAACCCATCCTACAAACCAAATATCAGTAGATCTGATGAAGCTCTAGAATACTCCAATATCTCTGAAATAATAACTTCTGAGAACCTGGGAGTCTCACAAACAAATACACAATTTATGCAATTCACTCATTATGGCCGTGTCTAAGCCAACTATGTTATTGTAACTTTAATCACTATAAAAAATGGTTTACATACTAAATCCAATCGAGAAACCTAGAACGAACAATTGTTAAATAAGGGTTCAGAAAAAACAAAACAAAACTTTGACAACTCTATTCAAAATTTTCTTGGGATAAGGTTCAGTGAGTTAAAATTCCTTTGCCTAAATCAAACAGTACTTTTGAGTAATGAATACTAGCCAAGTATAAAGCCCTATGCTTAAGAGATTGAGAGCGAGAGCGAGAGAGAAAACACAGTATAAAGCCCTAACCTCATGTATATTTTACCACACAAACAAAAATAATTTAAGAGAAATGTTTAGATATAGGGGTATCTTTTTCTCTGTCTTTGCACTTCAACTTCATTCATCCAATCAGACAGCTTCAAGAGCCCCTTGTAGCCATAATACAAAGTTGCAGCTATAGCTACTGAAAGAGCTATGAACAGAAGCAGACACTTAATGGCGCTAACAATTCTCTGTTCAAAGAAATACTTGTCGTCATATTTCCGATGAGGTAGTGGGAAGTTCTCAAGTTTCTTCCGGAGAAAAAAACATACCTGCAGCGTCGATATTTGATTCACTTCTTGAACACGTCCACGTCTCTTCCTACGCTTTCCTACATGCTTCTCAGCCACCGGCTCCTTTTCCTTTAGTAAAGACAGAATAGTACCAAATTTCAGCTCATTCAATAAAAAGCCACCACGATGCAAAAATACATTTAAGTTAAAGTTTCATAGCATGGCTGTTCAAAAAATTTAGATTTTTAGAGTATCGATCCAAATTTAAAATTAGATATTCAAAAAATAGAGTATCGATTTATTTATTATTAGAATCAGATTTAAAAATTTAGATTCGATTTAATTAAGATTAAGATTAAGTCCTAATAAACAGGGTATCGATTTTTATTAGATATCTGATTTTTATTAATAATTTATTTTAAAATTTTAATTATTATTATTATTTTTTTTTTAAATTTAATTAAATTATAAGAATATCTTATGGAATAATAATTTTAAAGAATATATATAAAAAAAATATATATCTTTATTCTCATTTAATATAGTTTTGATTATTTTAAATAAAAACAACTTATTTTTATGCTATTTATATGATACGTTACTAATTAAGCTATTTAAATATTAAAAATAATCTTATCTATTTAGGATAATAAATTAATAATTTAAATAAAATAACATAGATTTTTT